>BSBM01002386.1:0-258577 GCA_027924585.1 Larix kaempferi | reverse complement strand
CTTCCACTCAATCGGTTGGATCACAAAACCATATGGTTTCAACCCCAACCTCGTCATAGGCTGGTAATACCATCACTCATTCACCCAATCCTGCTTCCACTGCGGAGGTGAATTCAGTCCAATCTACTTCATCTCATAAATTCGTTGGTAAGAAACAAAAACAAAGGAAATCCAATAAATCTTCTAACCAGCAAGAAACACAAAAACATCCAGACTCTCCTGCACCAAACCAAAACGAAAGGCCAAGTATCCATGCTTACTGTGTGGTGATGACCAGTTCCACGAAAGAATGCCCACATCGTGAAGAAGTCCAAAATTTCCTCAAAGGAAACCCTCTACTCGTAGTTTTAACAGACCCCTTCCCCACACAACAACAACAATTGGTTGTGCAACAACCCACTCCTTCTCAAGGAGAAATCATCCACGACCGCTCATGTTCTCATGATGCGTAGTGAAACTGTTAACTTATCCACCAAGGCACGTACGCATGATTATGTTCCCGATAAAGAATCTAATGGAGGTAATACTGAAAAATCCTCCACATTCGCATCCACTATCCCCCCGTCGTAAGGTCCTTTGCCCATAGAAAAACCTTTACCAGATGCAGTATTGCGTCCACCCAAAAGCACAATCCGAAAAGCGATTTTCAACCCCAACGCCCGGGCTGCTCAAAACTACAACATTGTAGAAGATCTAGCCCATGCACCATGTGCTATGTCAACCCTTGAAGTCTTACAAAACTGTCCTAATCAGCGTAAGACTCTGTTATCTTCTATTGGAGCAGTGGATCCATAATGATCTAACACCATCATGTTTTGTTTGGACTACTTTAAGCCGGGGCTTTCCCACCAATTGGCATTTCAAATCATTACAATGTCGCTGGAAAAAATATCCATCGTATTGGTCTTAGATGAAGGAGCATCAACTTCCGTCATGTCCTTGTCCTACTGGAAAGCCATTGGCTCTCCTAAATTGAATCGTTCCCCTACCACCCTAAAAGCATTCGGCGGACGTGGATTCCAACCACATGGGCTTCTAGAATCCTTATCTGTTGAGTTGGGAGGAAAGATTGTTTCATTAACGTGGAAATAGTCGCAACAACATTGTATTACAACTTATTGATTGGTCGAAATTGGTTTTACCGCCATGACTACGGTCACATCCTCCGTCTTCTGCATTGTGCAATTTCCCCACCAAGGAAAATTGTCACTATCAACCAACTAGATTTTTGTACACTGGAAATCACAACTCATCCTGCGATAATATCCCTCTTTTAGGGCACTCTTCGCAAATATATGAGAGTGTGGGGGTAAAAATCCTTAAAGACTCATCTCTGATGGGATTCTTTCCAACACCTGATCCCCCATCATATGTTGCCACGGTGACCATGATCTCTTACATGACCCCATCCTTCTTCTGACTCGGAAGATCCTTGGATTGTTCCCGATCCTATTGACATTGATTCGATTGGAGATCAGATTCCTCTCAGCCCAGCTAAAGCTACTTATGATGTTATCCAATCCGTGTCTGATTCACCTAATGAACATCACCTGGTGGCATCAAACCCATGCTCTCTACCATCTTGGTTGAAATCGTCCACGCCATCACTAGATCATCTCCTCTAGACATTCCCCTCCGATGAATCCATCATGGATATTATGAGATTGGATGAGCTTCCATGGGAAGACAATCACCATTGATCGTCCTTCCTCCCGCCTTTAGACACGGTAGAGAATGCAATTCAAACTATTTTTTCACCGAATCTCTCTTCCAACCCTCAATCTCCTATTCTAACCCAGGATACTGTAACCGAAGGGAATTTGGAAAACATTACGCCTACCACTACCATTGACATCTCAGTGAAACCTGACATCGTGGAGCATATCCATATTGGCCAAACTTGTTCTTCTGAAGAAATAAAAAATTATACGGCCTTGTTCAAACAATTCCGCGACGTTTCACATGGAGCTATAAAGAAATGCATGGGATTGATCCTGCGATTGTTGTCCATGAGATGAAACTTATCCCGACACAAAACCTGTCCGGCAAAAACTCTGTCTAGTACACCCTCGAAAGACTGTGACAATTAAAGCATAAATTAAAAGTTGTTGAAAGTCGGTTTCATTTATCCTGTCCCTTTGACAGATTAGGTCTCTAATATCATTCCTATTAGAAAAAAAAACAAGGAACCATCAGAGTTTGTGTTCCTTATAGGGATCTAAATAAGGCTTGTCCCAAGGACAATTACCCTACCCCATTTATCGACCACCTTATTGATAATTGTGCCGGTAGTGTCATATTTTCATTTATGGATGGCTTTTTTGGCTATAATCAGATTGAGATCCACCCAACAGACCAACACAATACTGCGTTCATCTACCCATGGGGCACATTTGCATACCGCAAGCTACCTTTTGGCCTAAAAAATGTTGGTGCTACATTCCAGCGGGCCATGTCGTATGTATTTCATGATATTAAGGATTTTGTGGATCCATACCTTGATGATCCGCCAGCTCATTCCAATCATCATGAGTTTCACATCGATCATCTGAGGGCCGTCTTCCTCATATGTCAACGCTTTAACATCTGTCTAAATCCTCACAAATGCATATGCTGCATGGAGGCCGAACTTCTCCTTGGCTTCATCATCTCAAAAGATGGGATCCGAATCGATCCCCTCAAGGTAGAGGCCATCCTATCCCTACCCCCTCCTACGGACATCACTGAACTTCAAATTTTGCAGGGGAAGGAAAACTACTTGCGTCGTTTTGTGTGTAATTATGCGGAGAAAACATAGGGTTATATGCAATTGTTAAAAAAGGACGTCCCGTCTATCTGGGATGACTATGCCCAAAGTGCCTTTGACAATCTCAAGCATGTCATTACTCACGCACCCGTGTTACAGCCATCTGATTATACCAAGGATTATATCCTTTATCTTGCTGCCTCTACCTCGACTATTGGTATGGTTCTAGTGCATGAAAATAGGAATGCGCAAGAACATGTGATTTATTACCTTGGCAAGGGTCTTATCGACTTTGAAACTCGTTATTCACATGTCGAAAAGTTGGATCTGGCAGCAGTCATCGCAGTCCAGAAGTTCCGTCATTACATTCTGCTCCATACTACCACTATCATTACCAATTCCAACCCTATGTACCACATCTTAACTCGTCAAGTACTACGGGGAAAGTATTCGCACTGGATCATGATTCTTCAAGAATTCGATCTACAGTTTTAAAAGGAAAAATCCAAAAAGTCATTAGTATTCGTAGAGCTAATTTGCGATCTTCCATGTATTGATCAAGACTATGAGCCCATTGACTCTCTTCCCGATGAGTCATTGTTCCTGATCAGTACCTCCAATCCATGGTACATAGATATCACCTTGTATCTCCAAACATAATGCTTTGGGCCTCACCTATCCCGCGATTAACGATGTCGTATTTGCCATCACGCCAAATATTATCTAATCATCGGTGACACCCTATATCGGCGTGGCATCGATTTGATCTTACGATGATGTTTGACTCACGAGGAGGCTGAACATGTTCTGAATGAATACCACTCGGTGGCATGTGGCCATCACCTCGCTGGGATGGCTATAGCCCATAAGATCTTATGCGCTGGATACTTTTGGCCATCCATTTTTAAAGATTGCATGGAAGTCGTTAAGAAGTGTCCTCCCTGCCAGTTTTTTCATTCCAAAAAATGCACTCATCCTGCCCCTTTACATCCAGTTATTGTCGTTAGTCCCTTTGCAAAATGTGGCATATATTTCATTCACTACAAGCCTACCTTGGCTGGGGGCATGGCTACACTGTTGTAGTTGTTGATTATTTCATAAAATGGGACGAGGCTATGCCTACATATAATGAAGACGGCAAAACTGCCGCACTCTTTATGTTCAATCATGTTATTGCTAGTTTTGGGGTTCCACGATCCATTGTCACAGACCATGGATCACATTTCCAAAACCAAATGGTAACTGAATTGAGAGCCAAATTGGGTTTTCGCCATGAACACTCAACCCCCTACTATCTCCAAGCGAATGGTCAAGTGGAGGCCATCAATAGGGTCTTCAAAACCATGATACAACACATGGTAGGGACCCATAGATCAAATTGGCACTTAATGCTCTTTTCATCCCTTTGGGCATATGGAACCTCCATTAGAACTGATACCGGGTTCACACCTTTCCAATTGATATATGGGCTGGAAGTAATATTTCATATAGAGTGCGAGATCCCATCTTTGAAACTAGTCATCGAACTTTTGCCGAATACCACAGTTGAAGAAGAACGCTTTCTATATTTAGCCAAACTGGATGAAACCCGTCACGATGCGGCTCTCGCCAATGAGGCACATAATAAATGCATTAAATCCCAATACGACAAGTCTGTCGAACCTCACATCTTCAACGAAGGCGATATGGTCTCGACATATGACCAAAAACATGATATGCCGGGGGTAGGTAAGTTCGAGTCCATGTGGCGTGGGCTCTACATCGTAAAACATGTGATAGAAAAAAGGAGCCAATGAGTTAGTTGAATATGATGGGACACCCTTGGGGGAGCCTAGAAATGGGCTCTACCTCAAGGGGTATTATGCTTAGGAAAATCCTACATAAGTACCCTGTACATTTTGTATATGATGTATATCTAATATGGTGTGAAGTTTTCTTTTCATAGGTTAAGGCCTCATCTCCATCGTGATTGCTTATACCATGTTATGCTTGAATGCGTAGATGACAACCTATTCAGGATTTGCAGACAGTGCTAACCGACATAGTCAAAACCTCACCTCGGTGACTTGGGTTCTATATTCCCCCGCCAGCGAACTCATACACTAAGGAGGAACTTGCCTAGGGCCTACAACTAATAATATCGTCAAATATCATGCAGTGATTGGATTGTTAACTGACGCATCCTCCCTTGGTGTGAACCACATTGTCATCAGTTTGGATTCCCAACTGGTGGTCTCCCATTTAAACCGATTCTACACGATCCGCAACCCTACACTACTTCGTCTTTTCCGATGAGTACATATCTTGGAGAGATCTTTTGAACTCGTTCAATACCTACATATTCCGAGACATATGAATATGGTTGTCGATTCCTTCGCCAATTTCATATTAGATTGGTACATCTCGCATTCTTAAACATTTTATTAACAAACATAACATGTAAATTATGTGTACATAAGCAACATACATGAGGTCCATACACGCCATACACACATTGTATATAAAATTGCTTTTATATTAAAGATGATAAAATAAGTATTAAGACAAAATTTGAAGCTTATGGCTTTTAGTACATCATCATGGCAAAATATGAAGCTCATAGATTTTAGTACATCATCGTGGAAAAACTCTGAAGCTCATGGCTTTCAGTACATCACTGCATATAGATAATGGGACTAGTCGTGACGCTCTCGATAACATATCACCGCTAGGGCTACCTGAGGGAGCAGACGTCCAATACTCGCGGAGACACACACCGTATGGCGCTGATAATGGCGAGGCATATCATCTAGCGACATGTCTGGGATGTCAGGATTCAACTTCTCTAAGTTCTCCTCGGTCTCCGCAAGTATGTTGCTCGTGAGCAGAAGAGGCCCTACCCTCTCCTCGTTATTGTATATGGGAAGCTCTGGGTGGCCTCTCTGGCCCCACATCTGCATTACTAAAACATAAGAAGTCTTAGTACACCAAAAAAATCATATATTAAAAAAAATACATAAATACTTGAAAGAGCATGAGTATCTCTTCTTACCTATCTCGCACCAGACTAACCCCTCTGGTAGCGCCAAATCGGGATCTCCTCGGAAATATGTACCTGCGTAGGTATAATCCTCTACAATAAGGAGTTGTTTGTGCATCCATCGGAAGAAAGATGGCCCATAACTGTGGATCGGACCACCATGACGACCAAATAGCTCAATCCACCTATTCATGCGTGGCTCCTGTGGATCAGGGCTAGCTATCTCTATATACTGAGGGCGAAAGTGAGGAACCCGCTCCATAAATAATGATACCGAGATAGACCCATAACCAAACTGTTTAGTTCTACCTGTCTGACACTTGGTCAATTGGTCTTTCAGAATGCTTAGGAGGCTCTCACCCTAGTTAAACACAGTAGGTTCCATACAGGCTATGGCACATAACATCTGAGACAATCACTCATTTTACCATTCGTGCATGCCTCAATGGTAGGTTTTCTCGCTTTCGACAATGGGTTCACATCATTGATCCCATGAATGTTTGACTCCGACTCATTTATTCGCATTTGTTGGGATGTACTGAGATACCTTGGGAATCATTCTCATCATTAGTAATTTCCCTCGTACTTGTTAACTGTTCACATCATTGACCGGTAGGTTTCTACCATGTTCGACTTCAACACATTGTAACCACATGGTTAGATTCATATCATTTATGGAATGGTTTGAATACCCTGGGTTGTTCTGATTATTACAACCAGGTTGCGATGGAGATTTGTAGTAGGTTCCCACACTGATGTTATAGTGGAGGCTTTATTGATGTACTATCACACAAATCCACCCTTGTATTGGTCGTGGTTGTGTCATTATCTCATTATGGATCTACGATTGTATCTTAGTATCCATGATTGTGTTCAGTCATTCAGATATGGATCCACGTTGTATTTATGTGGCCATATCCTTGGCCAGTACCAGCATGGATTTGCGGTGTATTGGTCGGCAGCCATGTCTTGAGTCAGTGAGATATTTGGTTCAGAAAAGTTCGAACTTGTATTGCAAAGCTTTTGATCATCGTTGTCAGTTCTCCGACCGATGATTCTTCTCTCTGACGGTCACGTCAAAGTACACCACCTATTGTTTTTCTCTAGCTTTGTACTTTGGGGGGCAATCTGTTACACAAAATTTTCGTCACCCGTACAAAACCCTGTGATCTTGACTTGCCACGATCCCTAAGGTCACTTTCATGGTGAATGAGCTTTGATCAGTTTGCCTTGCAACTTAATTTTTTGTGTGGCTTCAACGCGCTTTTCTTTACTAGAAACATGCGTCGAAGTCCATCGACGCAGTCTGCTTCACTATCAACCTGCATCGAGCCCATTTGGCACATGTTTCTTTATGTCCAGGTCGCGTCGATGTCTCCACAGGCAAAAAACTAGGTTTTCCAGAAGCTTCTAGAGCGAAATATCGAATTATGGCCTTTCCCTCCTATTGTTATGGATCCGGATCGACTTCCACCATTGAGGGAGATCATATCTCATCCACTCCCCTTGTTTAACTCAACCTCTCCCTATCCACATTGTCTTATAAATTGATGCTTTGGGCCATGGGTGAGGGGGGAGGAAGATTGGCAGTAAGGAAATGCTGAAGGAATTACTCTAGACTTCTAGACTCTTGAGATTTTGTATTCAAGGTGAAAGTGACTTGTTGAAGCAAGAATAACTCATTGGAAGGAAGCTATAACACCAAGGCCTAAACGGTTGTAATTTTTTTTGTCTTTGATTAATACAATTGTATTTTCCTTTCCATACATCTGATGTTCATGATGGTATATTGTGAGATTCCTTGGTCACTTTCATAGGTCAATTATATCGTTTATATTTCACTTGTTGTTGTCTCATTCTGATCTTTGGCAGGTTCTTTTGCATGTGAAGTTGGATCACGACGGCTCTTGGATCATTACAACGACTGTTATATCATTGGTATGTATCTTCTATAATCATCCATTGTTACCATTTAATTTACTTGGGTGAAGGTTTGTACAATTTTAACTCTCCCTCCCTCTCTCTCTCTCTCTCTCTCTCTCTCTCTCTCTCTCTCTCTCTCTCTCTCTCTCTCTCTCTCTCTCTCTCTCTCTCTCTGTATTTGTATTCCTTGTGTGCAACTAACCTTCAATGTTGAAGGAGATGAACTCGGGTTAAGCGCATTATCACTTGCATCTCAAGGGAGCATGTAAGTGAATAAAACCTAACCACTATACAAAATTATAGACATTTATAAAGATATTCAATGGAAATTCAAAAATTTTGCAGGTAAATCATATAGATTATGTGGTTGACATCAAGTTTTTAGGGGAGCAAAGTTAGCGGCTTCCTTGTGAACATCAACATCTTATATATGTGGGTAAAGGTCTTCAAGGTTCTTCATAGGTATGGGAATGCAACATTGGCAAAGACTCCTCCATTATATTATCTATGTGGTTAAGAGGAGGAGTTGTGGGAGCTAGGGGTTTCTCTTCTTGCTATTTGGTTTCCTACAAGCACACAATAAATCAAAGGCTACATAATCATCAACCCAAATCCCATCCATACTAACTCATTTTATAGTAGATGAATTGGATGAGGAACCAACCATTTAGATCAATTAGTCAAAGTTAAACACATTGTTTGAAACCCTCGAGGGATTTATAGTAATTTCTTATTTTAATGGGTTTTGGTCATGCTCAGTTAAATTGTATCAATGGATTTGTATGGATTTTTGAAAACATTATGAAATTCAATCGTGTTCCAAGGGTTGTTTCGTAGTCCAATTCTATACTTGTGACGACTATAAGGAACTCTTTCATGGGGAGCCTTGGTTTTATGGAAGAGTTTACCTATTCCTTACTTCTTGGTTTCCATATTTTGATCTTTCAACTATGGTAGTTTCCAAAATACCTGTTTGGGTTCAACTACCGAATATCCCTCTTCCCTTTTGGCATCCTTTAGTTTTGTTAGATAATGGAAATACATTAGGCATATTTCTAAAAGTAGATATTGAGTGGACACATCATGGTATTTTCACTTATGCACGAATCTACATGGATATTGATTTGAACAATGTGATTCCAAATACAATGAATTTAAAATTAGGAAATTTTAAATGGATGTAGTTGTTGGATTGTGAAAATACAACATTCAAGTGTGAGGTTTGTCATCAAACTGAGCGTTTGTAAGAAACATGTCCTCAAGTAGGACTTCACCCAAAGAAGAGAAAGGGTAAAAAAATTAAGCCCAAAAGTTGACAACTGTATGAGTCCCCACCTGAGTAAGAAGAAGATGATGGGACTTCTTAAGATATATCCACTCGAGGGGTACATAAAGGATTAAAAGAAGGCACAAAAGTAAAGAATGTTGAAAATGGTCAAATTTCAGAGGTACATGATGAAGGGATGATTTTGGGAGACCCTTTATCTTGAGAGATAATGGATTTTGCAGTTCCAATTGGAGGAGTAAAGAGAGCTCATGATTTTTAAAATTTGGAGTATGATAAGGAGCAACATTTACTTGTAAATTTTGAAGCTCAAAAAACTAACCTTCAAGTGGTAGCAATGGGATTGCCTTCAGGAGGTTGGATAGAGGTTAAAAAGAATAAAGGGAAAAAATTTCGACTTGGTTGACATGTTTTCAAGTTTGTGGTTTTGTCTATTATTTTTCCTTTTGAAGGAACAGATGATTGATAACATAAGAGAATTCCTCTTTTGATGAAAGGGATGTATGTCCCACAAGGACTAATTTGGAGAGCCTTGTTACTCTCTTCAGTGAGCCTTTTTTGGCTAGTAAATGTATATTATGATTTCAATTGAGGAATTTCTAATATAAATATATTTTTCTTGGAAAACATAAGCAAACGCCAATAACGCCACTAATATATTTAGAATGAAACTTACAGATAAAATAATTTATAACATAGTCGAGTGTTAAGTCATACATGTTTATATAAAGGTTTAAACATAGTGTTAACTATATAAACATTACTTAAAGAACTCACTCCAAGTTTCCTTTCCCTTATAGATGCATTGAAAATCAAATTGACTTAAAATGTTCTGCAAATCCTTTCGAAGTCAACTTGCCAAATTAACCCTGGTTCATTTTATTGCTCTTGATTGACACCTTCCATGCTTCACTTGAGCATTGTCTAAAAGTGTTTGGAATGAATAGTGGTAAACATGTTGATATATATTTTATTTATTGAGACAATTAATTTTTTTACTGAAAAAGTGTTGCAACCTCGTTGTTCAACATAGTAATACAAAAAGGAAGTGTTGTTTAGAAGTTGATTGTTCATAAAATATAAAAAATTCTATAGAATTTACTACGTAAAATATTGTTCTTTCATTTGGAGCAATATAAAAAAGACCAACCACTATATACCTTGTAGAATAAACCTAACTTTGAAATTATATTGCAAATAATAAGAAAAATTTGGAGTTAAGGAGAGACATCGTTCACTGTAGCCTTCAATCCGTTCCTATGGAGGAAGCTTGTTTTTTTGTGACATGCATTCCATATCCGCATCCCTAGGAACTTGTTGAAGTGGTTCTTCCTCTTTTACTTCATAAAAAACCAAGCCAATTGGCATGCTCCAAAAAGAAGTTGTCGATTGTGACCTCCTTGACAAGCTTATTACCAACTAGTGTAATACACCGCACTCTCCCTCCAATTTCTCATTTGTGTTTTTTCATAATTAATAATCTCTAGAATTTTTGCATGACCAACATTTTGAGCTTCATCTGAAGAGTGCATTTTGTTTGATACATTGAAGATGGATATCTATTTGTCAACCAAAAGGATCTCATGTCTTTCCATCACCTCACAAAATGGACAATGTCCCGAATGATTACGATTCTCCATTATCTCAAATTTTCAAATTGTTCCCGAGGGTTGGTTCAATCCCACCTGATATAGGCCCCTGTCGCCGATGATTATCTATCCCACACTAAATCTTTGCAATAAAAAAACTTTGTGACCCATCTTAAATCATTGAAACTAGCTCACAATTCCTGTATAAGTTGGTACTCTTGAAATATTGAAGTATGTCTTAGGTTGGAGAGGAAAGCTTCTCGACAAAACTCTAAAATTCTCCCATCTTCATCCATCACCTTCACAATCCCAAACATATGAAGTTGATTCACCATTAAACTTGAATTGTGTGAGTGTACCAAGGTTCTCAAAGGATTTAAGTCTCACCTCACCTCTTAAATTTGAAATGACACATGGCATTGCTTATGGATTGCTTAATAAACTTTGGCTTGATTGTCAAAATAATTACTAAGGCATTAGTGGTTTATGTTAGGATATTTAGATACTTAGGATTTAGTTAATATCAACTTAGTATAATGTGCCTTTAGGTAAAGTGTGTTTCTTTAGTATGCATTTGTAGTTATCTAATTTGATGGTCACAATTATGTTCTATACGTAAAGTGATATGATGGTTCACCTTCTTTTCAATAGTAATGACTATATTGATCCATGGATTAACACTCAATTGGTCCATGGTCTCTATTTAAAGAGCAAGGAGGGTCATTTGTTCACTACTTATTGTGAGAAACTTATATGTAAATTATTTTCCTTTTGCATTATATATTGCCTCACGTGGCTATGTTGGTTGGGGTCATGAAATGTTTCCCTCTTTGAGGGTTTTAATCACGTGATACATTAGTGTACTAATATTTGATTTGTTTCTGTGAATGGTTACCTTAAGGTGTTTAACTAGTGTGGGTATACCATGTTTATCGAATAATTGATTGATCCCACCTTTTACTCTTAACTTCCCAACCTCCAGTTGGGAGGCCTCGTTGGCCAAGTGAATTGCTTGATAGTTTGGGCTGTCCACACATGATAATACTCAATCGAATCAAGCCTCTTTGCCTCTTTATCTACTCTCAATATGAACATTGCCAAATTACAATTCGACAGAGTGGATGATTGTGCTTATTATGATTGTCAGGTCTCCTATGACAATCATATTCCTAATCCACCTCGGGCCAAGAAGCTTTAACCCACAATAAATAGCCAATGCCTCGACCTAATTATTGATTACTTCCTAACCCCTATTCAAAACTTATTTATTGTTATTATTGAAATTTATAATGACTCAATGCGCCTACCACCATTGGTAAACATGTTGATATATTAACATGGTATACAAATGAAAATTAGTAGAAAGGACATTGAATTCCTTGTATGGCAAAAAAAAGAGAAAGGTGTCATTTAAATTAGCTAAAAAACAATGAAGTATACCGATATTTGATTAAAAAGGAGCAAAAAAGAAAGGTGGAATTTTAATTAGCTTAAAAAAAGGAAGTATTTCAATATTTGGTTCGAGAAGGAATAAAAGAGAGACAACAAGAGAATACAAAGCTTCAAGTTTGAGTTCGTCCAATTTCTCGCGGGAAGATTAAAAAAGTGTTTTTCCCTCATATTCACATTTAAGATTAGGAAAAAAATGCATAATCCATTGCAATAAAGCTACATTTCAAACATCTTTTTGAAAAAAGCTACATTTCAAACATCGTATTGAAAAAAAATACATTTCAAATATAACATGAATTTTGCATTATAAAAAAGATTTATTGTGTGAATTTTTTCTTTAAAAATTGATAGGTTTCATGTGTCTCTTCCAATTTGTCTCAATAATAGGGTGGTAAGACTAGAGAATATGGATTTCACCACATCTAGAGTTCATTATGAAGGTCATGAGAGTTTATTCTTATTTCGACAATTTTATTTTTCTTCTTTATGTGAGTTATAGTAAAGTATACTTCTTATATTTTAAGTTGGGTTTAGTGATCTTTTTATAGTACTTTAACTTTATCTTATTCTCTATTTTTTTGTTACACCACAATTTTTCTTAAATTTCACTTTGACAATGCTTTTAATAATATCAATATTTTGTAAAGATGTCTTCCCCTTTATTCTCCAATGGTTAAGAAGTATCAATATCTTTAAGCCACCATCTCATAAGTCTCAAGTGACTTTTACTGGGATTCAAAGCAATGCTAAGGGGCCTCTAATCCTTCATCTCAGAGCCTCATGTGACTTTTACCGGGATTCAAAGCAATGCTAAAGAGTTTCTTAGCCTTCATATTAATTATCTTGTGCTTGTGTGTTTGTAGTGCTTGTAACTGTAAAACTATATATTATAAAACACTTATGGCTTTGCTTGGTTTTCCTCCAAATTTATCTATAAATGCATTGACCCCAAACTTCACATTTATACATGGTAATTGGAGTAACAAGTGTGCCAAATAAGACTTTCTTTTCTCCTTTTCCTTGAACCCAAAAATTGTTCTTACAACCAAAACATGCTTCCATCCTTCATTAATCCTTATATAAATGCTATAGTTATTGTTAAGTTTGCAATTAAGGTCGACTCCAATTTACCCATGCAAATTAATTTCCTCTAAATTATTATGTCATATACAAAATTAGGCTAGCCAATGTTATTGGATTTGATGATCATAACCTTTGTCATATCCATATTCACTGACATATCGGAGCTAGAACAAATTTTTGAGAATTCATAGTCGCTTGTAATGATTAGAGGGGTAGCTTGCAAAAAGAAAATATCATTACTGTATGGAAGAAATATGATTGCATGGAGAATAACGAGTTGTCCTATAGCCGAGTATAGGGATATGTTGTAACATTTGTTATGTTATGAAATGTAATGTAACAAAAACAATTCATGTCAACTCAGGAAAAAAAATAAAAATTTTAAACCAATAAAGATCCATCTTAAACCCCAATATATCAAACAAAATTAAATTTCATGTAAAATAAAAGTTTTACACCTTGATACTTGATAGATGTAAGTTTAAAATAATCTATACTCGTAATTATCACAATCAAAATTGTGCCAACCCGCTGGTCTATTTCAACTACACCCATAACTCAAAAAATATACATTAAAAAACTGATGAACATAACTCAAAATATATACATTAAAAAAGAAAACAAAAATATTTAACAAAACTGAAAAAAAATGAAGGTGATTTAATCGAAACGGGGAATACATAGTAAGAACATTAAGAAAACATTTTAACCAAAACTAATTAAAAAAACACTCTGAATACATTTTAACCCCCGCTGAAATGCGGCATATATAACACTACGGAGAGGTTTAGTTTTGATCACAAAGCTCGAGCCAAGGTAGGGTAAGCTCACAACAATGGCGGCACAGCAAGCTCGATCCCTCGCCCAGATTCTCCGCCTTTCATCATCACATACACAATGCGTATCCTCCCGGGCTTCTCAGCTGCAGCCAAGTCGCAGATTTTCAGCAGGTGAAATATATGCATATGTTTCGTTATTTTTCTATAAGGGTTTTTCGTTTATATGAATATTCTGATGTTCTCTACGATTCATTTGCATTCGTCAATGGTTATGAAGTTTATCTATGTATGGCGATGATTTGGATACATCTCCAAATTTTAGGGTTTGATTAGATTTCAGATTTAGGGCCTGTGCCGAATCGCGTGGACTTCATGTTACAATAGTATGTGTTAAAATGATATGAAGCTTTTGAAGGCTGTGTCCATTGAATGATCCCCTGTTGTATTGATGAAATGTACCTTACCAGTTTGGTGTAAACGAGCTTTACTGTATTGCAGTCCAGGGGCATTAGTCGTACTTCTTTGATCGGGCATTTCCTATAAACTGTATCAGGGTTTATTGGGGTTTCCTGATACTGTGTCCTTATTTTCGATTATTATTTATTGGATTTCCTTCTTTCTATTAATTGCTGGAATGCATAGTGCTTTGGAAGACAGTTTCTGGATTTTTTTTTCACAACAACGGATAAGGTTTGTATTATAAAGTGGGTGCCGTGGCTAATGCCAGAGTCGGCCTTCTATTACAGAAATAATTTGATTCTACTTACTCGAAATCCTACAACCTCCAAATTCTGCCATCTCTCCAACTAATCTCTGTCACAATGTGTTACTGTCTCCGCCACAGGCATACGATCTTCATTAACTGAATCGAGCCAGCATGTGTGCTCCGAACAGGCATACGAATTCCATTGACTTCATTAACTTCCTTAACTTCATTAACTTCTTCGCGTTTGAGGTGAATGGCCGATTTTTTATTTTATTTTTTCTCCATGCCATCTCGCTGGTGGAAGCCCGTTATTTCCTTTTGCTGTGTGAGCCTGATCCGGGTCTCCTTGCTTGACCGGTGGCCTCCTTGTGTTTCCAGCGAGCTTCCCTGGGCTCTTTCTTCCTGGATGCGGCCGCCAACAGATTCTTCTACTCTGTGGCCATTTATTTTATTTTATTTTTTTTGTTTTTTTTTCATGGTATGGGTTGTATTTCATCTTGGTGAAACGTAGAAGAGAGCATTCCTTGAGCCAAGGTGACTCCTGCCTTTGCTGCTGTGTCTGCTTCATCGTTTATATCCCGGAGTACATGGAACAGTTGATAATTAGTGAACTTGGTCAAAAGTATTTTTATCCGGTCCAAGTAAGAATTGAGTTTTGGCTTCGAATTCGATACACCTTTTTGAGACAGAGCAACCGGAACACTACCTCCCAATGCAGCGTTACAAATGCATCTTTCTAGACTTCTAACTTAGAAATCATTCAAGCACAGCTTACAGCAAACATTTTCAGTTTTAATAGGAGAAAAAGAAGCTAAACGATTTTTACAGAGTGTTTTATGGTCGACTATGGAATATTCAGCTCAGGTTTCATAATTATGGTGGAAATCTGGCTCAGTCACTCGACAGGCATAGAATTATCATTTTTTCATTAGTTTCTTCTACAGAATTTCAGTATTTTCTGGTAGACTTGTTCTTTTCAGTAAGCATCAGCTCATATAGCATTCTTTCTTCATCTCGGCCCAGAGCAATAAGCTTACTAAGTAAGCATTCCTATAGCTGAAGATAAGCATTCATTATCTCTTTTGAATCCTCATACAACAATGGATCTCTCAGGCCAATTTGGCTTCAATTGTAACCTGCCAATTTGGTGCATTGCCACGGCTTTTTTTTTATATACAATACTCGTTTATGTTAAAAAAAAGAATTGAGTTTTGCATTTTTGGATCTCAATTCATTCTGTATGTTCCTGATAAGCAACAACGAGTCTCAGAATATCTGAATATCGTCGATTCCCATTTGTAGAGCCCGTTGGCATCCTTTGAGTAGGGCTAGAGCTTCAGCTTGATTATTAGTTTTCTTTCCCAATCCCCAACTGTAACTTATTTCTGTTTTTTCTTCAGGGGAAATGATTGCCCCACCCACTCCTGTTGCCCCGGGGTTATCTCTGGATGCTCCATCAAAGAAGAGGCCTAATTTATTTTGGTCCTTCCTCCAGCGTTTGAATTCTTGTAATGAGAGTCTAATTTTCCAGTGCTGTTTCTTTCTGGGACGAGAAAGGATATAGGGAAATTCCATAGGTGGGAGATAGACAATCCATGTTCTTTCCAGATTTGTGGTGGACTTGTCCATTTGCTTATCGAAGACCTTTATTACTTCCAATAGAAGGGCTTTAGCCTGCCTCGTTACTTGGAGAGGAGTGAGGCTAAGATTGTTGAATATGACTTTATTCCTCGCAAGCCATATTTTCCAACAAGTAAATTTTGGAAGAGTCAACCAAATTCTTTTCCTGACCGGTTTATCTTTTAGAGGAAGTGGATATCGACTTTGCCAATTAATGAAAACCTGGGAGATCTGTGAAAATCCAGTGCTGTGTGGCAAAGGAGTTGAGAAGAGAGAATGAGTTTTTGTTCCACAGTGTAGTCAGACCCCTTGAGGCCCCTCTAGCACTTACTGCTATACCTTCTTGTTTTTGCCAATTCTAGCTACTTATTGAGAGGACTGTTCTGGAATTAACGAAAATATTTTTTCAATTAATATTCAAAAATTAATAATAGAGTCTCTCCATTATATCTAACTGAGGAGAGGTTATGGTTTTGAAGCTGACAATTTTTTACCTCACTGCCAGAAGGTTACAATATTTATTTGCGCTAGGCCCAAGAAGGTGCCAAGGCATCATGTAGTAGCACAAGCCCCAAGAAAGGCGGCTAGGTCCAAGAAAGTGCCAAGGCATCATCTAGTAGGAAAGAAAGGCGGCGAGGCTGCAGGACCCAGATCAGGTAGACTTCCACAGGGGAGGAGCATGCCCGCTAGAATCTGAACCTTTTTGGTCATTGTCACACTAACCACTCCAAATTGCCACTAGCCTACAGCCCAACAGACTCTGTATATATATTTATGTATTTCTGAAGTTACTTTGATAAACATCCCCCAAGGTTAGGCGTTGTTGCACCACATAATAGTCTAACATGTACTTGCTTCGGGTTAGATGCTAGGTTTGATGTGTTATTCTGCCAAATTGGTGGTGGATTTACACCTGGGCTCTTCCATTTTTGTCCTGCCATTTGGGTGGGGCAAACCCCGTCAAGAATGGAATTGGGTGGACTGCTTATTAATCAGTCAACCTTAACAGTAGGACCTTGGCATTTACAATGTGCGTGTGCAAGCATATGCGAACCTGGCACATTGCAGTATTAATATTCATTATACATGCTTAACCGTCTCTCTATCACACATAAGTTATCCATGTGTCTAAAGAACACCAAAATGATTTCTCCAAGATGTTATATATACCAAAATACCTATGGTTCTTTGCTTTGAGACCATTATCAATTCCTATCGATAATGTTGCTGAAAAATATTCGCATTATTCATTGTTGTATTTAATATCGTCTCTTTTATCGGTCACACATCAGCTGAATTTTAAGATAATGTTTATTGTATCTACTTATTACTTTGGGAAGGATTTGGCAAGCAACGAAAGGTTTTTAGTGAATGTCATAGTCACTAGATTCAATTTGAGAAAAGACTTCTTTTGTCTGGAGAATCAAACTTGACTTGAGATGTTGGCAAAGACTCTTAAGTCCACCTGGCAAGGGCTTGGCACCAAGAAAAATCATAATATAGATTTTTAAGAACAATGTGAGCATAGTGCAAGAACAAGTCAACCATTTATTTATATGTTTTCCTTCCTTCTAATATCTATTAATTGCTAAAGTGCATAGTGCTTTGGAAGCTTTGGAAGACAGTTTTTGGATGAACGAAAATATTTTTCCAATTAATATTTGGAAATTAATAATGTGGTCTCTCTATTATATCTAGTGGATGAGAGGTTGTGGTTTTGAAGCGAACAACTTTTTTACCTCATTGCTAGAAGGTTACAATATTATTGGTGCTAGGCCCAAGAAGGTGCTAAGGCATCATCATCTAGTAGGCACAAGCCCCAAGAAAGTCGTTTAGATAGGCTACCAGACCCAGGTTAGGCAGTCCTCTGCAGGGGATGAGCATGCCCACCAAGATCTGAACCTTTTGGTCACTGTCACACCAACCATCCCAAATTGCCACTAGACTAGAGCCTGAGGGACTATGTATATATTTCTGTATTTTTTTGGAAGTTACTTTGAGAAACATGCTCTAAGATAGGGGTTGATGCATAGCATAATAGTCTAACTTGTACTTGATTTGGGTTAGATGTTGGGTTTGATGTGTTATTTTGCCAAATTGGTGGTGGATTTACACTTGGGGTCATCCATTTTGACCTGCCATTTGGGTGGGGAAGACCCCATCAAGAATGGAACGTGATGGGCTGCTTATTAATCTGTCAACCTTACTATTTGTACCTTGGCATTTACAATGTGCGTGTGCAAGTATATGCAAACCTGACGCCTTGCAGTATTGATATTCAGGCTTTACTATATATTTGTCACACATAATTTATCCATGTGTCTAAAGAACACCAAAGATGGTTTCTCCAAGATGCTATATATACCAAAATACCTATAGTTCTTTGCTTTGAGATCAATATCAATTCTTGTTTTAATTGTCTCTTTTAATGGTCACACATCATCCAAATTTTAAGATAAGATTTATTGTATCTACTTATTACTTTGAGAAGGGTTTGGCAGGAAACATGAGGTTTTCAGTGATTGTCAGTCACCAGATTCAATTAAAGAAAATACATGTTTTGTTTGGAGAGGCAAACTTGGCTCAGGATGTTGGTAAACACCCCTAAGACCACATAGCAAATACCTGACACCATGAAAAGTCGTAACATGGATTTTTAAGAACAATGCGAGTTTTTTAGATTATACATGAGAGACTAAACTGACTATAATGCAAATACATTGATTGTGATACAAAAATAACATCTCCAAACATACCAAAAAGTATTTCCAAATTTTGTTCCAACGTCCTCAAATTATGATCCCGAGATGTATCTCTATGGAAAGCCCATGGGGCTACTTTCTCTTTTAACATTCCAAGAGACCTTACAAATTGGAAACAAGTTGTCTCCTCCGTTCCTTCATTGCATCCGACCCACATATCTGAGATCAACCTTTTGAAGTCTTCCTCTTTTGTGGAACAAGGATTAGTAAGGATTATATTTAAAGAGTGCTTTTGTTTTTTCTTCTCCTAAATTGAATTCCAAGACAATTGGAAAATGATTTGAACACTTGCCCAAATCAATCCAAGAATGATAACTACACAGAGAATCTAACAGGGAATGATGTACCAGGAAATGGTCCAGTCTTTTGGTTATACCAACTTCACCCGTTCTGTTATTAGTCCAAGTAGGTTTTAGATATAGAGGCTCAATGTCTATCCATCCCAAAGCCTCAAACTTGTTCATGAAGAGCCCGACTTGTTTGTAGGTCTAGTAGAGATAACCCAAACTCTCCCTTATTCAGAGTCAGATATACGTCCTCAACAATGATGACATTGTTGCTTGAGTGCCACCTACGAGCCAAAAAGTGATGTCCAGAACTCATCTTAGCTCTCATATGGCCCATAGATGTTGAGAAGTAATAGGTTTTTCCCAAGAGCATGGATTTATAGTTTTGTATAGAGTCCAAAAAACATAACATGTGAATTGACTAAAGCAAAAGAGGTATACTACCTATTCACTAGACCCCCAGAGAAGCCAACTGCATCCAGCATCAAGAAGTTCCAATTTGCATACATTCTTTTTCAAATCATTCATCGAGGAATCCCCAACTCCCATTGTCTCTTGTATGAAAATTACCCCGAGCATAATATTTGACATTATTCTTTTGAGGGCCACTTTCTTGGCTTGACCCCATAAGCCTCTAACATTGATGGTTAGGAATTTCATGGGGCAACCCTACGAGGGGTTTTCTTTGCTCCAAGAACCCCCATCAAAAGGCATTGTTTTCCTTGTTTGTCCTCTTTAATAACACATGCTTAGGTGATTTTGAGAGTTGACTTTTTGCCCTCCCTTGAACCGCTAGTCTCTCTAGAGGAATCTGATCCCAACCCACTCGATTGGAGACTACCATGGGAAAGAGAGTAGGTCCTAGGTCTAAGCAAATAATGACCACCTCCTCTCCATCGAGGAGAAGAGTACTCGCTACATGATTCATTGTTGGAGAAACGATGGCCTTACAACCATGGATCAACATCTTTTGACAAGTTCACCTCCAAAGGTTCCCGGGGGGGGATTACTCTCTAGTTCCTTTCACGACTCCTCAATAGAGACCACCTCAATAGTACCCAAGTCCACATTATTCCCCCCCCCACAAACATTGTTCTTTTCGAGAATCAACGAAGATGAAGGAGAAGTTTGTAGACACTTACCAAAAATCGGAATGCATTCATTCCAAATGTCCTCTAGCTTTTGAAATTGAGAGGAGGTGAGATCCAGAAGCCCTGGTAGCACCGGTCTTTGTGAATATTCAATGTCAAGAGGAACAAAGATACCTCCAATTTTAATCGTCACCACTCTGTGAACATTGGACTCTTCACTACTCTGTGAACATTGGACTCTTCATCCTCTTAAGTAGACTTGACAATAGTTTTCAAGATCGAACCCATCTTGTTCTCCTTCAAGGAAGGTTTAACTTCAAAGCCCCCTATCAAATTTAATTTGGTCGAGAACCCCTGCTACTTGGATTGCCATACCTTTTTGATGAAGGATTTTTGGCATTCCTTAATAGTGTCCATAGAGACGGCAATGCACACATCTAAACGGGGAGTTAAGGTAATCCAAAATTTGTGTCCTCTTCATTTGTTCCACCTCGATGTCCACCAAAATCCTTGCAACATAACACATGTTACAATTTTTGTAGGAATCATCCACCAATAGAAACTTCCCAATGCTATTCCTGATGTCCTAAAGAGATTGGTCATTCCACATTTACTTGGGAAAGTTCGACAGTTTAACCCAGACTGGAGAAGGCTTAACAAACACGTCCTTAGCATCAAAACTGGGAAGCTGTAGCTTTATGGAAAGATAGGCTTTGTCACAAAACTGGTCTACATTTAGGATCCTTAGTGCGTCCTCCTTCGTCCTACAAATGAACCAAATCCATCCTCTGTCCAGTAGATGATAGATGGGTCCATACCCTAAAAGGCTTGTCCAATCAAATTGGACCCAAGAACTGAAGCTGTCTAAATTCATTTTCCACACAAGAAATTTTCCTACTAGAGTTTTCCTAAGAGAGCTCCTACTTGTTCTACCTCGACATCCTTACCGACTACTAGTGAAGCACTGTTTCCTCGAGACTTTATCACCTGTCTCTTCTTCCTCGTATTATCGATTTGTGTTCAAGTCCCATCAACCCCACTATAGTCATAATCTTGGATTCTTAAGCCAATAAACCCATTAGATCCATCACTTGCAACCATAAGCAGATGAGATCTCAATCGTTGGATCAATGTCAGATCTAATGGCTAGAAAAATGCCTCTGAAAAAACTTCCTCGCTATAGTCAACAAGTCGAAGATAAGTAGTCCATCCTATCACCTTACCCTCTACATGTGCATCTGGGAAAGTTGACATCAGGGGACCACTGCAAAGTAAAAAAAGCGAAGACTAGTTATCGATTGTCAACTCCACGATCTGCTAAGCGAATGGGATCTTAGTTGTTGTAACAATTACAGATCTAATGGCTAGAGAGATTCCTCTGAAAGAACATACTCGCTGTAGTCAACAAGCGGAAGGAAGTAGTGCATCTGGGAAAGTTGACATTTAGGAGCCACTTCAAAAGCAAAAAACCACAAGATCAAACATCGATTGTCAACTCCATGGTCCACCAAGCGGATGCGATCTCATCCGTTAGATCAATGTTAGATCTACGGCTAGAGAAATCTCCGCGGACCCCAATCCATTTGAGATCTCTGCCATTGAATCAATCCAGTTGTTCCATGAAAGAACATACTTGCTGTAGTCAACAAGTGGAAGGAAGTAGTGCATTTGGGAAAGCTGACATCTGGAGCCAAGTGGATGTGATCTCAACTATTGGATCGATGTTATATATTATTATATATCTATGGCTATAGAAATCCTTGCTGACCCCAATCCATTTGGGATCTCCGCCACTAAATCAATCTGGTGGTTCCACAAATCCCTAATGCTCGAACTTTTGAAAAGGTTCACTTACCCCCACCCGAAGAGTTTCTCCATTGCCAGATCTGATGAGACATCCAACGACCCTAGATCAACTTGGGGCTTGAATGATGAGGAAAGTAAACTGGAATTCCCAAAGCGAAAACAAACTCCACCCTTTGATCCAAAAGAAAGAGATGGACAGCATTGACTCGCTTATTGAACACTTGGAGGAGACCAGACCCTTGATCACCTGTCAATGCTCATACCCAACGAACCCTAGAAGCACCACGATCCAAATCCCCAGGTCTCCGATGCTGGAATTGGTCACAAAGTCAATTATGACAGCTCCCACCCAGGCCAGAACCCTGACCAAAACAGTAGCTGATACCCCGGACTACACGAGATCTAAAGAGAAAACTAAAATATTAACAAATGAACCACCATACTCTCAAGAAGGAGATCCTCCGGATTGCAAGGGCCCGCTTAACTGACCCCACAGATCCAATTGAAAAGAGACTATGGGAGATCTGACTCACCTGAGACAACCCCAGCCCAAGCTCTAACATCCCACCAAACACTTACCATTGCCTGCAATCCAATAAGGGCTCCACGCAGGTTGACAATGATGAGGGGAAACTCTGCAGGGTCGTTCCTCATCTCACAGATCTCCATCCACTTGAAAAATGCCTCAAACTCAATCATGTAACGTGAGTAATGAAGTCCATCGATCAGGTCTTAGATAACATTATGATCTGCAGAATTTTGAATGATGATCGACAGATTATCCAAACTACAATGGTATTATGTACATACTGGATGAGTTTGGTCCATTGTGCAATAAACATCACAAATGTAATAATGATAAAACATATTCTCCCACCACTTTGAAAATGTTGTTTTTGAAAAGTATGAGAAAGCGAATTATATGGGATTATTGATGGAACACCTTTTGAGTTTTGTCTAATGATTAGTGGTTGCATATGGGTCAAAGGTCACAAATTCAAACTTTGTATGGATGATAGTTATGGTGTATTGGATGGAGATTTGTGGGGCTTATGCCTTCTGGGAAGCTATAATATTTAACATGATTTCGATAAATAACCGTGGATTGTATTAGTATGCAAGGAGTGGAGGCTGCCTTGATCAGGAAAGGAGCTGGGTTTAGGATGTAACATTTTGCTAGGATATGGGAATTCTAAAACGACAATGTTCCAAGTCCATAAAAAATCTACACTTACTCGCATTGCAGATATTTATTTATTTATTACACTTGTATTAATTTAGAAATCAAGTTTCTCATATGGATAGCCCCAAGGGATAGCTCAATTGGTAAGACGTGTGCACACTCCCCCAGAGAGGGGGGAGGTCACGAGTTCGAGCCTTGAGTCCTTCGGGGTCAGGTCCTCTGTCTGAAGGCTGACTGCTTACCACCTTTGTCATGAGTTCGAGCCTTGAGTCCTTCGGGGTCAGGTCCTCTGTCTGAAGGCCGACTGCTTACCACCTTTACCATCCATGAAATGTGGGAAGTATTGGTGGGTTTCTTGGTCACTTATTCCTTGGTGAAAAAAATGTTTCTCATATGTAAACGTTTTGTCCATCCCAGGCTTGAGATATCCTAGTTTGAGGGAAACATGCTTGTGTGTTTGGTGCATAATCTTGTACAGATGTGTGCATCTATGTTGTTGTAAATAAAACACTAAAGCATTTTACATATGTCATAGTTTGAAGGAAAACATGCTTGTGTGTGCATTAGCATGTACATATGTGTGCTTCTATGTTATCATACGTAAAGCTCTAAAGCATTTTGGGTTTAATAGGAACTGTAAACTTTCTGTGTTTTTTGTGAATTAGTTTTTGTAAAAAATTATTTCTGGCAATTGATGCTATTCCTCCATTTTATATTTCTGTCTACAATAACAGGTAAGCTTAAAATGACCAGTTACACTGGTTTCATTTGTTGTATGGTGCTTAATATTGGCTGAAATAATTTTATAGAAACATAAAATAATCCTTATTTCGTCGTCCAGTTGTCATAGCTACTTGGAATTTCTTCCCAACTGCTTATTTTCTCCCTTTGTTCCAGTTCAGTTTAGATCAGAATCATCAATACATGTACATTCCATACAGCATTTTCTTTAAAATTTAAGATGGTTGGCTGTTAGGACTGAGAGACCTTATGCATTTAGCAATGAAATTTTTAGCTTCCTTTTTTAGATTTTAGGGTGCTCTTCTGTAAACTAAAGCTACAGGGTTTGTCACACTTGAAGCTTGAAGTTCAAAATTTGGCAAATCTCAAAGCCCTAGTTAAGACTTACCGCATTTTTATATAAATTTGCCAGAGTTCTGGGGGTATTCACGACATCATTAGAGTAGGCTGCCATCAAGCTGAAGTGTCAATGGAGGGTGGTTGGGTGAGTTTGGAAATCTAGTGGGAGTGCAAGCAATTCAACGCTTTGATGCATTTGCAGTTTACAGGTCAAACGAGAGTTTGTCTTGAATTACAGAATGAAGAGGGTTGGCAGTTTTCAGGTTATTCATTGGTTGTATAACTTAATTTATCATAAATGTATACATGCATTAATGTATTAAATACAGTTAGTTATATATTTATCATTGGTTATATATATATAATCGACCAGATATCATACATTAATGGATGCATACATTTATGATAAATTAAGTTATGTATGCATGTATACATTTATGATAAATTAAGTTATGTATGCATGTATACATTTATGATAAATTAAGTTATACATCACTTAATTTATCATAAATGTATACATATACATAACTTAATTTATCACAAATATATACTTGCATTAATGTATTAAATCCTATTGGTTTTTTTTTATTATATATATATATATATATATATATATTGTTAGGATATTTAGACACTTAGGAGTTAGTTAAGATCAACTTGTTATAATAAATCCGTTAGGAAAAGTGTGTTTCTTTAGTATGCATTAGTATGCATTTGTAAATATCTAATCCGATGGTTCAACTTCTCTTAGATCATAACTACCTTTGATTCGTAGCTTAACATCCGATTGGTCCATGATATCTATTTAAAGAGCATGGAGGGTCACTTGCTAGTTGATCGATTATGAGAAGCTCATTTGTAACCTTCTTTCTTTTGCATAATAAACTGCCTCAAGTAGCTATTTGGCTGGGCTCGTGGAGTGTTTCCCTTTCGAAGGTTTAAACTGTTGGATTTTGTACAACTTCGGAAGATATTATTATTGTATTTTATTGTATTTGATTGTACCTCCTAAGGGAGTTGAACTTGATGTAATTAATTATGTAAAACTCTTGAAAGAATCAATGCAAACCTTGGGATGAAAAGCAAGCAAAAGAAAAATTAAAATTAAATTATTTATTGCTCCCCAAGGGAAGTCGACTCAATTAGGGAAAAGTCCATTGTGGCACTTGCATAAATAAGAGGTAAAGTGCACCTCATTATTCACTCACTCACTTCACACAAGTTCACATCACTTGGAGAGAGAAGCGCACATCTGCAGAAGGAGAAGACTATTTTAGGGTTTTCTATCTTTGGAAAACATTTCCATCTTTTCTCTCTCATCATTGTACTCTGTTCTCGGGATTATTATCTCCATACAAAGGTTGCTGGGTTTTCTCCCGTTTGGGTTTTTCCAGGATAAACTCTTGTGTTATTGTTTTGTGCTTTTTCTTTCTTCTAGTGATCCTATTTATGCATTTGAATTATTATGCTATGAATGTATGAAAAACTAACATGGTAGCAGAGCGGTACTAGAAGAAGCCACTGTTAGAACACTGTCCGAACTAGGGTTTCATCTTTCGAAGTATTCACTCAACTTTTTGGAAGAAAAATAGCATTGGGAATTTCGCTCTAAGGAGGGTGCATCTCTTGGTGAAGACATAATTCAATTCTGAGAATTTTCAATTTTTGACATAATTCTGTAGTTGCAACAGAAATCAGGTTTTCAATTTTTAACCTAATTTCTCCACATTTTTGGCTCGACCCTACCTCTTCTCAGCTCGCCTTGCTAGCGCGCATCTCCCTGTGGAGTTAGTTTTCCAAAATTCCATCTTTCATTTTTGACCTAGCTCTTGCTAGGGTTTCTGTTCCAGATCTTTAGACAAGATGATTGGAATGAAGGTTGAAGATCATCTAGAAGGGGCTTCCAATTTCATCTCTTGGAAGTCCAGGGTTTTTTTTTCTATTAGAAGAAAATGATCTCTTGCAGTTTGTTAATGAGAAGGTCCCAGAACCAGAAGCGAAGAAGACAAATCTCGTTGGAGGAAAAATGATGCCAGAGCAAGAAGGATTTTAGTGGACTCAGTTAGAGATCATCTGGTTCCTCAAATCTCAGGTAAGAAGATTGCTAGAAAGATGTTCAAGACGATAAAGAAGCTATTTGAATATAGTAGTATCAATGTGACACTCATATTAAGGAACTAACTATCAAATATGAAGATGTCCAAGTCATAATCCATTGCCTCATATTTCATGAGGATTACAGAACTAAGGGACAAGCTTAGTACTAGTGGAGATCCCCATGATGAAAAGGAGCTTGTCATCACTACACTAAATGGTCTCCCACCATCTTGGGAGTCTTTCATTCAAAGTACAAGCAGTAGATCTCTTTCATTCAAAGTATAAGCAGTAGAACCAAGCTACCCAAATTTGACAAGCTATGGGCAGATTGCACTCAGGAAGAGACAAGAATAGCAGCACGACAAAGACTTCATGGCACACAACCTGAGGAGAATCAATCATTTGTATCCCATGCCAAGGAAGGTAAGGGAAGGGGAAGGAAGTTCCACAAACACAAGCACCAAGGTAGGAGATCAAGTCCACCCCCAGATCAGAAGAAGAAGAAGAAGGACTTATCTAAGATACAATGCTATCGGTGCAAGAAATATGGTCATTACCGCAGTAATTGTCGAAGCTCAAACAAAAGGAAGCATAAAGCTTTAACTGCTGATGTAGAAGAAGATCATCGTCACAAAAAGCAAAGGAATGAAGATCGTACAGAATTCCTCTTCATATCAGCTCTATCAGGTACTATTCGCACCACTAGTGACACTTGGCTCATAGATAGTGGTGCTTCTAGACACATGACAGGTTATAAAGAAAATCTTTCAGAATTAGTTGAGAAAGATTCTCATCTCCATGTTGTACTTGGAGATGATGCTAACTACACTATGAAGGGATCTGCGGCCACCTCCCTTCAGCTAGAATCAAGTGATACACTACGCTCGAGTGATGTGCTCTATGTACCTAGTATGAAAGGTAACCTTGTCCCCATCTCAGCCTTGGAAGACAAGGGATATAAAGTAGCCTTCTAAAAAGGGAAAGTACTTGCTTGGCACAAGAATTCAAGCATGAATACAACCAAGGTTATTGGTGTAAGAGAGGAGAGCTTGTACTGTCTAAACACTCCACTAGTCCAAACCCTAGTCCATGATTCTACAAGTATGGGCGAACTATGGCACAAAAGACTAGCTCATCTAAACTATCGAGCTCTCCTAGCATTGAAGAATATAGTGACAGGTTTACCAGTGCTTCAGGTAGACCATGATGGAACATGTAGAGGATGTGCACTTGAAAAGAATGCCAAGAGATCTTTTCTAGATAGTGAGAGTAGATCTAAAGGAATATTGGATCTAGTACACCCTGACTTGTGCGAACCCATGATCGTTGCTTCATTGGGCGGATATCATTACTACATAACATTCATTGATGACTACTCATAGAAGACTTGGATATACTTTCTCAAGTCAAACGAATCCGAGGAAGTACTCAGCAAATTCAATGAATTCAAAGCACAAGTCGAGAATTTGTCAGGAAAGAGGATCAAAGTCCTGAGATCAGATAATGGTGGTGAATACACCTCTACAGAATTCAATGATTTCTGCAAGGAAGTGGGAATTAAGAGGGAGCTCACTGTTCCCTACAACCCTCAACAAAATGGGGTTGCTGAAAGGAAGAATAGAACTATTGTGGAGGCAGTTAAAGCCATGAGACATGACTAGAGTCTACCTATGTTCTTATGGGCATAAGCATCCAGAACAACTATTTTTGTACAAAATAGATGCCCACATAAGATAGTGAAGAATAGGACTCCAGAAGAAGCTTTCACATGAATGAAACCAGAAGTGGGCCACCTACGGATCTTTGGCTATCCAGTCTATATACATCTGACCAAGGAGAAAAGAACGAAGTTAGAACCTTCACGCAAGAAGGGAACTTTCGTGGGATACAATGATTCTTCAAAGGCTTACAGAATCTACATCCCAGGATCCAGACAGATTGAAGTCAGCAGGGATGTGACCTTTGAAGAAGAGATGGCTGTCAGGAAAGGCAGAGGATCAGACATGGAGATTGATGATGAAGAAATGCTAGAACCAAAGGAGATGGGATCATCTCCCCCTCCAGTTCAGAGGGAGTTAGCAGAAGAGGATTTACCCATCGATCCCATTGATCTAGTTGATGTTCCCAGAGATATTGCAGTAGGCCGAAAAAGGCCTAGATGGGCACAACAAACTTTATAAGATGCAGAGGGACATGAAGCTCCTCATGGAACTTTTCGAGAAAGTAAAAGACCTCAGAGGTTCTCCAGTTATGTAGCATTGATGAGTAACATCATTGACTCAGAACCTACCACTTATGAAGAAGCATCGAGACACCAAGTTTGGGAAGATGCTATGGTGGAAGAATATCAATCCATCATGAAGAATGACTTGTGGGAGGCTGTGCCAAGACCTGAGGAGAAGTCAGTAGTGACTTCCAAGTGGCTATACAAAATCAAGCATGGAGCAGATGGGAGTGTTGAAAAATACAAGGCTAGATTTGTCACCAGAGGATTCTCTCAGAAAGAGGGAGTCAATTATGATGAAACATTTATTCATGCGGCTCGATATACTTCCATTAGATCGATCATTGCTATTGCTTCAGCTATGGGATGGAAGTTGCATCAGATGGATGTCATGGCAGCCTTTCTCAATGGTGTTATTGAGGAAGAAGTATATATTTAACAACCAAAAGGGTTTGTTGTCCATGGAAAGGAGTCTCACGTATGCAGATTGAAAAAGGCCCTGTATGCACTCAAGCAAGCACCCGGTGCTTGGTATGGATGGATAGACGAATTCCTGGTGATTTTGGGATTCACCAAGAGTGATGTAGACCCCAACCTTTACTACAACGTTGTGGATGATGAGCCACTGATTTTGGTACTATATGTTGATGACTTGTTTCTCACTGGAAATGAGAAACTTATCGTATGATGTAAGAAGAAACTTGCCTTTGAGTTCGAAATGATGGATCTTGGATTGATGCATTACTTCTTGAGATTAGAAGTATGGCATAGGCAGAAGGAGATTTTCCTAGGTCAAGGAAAGTACACCATACATATATTGAAGAGATTCAGAATGTTGGACTGCAAGTCCATGGCCACTCCGACAGATGCAAATTTGAAGAAGATGAGAGGTTCTGCTTTAGATTCAGATTTGATTGATCCCACTATGTATCGCCAACTGTTTGGGTCCTTGATGTATCTGACGAACACCAGACCATATATATGTTTTGTTGTGAACCAAGGCAAATTCACCGGATTGCTGCAAAACATGTGCTTAGATATTTGCGTGGCACAGTGGGATATGGCCTGAGATATGCTTCAGAATGTGAATTATTATTGCAAGTGTTAATAGAGTCAGATTGGGCCGGATGTGTTGCAGATAGGAAGAGTCTTCAGATATTGCTTAAGTTTGGGTTCTGCAGTGATTTCCTGGTGCAACAGGAAGCAGAACTCAGTAGCACTCAATACTGCAGAGGATGAGTATATGGTTGCTAGTACAACGACCTGAGAAGCAGTATGGCTTCGTAAACTCCTTGCAGGATTGTTTGGCCAGATTCTTGAGCCGATCGTGATTCACTGCAATAATTAGAGCTGTGTGCAGATGTCAGTAAATCTTGTATTTCATGACAGGTCGAAGCATATAGAGATTCAATATCACTTCATTCGTGATATGGTGCAGAAATGTGCGGTCGAGATACAGTACATTCCGACAGATGACTAGATTGCAAATGTTCTCACCAAGCCTCTTTCCAGGATGAAGTTCAAATGCTTTCGCGAAAGACTTGGAGTAGAAGAGAACATGTCCCTCCTTGAGAGGGAGAGATGATATAGAGATGTTTACCCTGAATTCACCCAGGTACCTCAGATGTCAGTATATCTTGTATTTCACGACAGGTCAAAGCATATAGAGATTCGATATCACTTCATTTGTAATATGGTGCAAAAATATGCGGTCGAGTTACAGTACATTCCGACAGATGACCAGACTGCAAATGTTCTCACCAAGCCTCTTTCTAGGATGAAGTTTGAATACTTTCGCGAAAGACTTGGAGTAGAAGAGAACGTGGCCCTCCTTGAGAGGGAGAGATGATATAGAGATGTTTACCCCGAATTCAGCCAGGTGCCTCTACTCGTCTAGGTGCTCAGCCAAGTATGGGAGAAATCCCATCGACAGATGAATTAGACAAGCAGTAGATGGTCGGGTTCACACAGGTGCCTCTGCTCGTCCAGGTTCTCAACCAGGTATGGGAGAAATCCTATTGACAGATGATACATACAGGTAGTAGATGGTTGTGTGATTGCACAGGTACCTCTACTCGTTTCGGTTCTCAGCCAGGTATGGGAGTACCCCATCGGTAGATGAGACGAACATGTAGTAGATGGTCGTGCACATCTGCTCGTCCAGGTTCTCAGCCAGTTATGGGAGGATCCCATTAGTAGATGAGACAGTCAGGTAGCAGATGGTATAGCAGATGGTAAAAGACTATCTCTCAGACATCCAGGTAGGATTGAGAGACCCTCTTGGACTCGCCGAAGGACTGGTGAAGTTGATGCATGATGACACTTCTCGAAGGACTGAGACTGTGTTGACAACCTTCAGTATGTATAGAGATGATGGAGACAGTATAAATGTACATATGAAACCCAAATGATCGTGATGCTGATGAAGACTGAAGAATACCTTCCTCGTTGAGAGGGAGTGTTGGATTTTTTACAACTTCAGAAGATATTATTATTGTATTTGATTGTACCTCCAAAGGGAGTTGAACTTGATGTAATTATTTATGTAAAACCCTTGAAAGAATCAATGTAAACCTTGGGAAGAAAAGCAAGCAAAAGAAAAAATGTAAACCTTGGGATGAAAAGCAAGCAAAAGAAAAATTAAAATTAAATTATTTGTTGCTCCCCAAGAGAAGTCGACCCAGTTAGGGAAAAGTCCAGTTTGGCGCTAGTATAAATAAGAGGTAAAGTGCACCTCATTATTCACTCACTCACTTCACACAAGTTCACATCACTTGGAGAGAGAAGCTCACACTCGCAGAAGGAGAAGACTATTTTGGGGTTTTCTATCTTTGGAAAGCATTTCCATCTTTTTTCTCTCATCATTGTACTCTGTTCTCGGGATTATTATCTCTATACGAAGGTTGCTAGGTTTTCTCTCGTTTGGGTTTCCCAGGATAAACTCGTGTTATTGTTTTGTGCTTTGTCTTTCTTCTTGTGATCCTGTTTATGCATTTGAATTATTATGCTATGAATGTATGAAAAACTAACATAAACCACATGAAAACATCGGTGTGTTGATCTGTGATTTGTTTGTGTGAGCGGATCCTCTAGGTGTTTGGTTTTTTGGAATTATCGTGTGTAGTCGAACATGGTATCAGAGCCTTTCTGAAGAGCTGCTTTCGTTGGTGATGTAGATCTTGAATTGGTGTTGCTGAAGGTGTGAAAGGGTTTCTGGTTCTGAAATTTCTGTGCATTTTTGGGTTGTGAGAGGTGTCTCATTACGTCCAGAGCGTCGTTTCCAGTGGGGAACAATTTTTCATTTCATTGAAAAAGGCTTTCGTTTGTATAAGATATTTGCATTTCATCAGATCTAGAGGTATATTGTTACAGTGACGTTTTTTTATTTAAAATAGTTTTCTCATTTGCTTTTTAGATCTAGTATTTTTTTTAGTTTCGGGTTGTTACCTTCTCTTTCTGCGTATGCTCTTTGCCTTGCACCTTGTGCGATCTTGGCAAATAAAAAACATAAGAAAATAGGTTTTCTTCTATGTTGCACAAGATTTCGGTACGCGGGTACGTGGGGTACGCAGACACGAGTATCTGGTACGGCTAGAAGCTTCGCCCAAATTTACAGGAAACGTTAGGTTGGGAGCGACAATAATATAATATATGAAAATTTTAATATATATTAAAAAAACATAAATTTATTAAATTATAAGTTTAGTTTTTAAATTTCTAGCATTTTGCCAATTTTAAAAGTTAACTATAATAGTATTTTCTATTATAAATCCATTTTTTATCATAAATCTAGCTTTTTTATTTTAACTTTTTTTATTATAAATCTTGTTTTTTTTAATTTTTTTTTTCTCAAAACTGTATTTACAAGCAAAGGTAATAAAATTTATAAATTATAAATTAATATTGAAAAGTAAAACTTACAAAGTTACAAACATTATTGTTAAAAAAAATTAAATTTTAATAAGTTATTATAAACATGAGCTTTTGTGGAGGTGCACAAAGACTAAAATATGACCTACAAACTATGAAAAGTGGTCTATGATAACCCAAAACCAACCTCTACTTGGAAAAAAAAATGTTGAAATACAGTTGGTCTTTATTTTAAAGGCAATTCAACGCATGCGTTGAACGTTCGTGCCGAACACAATTTGAGCACTTACAACGACACACGAATCTATTTTGTGCCTTTAGATCGTCAAATATTGGCTCCAGATTTGGCCTTCAAATATTTCATTCCAATCTTTCTCGCTAACCCAATGATAACCATACAACACTAGAAGGGAGTTGTTAATGTGTTATTAATAATTATTATTATTTCCATGGGAAGTGCTCGATGACGATTTGCATGACTGCAGGCCGGCGTCGGCCTTTCAAGAAAGCAAAATTGGTGATGATCATATATTCTCACCCTCAGACTCTCGTTTTTGGCATCTCAGTGAGATTGCCGTCCATCAACGACGGGCGAATTTTGGTAATATTCATAGTCTGCCATTTTCAATCAACAGAGGATCAATTCACCCGCAGACACAACGATTTTTGAGGCGACAAGAGTTTGCAGGCGGTTTTCCTTTCACGATCTTCGCATGCGGGGCTTGATATGTGCCCTGCCCATTTTTATAAGTTGAGAGAGGAGCCCATGCCCAACATGACGATGAACAAGATCGATCGATGCTCCTGAACATGGGAACTTGTGGCTGGGAGCTTCCTCAAGCTCCCAACCACAAGTATCCTAGGAAACTCCTGTCGGGAACTGCGATTTTAGCTCTGCGAAGTACCCGAAAAGTTCCCAAGTATCCAAGGAAGCTCTCGCCCATTTTGGAGTGTTTCGTACCAGTTCCAAAGCTCCAGGGACTACAGGAACATCGGGTACGCCCTTCCTAATGGCCGGGAGCGGTACCCGTGCAACTTAGCTTTTCTTTACTGCGTATGCTCTATGTTGTGTACTTCGTGCGACGGTGACAAATAAAAAACAATGAGAAAACATATACAGTATGGGAAAGCTAACGAGGTATAACTCCAAATACGAGGCATATTATTTTGTTTTGTTTTGTTTTTGTTTCGGTTTATGTCAATGTTCCCCCAAGTTTCCGAGATGGCGGGACGTGGGAGCGGGGAGACGCACATTCGGGACGCGTGGAGACCACCCCAAATTTTAGAGAAATTTGGGGGGGGACAGGGGGACGTCAGGGCCATAAAAATTCTAAAAATATAAAAAATCTGAAAAATATAAATCCCAATAATAACAATTCATCCCATGCAAATTACCAAATTAGTAATTACTAAATACTAAATAGTAGATACTACATTCATCATTGTGCAATCATGCAATGTAAATACAAAGTCACAAACACATTATGATTAGTCATTACTCATTACATGATTCATCATGATTATAATAAAAAATTTAACTTTCGAGTGATTGAAAAGTTGAAAACATGAATCAATGATACTTCATACACATTAAAATGATAATTGAACTTTTAAAATTTAAATAGATATTCTAAATGGCAATAAATTTAAAATTGCTAAACACTAAAGATCAAAGACATTAAAAATTTAAAATACTAAATACTAAAATAGACATAGTAAATTAAGATTGTTCAAAAATAGGAAAGAGTCAAGGTCTTAGTCATCATGATAAATAAAAAGTTACAATTTATAAGTTATAAGTTATAACTATAGTCTATAAGACTATAACTATATAGAGTCAAAACTAAAATAGTGAAAAGTCAAAAGTAGCAAAAATATGAAATATCAAATAAATCAACATGAAATGAAAATCAACATCAAGGAGACAATTCCATTGACTGGTCCTCTGCACCCATCTGCTGCATGAAGGCATCGAGACCATCAATGGGAATGTCATCATCTGAGTCAAAGTCACTCTCATGAGTAAACAATGGCACAAAAACCAAACCATTATGCATCTCATCCTGCCCATCCTCCTCATCTATCTGTGCATCATCCTCTGGATCCACATCCCATCATGTAGCTGGTCCCATCCGATACTCTGGTGTCTTCCTGTGTTCAAGACGTAGGGCACTGTGCACTGCAACTAGCTTCTCTGCTCTCCTAGAGGTAAGTCTATTCCTCTTGATAGAGTGGATGAAGCTATAAGTGGACCAATTCCTCTCAGCTGCAGAGGAACTAGCAATCTGAGACAATAGTCGAATAGCAAGATGTTTGATCTCCGGAGTATAATCCCCATGCATGTCCCACCAACCAATGGGGTCATCCTGGCCTAAGTCATTACGGTCTACCTTGGCATCAGGCTTGTTGAAGGGACCTCTAAGATTTGCAAACTGAACCCATTGTTTTCGAATTTTTTGCCCCTCCTCTACACTGTACATCTTTGCAGTGGCTGCTCGAAATCCCTTTTTGACGTCTAGATCTTCGATGGGACGAATTCTACCAGGCCTAGAAATGTACCCTTTTGGGTTCAATGCATATGCTGCCATGTGCAAAGGTGTGTTCATTAGATCCCACCTACGTCAAATAATAGGTCGAATCTGGTTCGTATAGAACTCTAAGGAGGGATCTTTCTCACGAATGGCTGCTTTTACTTGACCCAACATGCTATCAAAGGTCTCATAGATTTCTCCAAGACTAGGAGAATCAGGGACAGCATAGCGAATGACCTCAACAATAGGGGGCAAAATGGAGACCAAATAACTGCAATTTGCCCACCAATCATCATCCAATACTTGATGCCTAATCTTCTTCCCCTCCTCTGTCTTGGACTTTGTCCACCTATTCCAATCTGGAGTCATGACCATGGTCTGTAATGCTGGTTGCACCTCCAACCTGTGTTGCGGGGAAGCGCTCTCCCCCCTCTCGCCCCCCGCTCCGGAAGCTAGCTTCCGGCCAAAGCTAGGCGGAAGCTAAGCAGAAGCGCGCTTCGCTTTCGCTTCCGGGCGGAATCGATTTTGAGAATCGCGCTTCGGGAAAAAAAATCGCTCCCTGCCATTGTGTGAGAGCGTTGAGGAATCGATCCGAAGCGTCGCTTCCGGATCGATTCCTCTTCGCTTCCGTTTCGCTTCCGACTCGCTTCCTTCATCGATTCCGGTTTTTAAAAAACGCTTCGGTCGCTTCCCGAAATCGATTCTCAGCGCTTCCTCGGACGATTCGCCCAAACCCACGATTTTTTGCTTGAGTTGGAGCTTGTGGGGTCCACGCTTGGGGTTTTGGAGGGGGGAATAGGGCTTTGAGGTATAAAGCCCTCCTCCACACTCCATTTTGTCACTTTCATTTGAGAAGAGAAGAGAAGAGAGGAGAGGAGAGGAGAAGAGAAGAGAAGAGGAGAAAGAGGAGAAGAGAAGAGGAGAAGGTGCCATTGGAGATTGAAGAAGGTTGGAATCTTGGATGCTTGGAGCCTTGGCAAGTTGGCACACTCACTACCATTGGAGTCTTGGACATCCAAATAGGTAGGCTCTAAACCCTTTCTTGTTGATTTGCTTTGTGTTTGAAGTTTGAACTTGAAGTTTTGATGCTTGAGACTTGAATTTTTTAAGCTTGAAATTTGACTAGAATCTAGAATGTCATTGTAAATGTTCCTCTCCTACTCTTTCCCATGCTTTCTCCATCATTTCTATTGCAGGGCAATAGGTTAAACTCTAGTTCCACTTCCAACTTCCAAGTCCAACAAACATGATGATGGGTTTATGGTTTCTTTTGTTGGTTCCATTTGTTGTTTTGATGATGTTCATTGAAAACCGGAGGAGGAATGAGGGAGAGGGAGATGATGAAGAAGTGGGTAGTGGCACATACCGTGGAGAGGAGGAGGGAGGGGAAGAGGAGGAGGAGGAGGAGGAGGAGGGAAACCGAATGAAAACCAAGGAAGACACAACACCCTTATGGAAATATGTCACCAAGCAGGGAGGAAGCAAGGGGGGTGGAACCGCCAAATTTGGTTGCCCCCATTGTAAAAAGACTTACACGGGTTCATATACCCGTCTGAGAAGACATCTATGTGGGAACATGCCATGTGATGAAAACAAAACTGTAGGAGTTTGTGTTTGCAAAAGTGTGACATCAACACAAAGAGCCATGTATAAGAAGGAAGAATTTGAAGCACAAAACAAATCAAAAGCAAGGTTTGACCATGACCCCTCAATGAACTCACCGATAGCTAGAGGCCCATCCACCCAAGGTAGTGGATTCTCACCCCCTGGGTCACGCAGGACAATATCAGATTTCCTTGACACCAACGGTAGGGATGATGTGGATGCAAGAGTGTTCCGATTTCTCTATGCATGTGGCATACCGTTCAATGTCCTTCGCTCACCCTATTGGCATGAAATGGTAGATGCCATTCGCACTGCTCCAGCAGGATACAAGAGCCCAGGGTATGACAAAGCTAGAACTGTGGGGCTTGACAAGGAAAGAGGCAAGATCCAAAATGCTTTGGGGCAATTCACAAATGCTTGGAATGAGTATGGGGTATCAATTGTATCAGATGGATGGACAAATGTAAAAGGCAAGCCATTGATAAATGTTCTTGGTGTGTCTGCTACTGGTGCAGTCTTCCTTTCAGCCCATGACTACTCAGATAAATTCAAGACTGGCATAAACATTGCAGAACTCCTCCTCAAAACCATTGAATCTATTGGTCCATACAATGTCATCCAAGTCATAACCGACAATGCTGCTAACTGTAAGGCAGCGGGAGCAATCATTGAAGATAAATACCCCAACATATTTTGGTCTGGGTGTTTGGTTCACACAATGAACCTTTTGATGCACGACATCATTAAGTTGAAGGAAAATCAATACAAATGGATTGGTGAATTGTACAAAAAGGGCAAGAAGATGATAAGATTTATAACCAACCATAGCAATGCCCATGGCATTTTCCGCAGTCACTCAAAGTTGGAGCTATTGAAGATAGCAAAGACTAGATTTGCTAGCTACTACCTCACTTTCAGGCGCCTTTTGAAGGTAAGAGAGGCATTAGCTAGCATGGTATCAAGTGAGTCATGGCAGGTCTTGAAAGATAGGTGTACATCCGCATCTGAAAGGCTTGATTTTCAGGAGGTGGAAGAAACAGTTCTTGATGCGGGATTTTGGGCAAGTGTCAAGTATGTTTTGCAGTTCACAAAGCCCATATATAACATGATTCGGTTTGCAGATACAGATAAGCTGGTGATTGGGGAGGTGTATGAGCAGATGGATAGCATGCTGGGTCAAATTAAAGATATTGTTGAACAGAAAGATCCCATCTTGTATGACCATATTCATGAACATGTGGTCAAAAGGTGGGAACATCTCAATGTTCCACTGCATGCCTTAGCGTATGTATTAACACCAAAATATTATTCTCCATCTTGGTTGGCCAAACCAGCACCTGGGGGTGGGGTTAGGAGACAGCCCCACACAGATCCAGAGGTACATCTTGCGTACATGACTGCTATAGACAAGTTGGTCCCTGATTTAGAGGAATGTGACATATTGCGCAGTGAATTAAGCAAATACCTCAGTGAAGTTGGTCCATTTGGTACTTTGCATGCAATCAGAGATCGAGATAGGGCGCCTCCTATCGAATGGTGGAACATGTATGGCTCAACATGCCAACGCTTGTATAGATTGGCTGTTAGAGTGCTTTCACAGGTGGTTAACAGTTCCTCTGCAGAAAGGTGTTGGAGCACCTATAGCTTCATCCACTCAGTGAAAAGAAATCGATTAAATGAAAACCGAGCAGAAAGCTTGGTTTATGTACATTACAACTTGAGGTTGTTGACTCATTATTGTGAGCGTGCCAAAACTGATAGATCATATGTCACTTGGGACAACAATCCGGAGGAGCATAACTTGGAGGATGGAGCCATAGCTTTGGAGCGCTTGGAGGAAGAGCTTTTGGGCGATGAGGATGACGCATATGTAGTACCACTACCAATGGCGCCGCCATCTTCTTCCTCGTTTCCAGATGCACCATCTTTGCCTAGAGGTTCACGACCTCCATCTGCATCAGTGAGGGGGGGTCGTGCAGGATCGAGTCTTGGACGTGGCTCAGCAGTGGTGGCTGCTGGGGATGATAATCCCACTCCCGTTGTTCAGAGACCACGAGAAAAGAAAATGGAAATTTCTCGTGGCAAGAGGAAACATCCATGATTCCATAAAATCTACTTTTCTTGTATTTCTTGTTTACAGTACTTTCAAGTTTCGGCACTATTGACTCTTTTATATTTATTGTCATATATTTTGTAAACATTACATGGCATTTCAAGTTTGAAGTTTTATGTTGAACCTACGGTCTACCTTTGAATTTGAAGCTTTAAGGTTGAATCTTGATGTTATAACTTATGGAATCATGGATATTGGACCTATGGTTGATGAAATCATGAATTCACTAGTAAATGATTAATGATGATTGATGAATGATGTTATATGGTATTATTGTTTATTTCATGCTTTTCAATGATTAATGATGTTATATGATGTTATCTGATGATTGATGAACTTCTACTTGCATTTGTTGACATATATGCATCAAAATATATAAAAAATATATATTATATAAAAAACGCTTCCGGAACGCTTCCTAACCGGAAGCTTTTGAAAATTTCGCTTCTCGCTCCCGCTCCCGCTCCCGCTTCTCGCTCCTGCTCCCGCTCCCAAGTAACCTTGCCTCCAACATCCTCTCCAACAAGAGAAAGTAACTGGCATATCTAGTGTTTGTGGGCTTGGGGAATTCCTTCTTCGAGTGAGCCCTATACAAGGCTAAGGAGGTGTGGTGGTTGCAGATAAACATCTGCACATCCCTCGTAGCTAATACCAAGGTGGATACCCAATGAATTTTCCCAATGTCTTTTAGTGCATTGTTGAGTGCATGCACACAACATGGGGTCCATAAAATATGCCTATACCTACTCTGAACCAACATCCCAGCTGATCTACACACTGCTGCTGCATCTGTCACAACCTTCACAACGTTGTCTGGCCCAACCTCCTCTATAGCATCCCGAAGAAGCTCAAATTGGAAAGTTGCATCTTTGCGCTTTCCAGAACAATCAACAGCTCTAAGAAAGAATGGCCCATCTATGCACGTAACTATGATGTTGATAAGTGGACGTTTGGTAATGTTTGTCCACCCATCCATAACAATAGAGCAACTTGACTTCACCCATGTCACTCTCATCTCCTCTTTTTGCACAACAATCTTGGACACTTGCCTCTCTAAAATCACTGTCCTCAACTTATGTTCACCTGGGGGCAAATATGATGGGTCCGATGCTGCAATTTTACGGACCATCTCCTTATAATAAGGAGAGCGAGTAACATGGAAAGGAATGCCATTGGAAAAGACGAAGTTGCCAATGGCATCATCTATATCATCACGATTCAGCTTACTATACATCCCTGTAATTGTTGGTCCAATAGCACAAGAACGAGAATCCTTCCTTTTTGATGAAGATGTCTTGTCATGAGTTGGTGGAGGCATACAAGTGGATGGGCTACAATTAGATTTTTTTTTGGAACTTGCACTCACATTTTGATGTTCTTTTGAAGTGACATTTTGGCTAGAGAATCTTCCCTGTGCATCTGCTGCCATTTGCAACCTCAACAGCTCACTGTTTTGCACTAAGGTTGGCTTCACACATGTACTAACCCCTTTGCCACCAATGCCTAGAAGGTGTTGTTTAACTCGACTATAACTCCCACTAAAAGTATGGCTGCAAATATTGCATGTCCAACTCCATGTTCCACCACTTTTCTTTCCCTGTAGTTGGGGGGGCAGCAACAAATAATTTGGTTGCATATAACAAAAGAGGTTTGTTGGGTTCAAAAGTGCCCTTTGCATAGTAAGCCAATGGCTTTGATGGTATGAGATTGTCACTGCCTTCAACTTCACTTTGATTTTCATTTAACCTTGATGATGTGGGAGCTGCACTCCCACTTCCACTTGCAACCTCGGTCCCAACATTAGTATTACTATTGCACTGAGCCAGAGAATCATAATCTGAATCACTCCCATCACTGCCACTGCTGTCGCCCTCACCAGAGTTGTTGCTCATATTGGTTATTACTGGTTTGAATTCTGAAACTGTTATGTGTATGTCACTGTGTTGTTTTATAATTTTTGACAACCTCCAAGAATGTTTTTAAATTTTTTTATGTTCTTAAATATATAATGGGAGTTAAATTTTAAATTTACTGCTGTATATAATTAAAAAAGACAAAAAAAAATCAAAAATTAAAACACAGTCAACAAAACTCAGAAATAAAAATTAAAAAACACACTAACAGGCAACCATTGGACTTCAAAATTCAGTATTCATTGATTCAATGTTAAAATTTAAAAACAGTCAACTTGAACTTACGTTAACAAACAACGAGTTTTGAGTTCTCCTTGGTAGCTTAGCAATTAGCTGAGTTCTGAGTTCTGAGCTCACGGCCTCTTCCTCAGCAAATTGGGTGGCTGCAAACTCAGCAAATCGTGGTCACAAATGTGAAATGCTGACCGGCTGTAACTGAAAATCCACCATGGCTCCACCCTCCTTCGCCCATGGGACTACTGCTCCACTCAGTGGGCCACGGCTCAACCCACTCACGGGCTTCCTCTCACGGGTTCAACCCACTCACGAGATTCCTCTCATGGTGATGCTCGACCCACTCATGGGCTTCCTCTCAGTATCCCTCTCGGCTTCCTCTCGTGGTGATGCTCGACTGCGGATTGCCTTCCTCTCGGCTGCGAATTGCTTCCTCTCACGGTGATGCAGCTATGTGAAATCGTGTAATGTTTTAGGTTTGTTAATGTTTTGATGTGTGTTTTTTAATTTTTAATTTTTAATTTCTTAATTAATATTTTTGTTTTTAAAAAAAAATTAATTTATGTTGAGAAATAACAAAATGGTGTGGGGACGCCTAGAAGTCTCGACGAAGTTTCGGGCGGGACGCCAGGAAGTTTCGCCGAGACGAAACGCGTATCGCTGCTTGCCGAAACGTTTCGCTGTGCGTCTCGCTGAGTTTCGCCCAAAGCGAGATGTGCCGAAACGTTTCGCGTGGAGTTTCAACGTCCCCGGGACGCTAAAAACGTCGAAACGCGTCCCCGTGGAACACTGGTTTATGTGAAGTGATTTGCAAGAAAAAAGGTCTTTTTCTTGTAAGCATGAAGTTCGAGACAAAAGAGTAAAAAAATCGCTTCCTCTTTTACGTACCTTTTAATATTAGCTCACTTGGTTAAAAGTTGCTTTATTCAATAAGAGGTCTTGAGTTCAAGTTCTCTTGTTAGTTACTTTTCTAAAATTGCATGTAATTTCTATTTTTCAGTTACTTTATTGTAAACGTGCATCTCCCTTAAATTTTAAAAGTGAGTCACTTGAAGTCTTTTAGTTTTTTGCATGCAATATTTTAAGTAACATTATTGTAAAAGTGAAACTCCACTTATTTTACAAAAGTGGTTCACATAAAGCAACATTATTCTAAAGTGAGTTTAAAAGGTTAAGCTTTGGAAGAGGGGGTCTTTTTTTTCTTTTTTTCAGTTGGGTCAATCCTTTGCCTACCTCGTATCTGTTGGGGTCACTTGCAACCATTTTTTCAATCAAGCATAACTTCCTCATCTGGAGTCATTTTTCAGTGCCATTTTTTTTGAAACAACTTGGTTTTTCGAGATCTTTGCATCCAGAGTATTGGTTTCGGTTTTTACGACCTTCATTTTACAGTATGGCCGCCCCATATGATATTCTACTTACTAGTTCCAACTATTTCTCATGGAAATCTTGTATGGAGGATGTCCTACGAAGTAGGGAAATTTACCGAATTGCCTCAGGGAAAGAAACAGAGCCCACTGATGCTGATAAGAAAATAAAATGGGTTAATAAATGTGATGAAGCTCGTGGATTGATTGGGATGTCACTCTCTATTGATTGACGATTCCACATATCTGGAATTGATGAACCAGATCAAGTTTGGGAAAAATTGGAATTTGTGTTTGGTAAATACAATGAGATTCGAGGTCACCAACTAGAAAATGAGTTGATTTCCTTAAATCCAACTGATTTTTCGTGCATTCAAGATTATCTATCTAAGTACAAAACTCTTAGACTCTTATGTGCAGAATGCAAAATTAAAAGAGAAGACAAGCAATGGATTTATCATATTCTTTCCAAACATGGACCTCCATATTCTGTTTCTGTATCTACATTTTACTCCATGAAAGAATCCTTGGATTTTACTAGCTATAAAGAACCTACTTTTGAATCCTTTTGTGATTCTTTGATTAGAGAGAAGAATAAGCTCATACATCTTGGAATGATTAACAATGCAGATACATTTGGCAAAGCCTTGCTGGCATAACAGAAAGAGAAGTCCAAGAATCCCAAGAAGCAAAATCTTCGCAATAATAAGCCAAACAAGGGTTGCAAACCCTCTCAGCCAACTTATTCTTCAAAAAATGACAAAGGAAACAAACCAAAAGGTAAGAAGACTAAGCATCATTGCAGCTTTTGCGGGAAAGATAATCATGATGAATTTGATGTTTTAAGAAGATGGAAGCCTTGGAAGCAAAAATGAAGAAGCACCGCATCAACCTTGATTCGTCTTCAGAATCTTCATCTCACAGACATGCACTTTGTGCTTTTGTTTTTTCCTATAATGCATCTTCTTCTTCTACTTCTAATGAGTGGCTCATTGATTTTGGAGCATCTTATCATATGGCTAGGGATAAAGCCATATTTTTTACTATGCATAAATGTAACACCAAACAAATATTTGTTGGTGATGATAGATCTCTTAGTGTTGTAGGATCTGGAACAGTTCCGGTAGATAATGGACAGTTTAGTGATGTACTATGTGTTCCAAGGATTTCCTGCAATTTGTTGTTAGTCTATCGAATCACTCATTTCGGTGAAGGTAAAACTGTAACGTTTACACCTCACCAAGTTGTAATAAATGATTTTAAAGATTCTAAGCATGTCCTAGCCACTGGAATTGTTGATGATATTACTAGGTTGTACAAGTTTAACAACTTTGGGTCATTACCTATTCCCTCAGTTTTTGTTGCTCATAGTGATGACTTGAGCAAACTTTGGTATGAGCTATTTGGTCACTTAAATTATCGCTCATTGCAACAACTATGTAAAGAAAATATGGTGACAGGTCTTCCGATGGTGTCTTGCAGGGATGGTGTTTGTTTTGGTTGTGTACTCGGAAAACATCATCGGGACTGTTTTGACAAACGTGCCTCTTGGCACGCCTCGGCCCCATGGAGCTTGTGCATAGTGACTTGTGTGGTCCTCTTCCGTCTGCTTCCTTTTCTGGTTTCAAATATTTCTCAACTTTCATTGATGATTAATATAGACGCACTTGGGTTTATTTCCTAAAACTTAAGAGCGAAGTATTTAACATGTTCTTGGCATACAAAGCCCTTGTTGAAAAACAATCTAGTCATCCAATTCTTAAGTTAAGATCTGATAATGGTGGAGAATATGTTAACTACAAGTTCACTATTATCTGCATGGAACAAGGAATCCAACAACAACATATTATTCCATGTACACCACAGCAAAATGGTGTAGCTGAACGGAAGAACCACACTTTAAAAGAGATGGCTAATTGTATGCTTCAACCTAAGGGACTAAGTATTCAATTTTTGGGCTGAAGCCATAAATTGTGTAAATTACATAGTTAATCGCACCCCCACACAAGCTTTACAAGATATCACATCAGAAGAAGCATGGAGTAAAATTAAACCAGATGTTAGTCACTTCCGTGTGTTTGGTAGTGAAGCATGGGACTCATATTCCGGATGAAAAACGGAAAGCATTGCAGCTTAAAGTGAAAAGTGCATATTTGTTGGATATTAAGAAAATGTAAAAGGTTATAGAATTATTCAGCCACATTCTCATGATATAATTATTAGAAGAGATGTTAAATTTGATGAAAATCTCTTGGCCTGCGAGCCTAACTCGGTGTTTGTGCCATCTTTGGCCTGCGATCCTAATTCGACGCTTGTGTCTTCTTCTACTCCCAACTTCCTTGACAACATTCCAATTCTAGTTTCTGATGATGACAGTGATGATGAAAATCCACCTCCGCTTGCTCATTTTCCTCTAGTTGCACCAGCACAATCGCTTCCTTGATGGGTTCGTTCAACATGTGAAGTAGCTGGTGATCTTGCCGGTGATCCTAGAGATCAACGACGAACACGTTCTCAGTTCCAGCGAGCCTCTTCTCTTTTGGCTCAAGTTTTCGAGAATCAAGATCCAAAGACTTTTGCAGAAGCTTCAGGGAATCCAGATTGGGATGCAACTATGGATGAAGAATATTGTTCCTTAATCGCGAAGGATACATGGGATCTTGTCCCTCTTCCAAAAGGAAGAAAACTTGTTAGATGTAAATGGGTGTACACAACTAAGTATGCCTCGGATGGAAGTGTTGAAAGGCTTAAGGCAAGGTTAGTTGCCAAAGGTTTTTCCCAAGTTGAAGGAATTGACGACAATGAAAACTTTGCCCCTGTCACCAAAATGAACTACATTCGCCTTGTTCTTTCCCTTGCAGCCTTACATAAATGGGAGGTCCATCAAATCGATGTCAAGTCTACATTTTTACATGGTGATTTGCAGTAGGAAATTTACATGGAACAACCTCCTGGCTATGTTTAGAATGACTCTAGCCTTGTTTGTCGCCTTAAAAAATCTTTATATGGCCTTGAGCAAGCCCCTCTAGCCTGGTATGCCAAAATGGATAGCTTTCTCCTTGACATTGATTTTTCTAGATGTCATTCTGACCCTAATGTCTATACCAAGAAAGTTGGAAACAATCTCATCATCCTTGTTTTTTATGTTGATGATCTTATTCTTACTGGTAGCGACCCTAAGTTTTTAACCCATGTGAAATCCAATCTCAAGCAAAAATTTAAAATGACAGACTTAGGACATTTGTATTTTTTTCTTGGCCTCCAAGTCTTTCAAACCAAAGAAGGAATCTTTCTTTCTCAGTCTAAGTTTGCTTGTGACCTTCGTCGCTTTCACATGGAAGATTGTAAACCAACCCCCTCTCCCTTCTAGTCTGGAATTAAACTTTCTGCCACTTGCACTTCACCCGAAGTTGATGCCACCTTGTATCCTCAACTTGTTGGTAGTCTCTTATACTTGACTCATAACTGTCTTGATGTTTCCTTTGCTGTTGGTCGTGTTGACCCTATATGCAAACGCCCCATGAAAGTCATTGGAAAGCAACAAAAAGAATACTTCGATATATTTGGGGTACAATTCAGTTTGGGATTCATTACAGTTCAGGGGGGACTCCTTTGTTGGTTGGTTTCATTGATTCAGATTGCGCCGACGATCCTGATGATAGAAAGTCTATTGTAGGTTATGTTTTTAGCTTGGGTTTTGGACCTACTTGGGCTTGTAAGAAACAACAAGCTCTTGCTATCTCTTTAGCAGAAGCAAAGTATCGTGCAATAGTTAATGCTAGACAAGAAGCTTTATGGGTTTTCGACAAATCCTTTCAGAGTTTGGATTCCAACAGCAGCATCAAACTCCCCTTTGGTGCGACAATCAAAGTGCCATCAAGCTCGCGCAAAGATCCAGTTCAACATCAACGCAACAAGCACATTGAGCTACATATGCACTTCATAGGAAAGCTTGTTCATGATTACGTTCTTGAAGTGCTCTTTTGCCCTACAAATGATCACGTTGTAGACATCTTCCCCAAATCTCTTACAGAAGCAACGTTTTCTAAACTTCGATCTATGTTAGGAGTTCAGGAACTAGTTATTAAGGGGGATAGGCTCTAATGCCTCCTTCCTTCTCCTAATAGTGTCACTTTTGTAAATCCTTCAATCCTTTCCCAAGTTGTTTTTAAGGGGGGATGTTAGGATATTTAGACACTTAGGAGGTAGTTAAGATCAACTTGTTATAATATATCCGTTAGGAAAAGTGTGTTTCTTTAGTATGCATTTGTAAATATCTAATCCAACGGTCGCGATATGTTCTAGACATAGAGTGATTCGACGGTTAAACTTCTCTTAGATCATAACTACCTTTGATCTGTGGCTTAACACCTGATTGGTCCATGATATCTATTTAAAGAGCATGGTCATTTGCTAGTTGATCGATTATGAGAAGCTCATTTGTAACTTTCTTTCTTTTGTATAATAAACTGCCTCAAGTAGCTATTTGGCTGGGGCTGTGGAGTGTTTCCCTTTCGATGGTTTAAACCACGTGAAAACATCGTTGTGTTGATCTGTGATATATTTGTGTGAGCGACTGCTCTAGGTGTTTGGTCTTTTGTAATTATCCTTTGTAGTCGAACATATATAGAAAAAATGTTTGAATAAATTTATATATAAATTTGATTAATCTCATATATAATATAGATAATGTTGTCAATTGGGTCTAGCTTGGGTGGTTGGGAGGAGTGATTGGTATCCTCCCCGCCTAGGTTCAATTCTTGCAAGTGTCATGTTGTGCTCTTAAACAAGTATATTGTTGTACTGGCCTTGAGCCCTATGTTAACAAAGCCTTGAGATTCTACAAAATTCAATGTACCTTGGGTACCATCCTCGAAATGAGGGAAAGTACCCGATGGGTTTCCTAGGAATATGTAGTTAATGCAAAAACATGTATAGATAATGTAAATTAATTTAGGTTATATATTTATAATATTTTATAATATTATTAATATAAACTATATTTTTTCTAAGGAATAACCTCTTGGAAAAGCCTTTGAGTACTTCCCCATGATTCATGGATGGTAAATACGGTAAACTATCAACCTAACTCAAAGGAGATTAGTGACCTCCCCAACTTTGGGTGTAGATAATGTAAATTAATTTAGGTTATATATTTATAATATTTTATAATATTATTAATATAAACTATATTTTTTCTAAGGAATAACCTCTTGGAAAAGCCTTCGAGTACTTCCCCATGATTCATGGATGGTAAATACGGTAAACTATCAACCTAACTCAAAGGAGATTAGTGACCTCCCCAACTTTGGGGGGAGAGGTCGCACATTTGGCTCATGATCACTTGAGCTAACCCTCAGAGTTATATATATATATATATAAGTTAATGTTTTAAAACTTGGACTTGGACTTGGAAATCGTCGAGGGTCAACTTGGAATCGGACTCAGAATCAGTAATAAATATGTAATGACTCAATCGATTTGAATTTAATGACTCAATTTACTCAAAAATACATAAAATATTTAAATTTTAAAGAAAAACAATACTTTAAAGATTCTAATCCATGATTCCAAAGCATTAGGGACAAAATAACCAAAATTTGCTCATGTGTATACCATATAAGGGTGAATATATCAAAATGGCACGAAGTGTACTATGCAACAATGCAATACATATATGGAATAAAATACATAATCAATGAAGGCCTAAATGGCCTGTAGAGTCCAAAAAACATGATATCATGCCACTACATACACCATACATCAATGATCATACATCATACATTATACATGTCATTGATCAACATGATCAATAATCAAACTCATCACCACTACTAGAAATAAAAGTAGAACTAGAATCGAGACTAGTAATGGCATCATCATCTGGCTCAAGCCTGGATTCCTCAAGGTCATCTACAACTGTAGTAGTAGTAGTAGTACTAGTTAAATGCCTAGAAGCATGAGGTTAGGGTTCATCTTATAACTTTAGGGTTAGGGTTAGATTCTAAGTTGCATGAAACATGGAAATGGGGATGTGTTTCAGATGAGCAAGGACATTTAAAAAATGAATGTGAAACAAAAATCATAAATCATACATGTCGACGGATCTTTGCCTATATTGGAATCCTATTCATTAATAACACCCTATGACTCCCTCCTTTAGGCTCTAGCCCTTGCCTCTACTTTGAATCTTAAAGTTGATCCTCCAAGGACATTAGTCAATGATAACACCCTACAATTTTAATGAAACTTCCAAATCCAATCGTTAAATAAGGTAGAACAAATTCCCCATGCTTAATAAGTGGTTTTGCTCGAGTGAAGAGTACATTTTTATTAAGGTCTTGATGGAGGTGTTCAACAATCAACATCACCAACATCAAGGTATATAGAGGGGTTGATGTGCTTGATTAAATGCCAATCCCATACCCTTGTACATGATAGAATTTGGTGGAAACTTTGCAATTGTAAAACCTTGAAAACTATTAAGTCTGTTGAATTTTGAATGGGATCTAAAATTCTTCTTTTTGAATATTAAGTCCCATGAGGTTGGAACCACTCTCAAACATCTTGAAACAATTAATGGTAATGTTTAAAATTTAAGTAAAATGATACAAAATGAAAGATAAGGAGAATGCTACTTTTACTTTAAGAATTTAATATTACCAAATACTACTGAGTAACTGAACATATCATTTTTTTTACAGTCAACTCGACTAATTCAGGTTGGGACTTGGTCGAGTTGACTGTTTTGGTACCGAACCGGTCACTCCATCCGGTTTGAAGGGTCGAGTTGGCTTGATGGAGGATCAACTCGGTCAACTTGGTTGAGTCTGAGTCTGAGTTGACCTATTTTTAAAACAAAGATCTAAGTAGCATGTGTACCTATTCTCGGGGGTAGGGTACAATGTACACGTATTCGTACTCAGGGGTAGGGTACCCATATTTTACATGTACCGATGTACCCGAAACAGGGTCGAGGATTTCATAGTCGTACCTTGTCGTATCCAAAACTTGGCCGAAGTACTTGAGACGTTTGTCACAGATTTAGGGGATGTTGATCATAGAGGGGATGCCCAGGGACCTGTTTTGTATGGGGTACCCCTTGTTCTGGGGATGCCTAGGGACCAGTTTTGTACAAGCCCAGTTGGTTTTGTACAAGTGACATTTAGAGTCAGTAACATTAAATGCCAAAATGGTAATATTGTAAAAGTGTCATTCTTCTTATCTTTCATTTTCTTTCCTTCTACTTAAATTTTTAACATTACCATTAATTGTTTCAGGATGTTTGAGAGTGGTTCCAACCTCATTGGACTTCATATGCAAAAGTTAGAATTTTAGATCCCATTTAGAATTCAACAGACTAACTAGTTTTCAGCTTTTCATGATTGCAATGTTCCCACTAGATTCTATCATGTATGAGGGTATGGGATTGGCATTTAATCAAGCACATTAACCTTTCTATGTACCTTGATGTGGGTGGTGCTTATTGTTGAACTCCTTTGTCATGGCCTTAACAAAAATGTACTCGTCACTAAAGCAAAATCACTTATTAAGCATGGGGATCTTTTTCTACTTTATTTTAACCTTGGATTAGGATGTTTCATCAAAACTATAGGGTGTTGACTAATGTCCTCGGAGGGCCAACTTTGAGATTCAAGGTGGAGGCGAGGGCTAGATCCTAGAGAAGGGGCGCATAAGGTGCTATTGATGAATAGGATCCCAATATAGGCAATGATTTTGATATGTAATTATTTGTTGTAGCATGAAGTTTTTTGGACTCTATAGGCCATTTAACCTCTTTGTTTATGTATTTTGGGTCAGATATGGATTGCACTTGATTTTTTTTAGTTGTATGCACCCTTGCTATATACATGAGAAACTTTGCATATTTGTGTATAATGGTTTGGATTCAGATGGATGCACATGAATTAATATGTTATTATGTACAATGAAATTGATTTAAATTTCATATATATATATAGTACCGCCGACGTACCGAAGTCCCGTGTCTCAAAAAGTTGCGTCCCCGCCCCCACACCCATCCCTGTCTGCGTCCGCGCCCTGAACCCAAGTTTCCTGCCAACTAAGTATATTTTATTTTGAAAATTTTGAAGTATGTATATGGACAAACCTGTAACATACCCCACTTCCACTTCCATACATTGTTAAGGATTGAGTTGTAAAATTTTTCCTCGACATTAACAATCAAGGTATTAGTTGTATAAGCTCATATATGTACTTTCATCACAAGTAGCATTGCATAAGAACATTTGTTCAATCACCACTTGTTTACATAGAACTTATACATTACACATGATTAGCCATTTGCTTTTAATCCAAACTATGACTCATTCCATTCTAACAATTGTATATTTTTACACATTAAATACAATAATGTAAACCCAAATAAGCCTTATGATCATTACACCATAAGCATTCAACAAGTATCATTTCACATGTAAACTTATGAAATCAACATTTAGCATTCTTCAGTGAGTTTCACTTACCATTTAGATCACAATTAACCAACGGAAAACACATAAGGTACACATAAACAAGGGGCCAGTATACGTGGTTAACCCATATCTTTGGGCTACGTCCACCAAGAAATGTCGCATCTTGTATTAATTATCACAAATAGAGGAGTACATTCTGCGACATAGTGTGTGCCATATTTCTACTTTCTCAAACCTCTCTCTGAGAGCACATTTTCCAAAACAAACAAACATCTTTCTCAGAGGCATCCCAGGGATTCTCTCCCAGGCTGATCACAACCAGATCATTTAAATTTATACATTGACACACTGTCCCTTCCCCAAGGGTTCTACGAAAGTAATGTAATATAGGCAGGAGGTTTTCCCTACCCCAACCAACATATTCTATAGTAAGTATGGAACCAACATTTTTGCATGTATAAATTACACATATGGTTTTATTTTCAATAACTTGCATAATATAATGAGCATTACACTAACAAATCCCAAACATGCACCAGCATAAGTTTTATGCCTTGGAAGAGGGAACAAGGATCGGGCTTAACCAGCTGTCCTTTCCCCAATGCCCTGGATCTTTCCCAGGCCTCTGCATTCATAAAAAAATTTAGAACATACGTGCAAAAATATAAAACCAATGTCATACAGGTATTTTCCCCAATCTTTGCACCCGCCATTACCAATGACACTCATCATTCAAACATACAATTAGTATGAAATAACAGGTACACAAGGATCTTTCTCCCATCCTTGCGCAAATGATAGATACATCCAATAATCTATTCAATTTATGAAATATAGAAAAGGAAAGGGATTACTCTCCCATAGTATCCCTGCGCATTCAAACCAAATAACATATCATATGAAATATACACACAGGGACCTAACTTCCCAATCTCTGCGCAAAAAGAAAACACATAACATGCAGCATCCACTAACCATCTATCAAGGGAATGTATGCAAGGGTCAATCACCCAAGCATCAATGTAGTGCACATAGCGTCTAGCATGCAACATAATATATATATATATATATATATATATGAATCGATCATAAAGTGCACAGGGTTAGCACTCGTATTCTTCCTTCCTGGAAGCTATGCATATTAATAAAAATAAACCACAGAAATATGCTATAACCAATGTTTATAATATAATCAGGGATCCTTTCCCGTAAGCTCTGCGTAGGCAACCAAATAAACGTACATATCAAGTTATCAATGAATGTGTATAGGGGGTCTTTCCCCAAGCCCTGAGCATCAAACCACAAGGGTATAAATATATATAATGTGTACCATATGCAGTCTAGCATCGACGAGATCATTCAAATGATACAGGTACATAACAGCTCAGCATAAAAATATAATACATCCTAGAAGTGTATACAGGGATTGGCTCCCATCAGGCCATCCTTTCCTCAACATATAACACAAATATATATAAAGTTCCAGCATAACAAAGAAATGTGAACAGGGAATCAATCTTCCTAAGCTCTGCACTTATCAGGCAAAAGCATTTAACATGGAACATATAATAAATATGAGCATAATCGTTGAGCAAACAATAAGCAATCAACGGAGTTAATACCTCAACGCAGCACAAAAGGAAACATGCCTCCACGCAGCATAAAAGGAAATGTGCTTCAACGCAGCACAAAAAGGAAATGATGCTCACAACGCAGCACAAAAGGAAATGTGCCTCAACACAGCACAAAAGGAAACGATGCTCAGGATGCAGCACACAAGGAAATGATACATCAACGCAGCACAAAAAAGAGACATATACCTCAGCGCAGCACAAAAGGAAAAGATACCTCCAGCCAGAAAAACATTCTCCAGGTTTAAAGCTTCTTCCCCCTTTTTCCAACCAGAAACATTCTCCAGGCCTCAATGCCTTCAAAGAAGAAATCCTCCACCTGTGTGCAGCTACCCAAATAGTGCATGCCCCGAAATGCTACCCAAGCAGCATAATTTATGCATGCAGAAGAATGGTGGATTTTGGGATCCGCCCACCATCTCTCCAATAACGCATAGCAAATCGAAAAAAAAGCCAAGTGGCTGCCAAAGTTCAGCTTTGCCATGTCCTAAATCTCTTAATCAATATATATATATATATATAAACACTCTATTTACTAACTTTCTCGTTAATGAGACTAACTTTTGCAATGCGTTACAAATCTCTTAATCAATATATATATATATATAAACTCTCTATTTAATAACTTTCTTTTTAATGAGACTAACTTTTGCAATGTGTAACAAATCTCTTAATCAATATATATATAAACTCTCTATTTAATAACTTTCTCTTTAATGAGACTAACTTTTGCAATGCGTTACAAATCTCTTAATCAATATATATATATATATATATAAACTCTATTTAATAACTTTTTTTTTAATGAGACTAACTTTTGCAATGCGTTACAAATCTCTTAATCAATATATATATAAACTCTCTATTTAATAACTTTCTCTTTAATGAGACTAACTTTTGCAATGCGTTACAAATCTCTTAATCAATATATATATATATATAAACTCTCTATTTAATAACTTTCTCTTTAATGAGACTAACTTTTGCAATGCGTTACAAATCTCTTAATCAATATATATATATATATTTTTTTCTCCTTGGAAAAAGTCCGTAATTTTATTTCAAAAAGTTGATTAAAATTACATACTGCACATGTAGTAGAATCAACAAGGATCTCTACATTTTCACATGCACATGTAGTAGAATCAACAAGGATCTCTACATTTTCACATATTTCTGTCCCATATAAGCAGAAACAACAGCTTATAATGAGCTGAACCAAAAAAATAAGAGAAACCCAGAGAATGTTGCCTCAAGAAGGAGAACAGATATATCATGAACAGAATGTGAAATTTGGGCCACCGGTTTCAGATCAGGACCTAAAACCGCCGCCGCCGCCACTGGATCGTGCAGACCCAATGGGTCGCCGCGCAAAGGCATCGCCCTCTCACCATACAAATCCGTCACGCTCCATCAATGCCTGAAAGCAAAGACGCAAGAAAGAGGAGAGGCCTCCATGGAAGAATCCATGGCCGCCGAGGTTGAACGAACCCTAGATATCCAACCAGAAAGAAGGCATCTCGGCCTGGCAGCAGCCATCGCCGCCAACCGACTACGAACCAGGGTCAAGAAAGCCCCCCGGGGCTTCATCCTCAGCCGATCCGCCGCTGCAAAAGATCCGCCAACGTTAATGGTTCAACGAAGGCAGCTCCACGCCATGGCACAAGTCTCCTTGGGGTCTGCCGCCACCGCTGCACACAGGAGCCCGCACCAGAAGCAGCTCCACAGCCGTCGATGGCCGCCAGTCCTCAGCCACCGCCTCCACAGGAAGGCAGGTTCCCGCAGCCGCTCCACCGTTGATAGGTCGCATGTCCGCCAGTCGAACGCCAAGGTCGCCTTGCCTTCGGCTCCCCTCTGCAATGAATCCACCGCCTCCGCCAAGAACGAGCCCGCTACTGGGTCGCCGTGAAGGCAAACCCTAGTTGCAGAGCCTCCGAGCCGCGTCCTAAAACCAATCAATATATATATATATATATATAAACGCTCTATTTAATAACTTTCTCTTTAATGAGACTAAAGCCTAAAACATAACACTATGCTTTCACGTTATCATTATTACTAATAACATAACTTGAATAATTTCCATAATTATATTATAGCTCTTTTTCCAATGGTTTAATAGGATAATGTAGAAGCTATTACACATATTAAATGATGAGCTTAGACAAGATCATTATATATATATATATATATATATATAAGTAGGTCATCCCAAGGTATTCTTTTATAATACTATACACCTTTATCTAGAGGGAAGTGATTCATAGGAAAAATTTGAGCTATCTGCCTCTCCATAACTCCTACCATTGAAAAGCATCGGCGATTTTTGCATATTTATTTCTATTCCTGTTGCTTTACAATAAAACTCCAGGTTACATTTGAAATGATTCATATCCCTGAAAGAACCCAGCCCAAATATCATGATGTCATCAACAGACATCAAATGAGAGTTTGTAACAGGTCCTGCTATCCTAATTCCTCTTATATGCCCTCTTTGTTGAACTTTGGTTGTCATTGATGTCAACTAATGAAGAGGAATTAGTATTCTTGTGCCAGTTTGAAGAAGTATATGAAAACCACTTTGAAGAAATACATGGAATTCAGTTTAAAGAAGTATATCCAGATGTACATCAGGCATATCCAATTTGAAGAAGTACATAAGGAGTACATCTAGTACATATGGTGCATGTGCAAGTTTCAAGTCCACCTAGTCATACTCCTTCAAGGTAAAAGCCAAAGAGTTGGCTGGACAAAAGTTTGGGAGTGCGCCAGCAAGCCGAAGAGTTGATTGGACAAGGTTGGGGAGTGCGTAAGCAACTTGGAACAAGAAATGGTTGAATAAGGAACCAAGTACTGAAAGCACGCAAGACTCACCAATCGGAAGAAGCATCCAGTTGTTGAAGCGCGCACAAGTACCAAAAATAAAGTAGCGGTTGCAGATGCCAAGTGCGCAAAAACCATAAGTGATGGTACATCAAGGACACAAGACCAAACCGCAAGGGTGCAAGTCCCACTAGGCAAAGGACCAAGTATGCACAAGACCCATACGAGATGACAACTCAGTGATGCAGAAGATGACAAGTGGCAGAAGCGTGAAGTAAGTGAAACGATGAAGCAAGGAACGAAGGATGCCACAACCAACTTGGGGACATCACCATCCGCATAGAACAAGTATAAATAAGAAGCTGAGTTGGTGAATGAAATAAGCTTGTGAGAGGGAAGCTGGAAGATATAGATTTATTAAGCTTATAATTCTTGGGGCATCAAGGGCTGGTGGAACCAGAACAAATGATGATCTAGCAGAGAGCCAAGTGTACACAAGTAGAGGAATGGAATTGCTGCTGGTGTGCAGTATGATGCAAGCCTATCTGTGACAATTACGCGGAGATAGAAAGTTGGAACTACAAAAGATGCGCAAGCACGTGAGGACCGAATGACAGTATCGCAGACAACACGTAGACAGTCACAAATGTTCTATAAGACAGAAGCGCAGAGACAGATTTGAAGTATATCGTGTGACGCGTGAAGTGAAGAGGTTTATCTGATGCACGAAGATTGAGTTGATGTGTGTGAAGTAAGGCAGTCCATCAGATGCACAAAAACAGAGTTGCAACACAGTCCGAGATGCACATTATGATGGGGATGATCTCAGACAGGTGCACTAAATAGAAAGGACATATCACAGATGATGCACTGTTTGCCATAGATGGTCTAAAGGCTGTTGCACCAAGATAGAACGATCGTATTTTTAAAGGTGCGCAGTTCCATATGAAATTGATGTGCGAAGTCAGAACAACAGTTTATCAATAGATGCGTAGTATCAGTTGAGATTGCAGATGCATATTAGTAGGATGGAATATTGAACCTTGGGGCAAATTACAGAATTTGATGAAGTTGCACACAACATATGAAGTGCGACGTCAGTTGAAGTGAAGTGTTGAGTGTGAAGTCAAGTGATGTATGCAACACATTACCAACAATAGTATAGCATACAGAAGGTGCGCATAGCAGAATGAACAACATAAGATCTGAAGAGTGCGTGGATCGGAAGTATAGCAAAGCAATTTCTTTTATTATATATTAGGGCGGTAGGATGGGGCAAGGAGCAGGGGGTTGCTGCCTCCTTCCAGTTGAAGCTGGTAAATCAGGGAGTTGGTGCTTCCTTCAAGTCTGTGCCTGTAAAACCAGGGGGTCGGTGCCTCCTTCCAGTTGGTGCTGAAAAACGTAGGAAGTTAGTGCTTCCTTGAACGTGGTTTTCTCTTGTTTAGGTTTCCACGTAAAAATTCTGTTTGATCTGTGTTCTTGTGCATATGTGGATGAATGTTTTATTTGTGTTGATGTTTAATTGAAGTTCAAATTAATCAGTTAAGAAGTTAAAAACTGTTCATAACTGCGCTAATACTGATTCACCCCCCTCTCAGTATTAAATAGATTCCAACACTCTTCTGTTGTAGCCTTTGAATCAATCTACCTAATCCCTCTGTCAATAAGAACAGAAAGGTCGACAAGGGGCATATGAAAAATAGCTTGAAGGGGATTCATTTATAAGGACACCAATAGAGGATGAATAAAAACAACCTATTGCCCAACTTACTCTTTGAGAATTCATACCAATCTGTATTAGCAGCAACATAAGATAAAGCAATGTTCCCCCAAGGTCTGAGATGGCGGGACGCAGGTGCGGGGAGACGCACATTCAGGACGTGTGGAGACCACCCCCAAATTTTAGAAAAAATTCGGGGGGGGGGGGGGGGGACGACGGGACGCGGGAGTCATAAAATTTTTAAAATTATTAAAAATATGCAAAATATAAATCCCAACAATAACAAACCATCCCATGCAAATTAGTGAATTACTAAACACTACATTCATCATTGTGCAATCATGCAATGTAAATGCAAAGTTCAAACACATTACACGATTCATCATGATTATATTAAGATATGAATCTTATGATTAACATGAACATCATATTTCATGTTTGTCACTTTTGAGTCTTTGTCATTTGATATTTGATATCTGATATTTCAGTTTTGAGTCTCGCCGGAGTTTCGGGTGGGACGCCCACAAGTCTCGCCAGAGTTTCGGAGTTTTGGGCGGGACGCCAGGATGTCCCCCCAAGTTTTGTCGAGTTTTGCCACCCACCGAAACTTTTCGCTGTGCGTTTTGCCAAGTTTCCCCCAAAGCGAGATGTCCAAAAACGTTTCGCATGGAGTTTTGGAGTCCTCGGGACGCAAGAAATGTCGAAATGCGTCCCCGTGGAACATTGAGATAAAGCCAGTGAATCTTCTCATATGCTTTAGCTAGATCAATTATCATTACAACAGCTGTTAATGTGTCTATCTTAATAGCATCCCTTCGAAGGCTGTCCCAACTATAATCATGGATCTGTCTGTAAAAATAGAAAACTAAACTTTTCATCTGATATAACACTTGAGAAATATATTTCAGGCAATTATCTTCTAAATGAGCTGATATATTAGATTGCATAATGAAATGGGCCTAAATTCAAAAGAGGATGGCTCATTCTTTTTGGATTTAGAGCATTAAAAGTAGAGTTTAGGACCCCTAGCACCTTTCTAGAGGCTCTAGATTCTTCTACGATTTTTAACTTTTCCTCCTCCAACAGCTCATAAAAGTCAAATAGAACTCAACTGTCCAGCCGGCCACCAGGGCCTGGACTTCTGGCCTTCTTGAACAGACTGCTTTTAGTTTATCTTTTGAGATTTCTGCTTCAACTCCTCATTCGTTCTATCGTCAATAAGCTGGGAAAAGAACCTTCTCAATTTCAATATTTCTGCTCCTTTATCCCTTTCATGTTATTATATATTAGTTTTTATCGATGCTATTGGTAAGTGCTCAATTGTTTGTGCCACATGCTACAATCTTTTATATATGCAAGATTTAATTTTTAAAGGGTACTCAAGCTGAAATTTATTGTCCTTTATAAAAAACTTTGTCTATCAAAGATCTTATGTTATTTTATTAATCTTTTGTGCAGAACATCATGGTCCACCTAAGATTAACTTTTGGGAAGATCCAATGAGCCCTTCTATATGGAAAGAAGAGCATGTGAGTTTTTGATATAGGTTTCTTTGTTTTCTGGTACCTCCACTTCTTCTCAGATTCAAGTATTCAGAATTTGCTTATAATAAATAAAACCCTTTAGCATGGTTGTTTGGGATTCTCAAGAACTGTGACTAAAATGGACCCAAACTGTGTCTATAATGTTTGAGATGGCTCTATTTTGGGAAGACTATGTAACATTCCTCTAAATTTCATCCCATTGTGCTTTATATTTTTCTCATGTAAGGATGTGAAACATGAGGGAGGGTTGGTGATGTCTATATAGTTGTTTGTTGTCTTGATGCATTTACAATATGTTTGGGGTATAAAGTTTAAGTTTTGGAAATATCCATTGAACCCTATAAATTGAAATAAGAACACGTGAGTTTTCAATACAGGCTTCTTTGTTTTTAGTACCTTCATTTTTCTTGGGTTAAAGTATTCAGAATTTGCTTAAAATGAATAAAATCTTTTAGGATGCTTGTTTGGGAGGTCTCAAGAACTCTCTTTAAGCTTGACTAAAGTGGACACAATTTTTTTTGGGAGTTCTCGAGAACTGTCTTTACATTGAGTAAAGTGGACAAAAACTATGTCAAGAACACTTTAAATGGTTCTGTTTTCTGAAAAATCCTCTTAACCTGCCTCTAAATTTCATAATTTACTCTACATTTTTCACATGTTAGGATGTGAAAGATGATGGTTGGGGATGTCTATGGTATTTGTTTGTTGGCTTGATGTATTTACAGTATTTATGGAGTATAACGGCTACTATTTTTTTGGCCTTCCTTCGTATTTTAATAACGACCAGTATATTGCATTAGAAAGGGCCGTGGCCTGAATGATTGGGATGTCTATGTAGTTGTCTGTTGTCTTGATGCATTTACAATATGTTTGGAATATAAAGGTTAAGTTTTGAAAATATCCATTGAACACTTATACATTTAAATAAGAGCATGTGAGTTTTCAATGCAGGTTTCTATGTTTCTAGTAGCTTCATTTTTCTTGGGTTAAAGTATTCAGAATTTGCTTAAAATGAATATAATCTTTTAGTATGTTTGTTTGGGAGGTTTCAAGAACTGCCTTTAAGCTGACTAAAGTGGACACAAATTTTGTTTGGGAGTTCTCAAGAACCTTCTTTACTTTGCGTAAAGTGGACAAAAACTATGTCTAGAACATTTTCGATGGTTCTGTTTAGGGAAAAATCCTCTAAATGCCTTTAAATTTTTAATATTTTTCACATGTTAGGATGTGAAGGATGATGGTTGGGGATGTCTATGGTATTTGTTCGTTGCCTTGATGTCTTTACAGCATGCATCGAGCATAAGGCTAATATTTTTTTGGCCTTCCTTTCTATTTTAATAGCGACCAGTATATTGCATTAGAAAGGGCCATGGCCTGAACGATTGGTTTGTAATACAAGAATGAGGTTTGCAGTCCAAAGCCTGCTATTGTTCTGAATTTATAAACAAAATTGCAAGTTCTTCTAGCCTATTTTATCGAGTAGTACTAATACTATTGATTCTACTGTACCGTCTTACTTACTGTCCTAGTAACAACAAAAAGTTGCAGAACATTTATTACATTAAGAAAATTAAAAAAACAGGCCCATGTAGAATCCCATCCTATATTTCCATGTAGAACCCCATTCCACATTTGCTTACTATTTCTTATAGGAGCTGCTTTGGCACTCCCACTTTATACTGACATCATTGCACCCAACAGTCCTTGTACACTACTTTAGTGGTCATTTGTTGGATATTAATAAAATTATCTTATTGCATTGAGATGGGCTTTCTATAGACCAAGTTGGTGAGATGTGTCATGTCTGTAATGATGACATGGCACATGTTCACTCTAAAAGAACTATTATTATGTTTTAAAACCAAGCACATTGTTGGGTCCAAATTTAATTTAACTAAATTGTAAAACACATTTATATAAATATATATAAAATTTCAATTTCAAAGTCCATTGAATTCAAACCTAAACAATTTCATATATATATATATATATATATATATATATTATTGATCCATCTTAATTCTGGCTCTACCAAGGGTTGAGAAGGATCAAATCCCTTGAGTTGTAAACCCCTTTTAGAGTGCTAAACTTGAGGAAATGTTTGCACCTCACAGGATTTGTTCCCTCTCGGTGCTTGGTAGAGCCAGAGTTAAGATGGATCTATGCTGGTATTATCTTATCTTATATGGGGAATCCTTGCAATGCTACAATCCATCATGTGGAACTAAACCCCTTTTAGAGTGCTAAACTTGAGGAAATGTTTGCACCTCACATGATTTGTTCCCTCTCGGTGCTTGGTACAGCGAGAGTTAAGATGGATCTATGCTGGTATTATCTTATCTTATATGGGGAATCCTTTCAATGCTACAATCCATCATGTGGAACTAGATGTGCATCTTTAGCCTCCTCCTTTGAGTCTTGTTCTTTATGAACTACATGCAGCCCTAGTCATTTCGGTTTTGCAATTGCTGGTCGGGATGAATGAGAAGCATCAACTTCTTACATGTTCATGGATCCCTCAATTCTAGGCACCCTAGACTTTGCCAAACCTATTTTTGTTTCCACCTTTTGGTTTTTGTGCACTTACTTCCTTAGAAAATGTTTCACCCTAGGTTCCATTGCATGTAGGGCATGAGATTCCTTCCCAATCTTTAGCCAATCTTCTTTCAAATGCCCCCATTTGCATGCGGATTTATGCTAGTTTACACATTCCACACAATTAGTTTGGCACTATGCCATGCAGGTTCAACACAATGCCATACCTTCCCTAATTTTGGCAAACACACTTGAACAGCAGACCCACACGTTATTATTCCATAGAGGACACAATGGATGTGAAAGAAGTTTTCTTAAACAAGGAATATTGCATCGAGTTAAGGAGGAGCATGTTATGCACCATTTAAGCTCACACATTGTTGCGATGAATTGGTAAGGGATGTTGGGGAGAAGAACCTTAATCCATCGTTTTGAATCCTCGAGTCTTCATTAAATAGGAATGTGTTGTTTTGAAAACTTTTGTTTAATTCGAGTAGTAGGCACATACAAGAGCCCCCCCCCTCGATTTGATCTATTAGAACCTTCATTGAAATTTGGGATTTGCAATATGAGTCAAGGCAATGGCAGAAGATAAGGTGGATCTAAATGCCCTCCTCTAATTTAGTTCCAAGATTTGCTAGACAATTGTCTTATGATTGAGCGATCACAAGATATGGAAGTAGGAGATGGAATGACAGCGTTATGCAAGGCTTTGAATTCCCAAAATTATTCTTCTTAAAATTGGAGTTTGAGGAGTCATGTCGTTGAGGAGGGAGCATATAATGATTGAGGATTCTCCAATTCATGAAAAACTTACATGATTCCTAATTCCCATTATATTCATAGACCTTGAGATATAACCAAGGCTCTTGCCACATTATTAGTGGCTACTGGCTATCCTTAGACCTTAGGTGTAATCATATTATGCATTTTCTGCTGGGTCATAGAGGGATCCACCAACACCTACTACCAATGTTGTAAATTCATGTCAACAAATATATTGTTGAGGGTTTGGAAAAGCAAATGATTGGCAACATCAAATATTGGAAAATATAGAACAACTAAAAAAATATGGAGATATTCAATTTTTTCAAATATTTAAACAACTAAATACCAACATCGAATAAATACATTGCCACATACTTGGCACGAACTGCAAAGAGTCAAAGGCACTAGGTTAAGCATTTTATTTGCATGTATTTTAAAGCCACGTATAAACATAGGAATTTGACACGAGGACAGGGGACATGTGACACGAAAATGCGAGTGTCCAACACGGACACGGTGACCCCCAGAATCAGGACACGAAGGAGACACATTTTGTATACATATATATATATTTTTTAAAAATATATTAAAATTTAAAAATATAGACATATAGATCCAATTTTTTTTAGAAACTAGAACATTTACAAATATTCAATAGAAATTAGAATCAAAACACATTAATGATTACACATTTGTCATTCACAAATCACAATGCGACACATAGATGCATTGGAATTTGATAGGCATTGGGCAATAGCTCAAGATGTTGGACCATATTTCTCATTAAGTCATCAAAATCAAATGTACTACATAGATGTCGGAATGCCACTGGGCATTGCAAATGCCAAATAGACTAATAGTAAATACAAAAAGGGGTGGATCAAGATGGAAGAATCTCATATGTCAATAGTCCTCCTCCATGTCTGAATCAACAAACTCATCCCTGCCTTGATCCTCATCCTCCTCCTCCTCCTCTCTGCCCATCTGATCACCATCATCAAAAGTGACCGACTCTAGCATTGGATCATTAAGATCCATGTTGGCTAATGCCAACTCAGTATTGCTGTCCAAACCCATATCATCAGGAAAGACATCCCACATCTTTGTCTTTCCCTTTACCCACTCCTCGCTCTTCCTGTAAATAAGACAAAGGTTGGAGTGCACTCACTTGTTTCATTACTCCGGTGACAATTCTCTTAGCTGTGAGGCTTTTGCCTCTCTTCCAGGTCACCTCTGGCACACTCCTGGTCCCTCTGCAGCCTAGCGCCCTCTCTCCTTGGTCTTCTTCCAGAGATGACATCATTATCCTCACCAAGTCGTATTGCTTGTTTTGGGGGTGGGGGGCATTGAGGGATTATCAACACTGTCGGGGTTAGATGGGGCATGACGTCCCCCCCTGCCTACTCCAGCCTTCAGTTTGGAGTATTTTGCTCTTTTTTAGCCATTTTAGTCACTTTTGGGTAAACTCTGGGGAAAATACCCCAAGTTACCAATAGATTTGATTATTTTATATTATTTTATGTTATAATTTTAAGTTGACATGTTATAATTTCAAATTGACATTTTAAAGGCATGTCGGTCTGATTTTATTTTAGAAGTGAGTGTTAGATCATGTAAATAACATCTCCTCACTTCATTTTCAAAGGACAACTCATGGGACAAAATTCATAATGGTACTTTTTTACCCAAGATAGCCTTATGAAGTGATGCACACCTCTTGGATGGATCTTCTTTTTGATCTTGTGGATGAATGTTGGTCTTCTTTTGCTTTACTAATGCTTGGTGGATGTTAGAATGGTTGGAAGAACTCTTGCTCAAGTAAGTCTAGTCCATTTTTAGCATTGCTTGATGAATGGTAGGTAAATTTTTGCTTCTTGAATGTTTGAATGGTGGCTCTAGGGCTGCATTTTTTTTAAATAGGGCCATTTATCTGCCTTCTATCCTCTTAGCATAGTGAAAACGCTCCCTAGGGGAGGTTTTCACGAAGTTTAGCCTTGGATCTCCAATTTTTGCCCTAATTTAGTAGACAAGGAGAAAGACATCTAAGAGAAAGGCTGGTCACCTTCCTCTATAAGGCAAGGGTTTAAGGGTAATATCCACAAAAACCCTAAGTTGTCATCTTTTTACCTAATTATTCTTGCATGTGCATGTGTAAATATTGCATTTCATGCTAGATTAGGTCATTTAATTAGGTTTGCAATTTTATGTGTAAAACCCTAGAAAATCAAAATATTAGTTTTTTTGTAAATTTTTGGCTTTCCTAAAATTTCGGCCCTCTCTCCTACAAATTCGACCTGCCTTTTTTATCCTTAAAAACCCTAGGGAGAAATTTTAGGAAGCCTAAAACCCCCAAAAATATAAAATCTTAAAAAACTCTATAAAACGACAAAAAATCAGACCTAAAACCCTAAAGACCTAAACCTAACTTGAAACAGTCCTCCTATCATCCTCCTAAACCCCCTTTCTCTCATCCTTTAACCTCAACCACCTCCATTTAGGGCTCGACCTAGCCTCAACACCCTCGGCCTTGCTCCTAAGAGGCTCAACCCTCTTCCCTTGGGTCCCCTCCTTGCTCGGTCACCTATTGGCTGCCTAAAATCAAGGTATAACAGCCCCAAAGTAGCTCTTAAACCTGCTGCTACTTAAGTCTGCAACATATAGCAGAGTGTCAAGATTTGACAGTCCACTTCACTTGCAAATCAACACAAAATACAAGGTCAAAAACTCAGACATAAGGTAGAATTTGCTGCTGCTTAAAGGGTATCCTATGCAAGGTAAAATAAGGTTTGAAAATCTACTTATTACTACTGAATTACAAGTCTGAAACCTATATTATATGACTGTCATATGCTGTTAGGATTGGTGATAAAGGGTTGAAGTAGTGTGGTCACATTGAATGCATAAATTATATATCATCAATGTTATCGGAACTGGCCCGATCATCGAACCGGCGAAGCCCAAAATGTGAACCGGACCAGAAAAAAACCGGGAAAAAAACTAGTGTACTAAAAAATACATAAAATATTCATATTTTGTAAAAATCATATATATTCATGTGCATACATATGAATCCAAACCATTAATACACAAATATGCAAAGTTTCTCATATATATAGCAAGTATGGGTGCAAATAACCAAAACAACACCTAGTGCAATACACCTCTAAGGTTCTGAACCAAAGTACATCAACAAAGAGGCTCGAAATGACAACCATAGTACTAATGAATAACAATAAACTGATCATAGAAGCATAGAAAACTTTTTTTGTGTTTAAAAAAAATATTCAGTTTCGTGGGTCCACTGTGCGCGATCATATGACACTGTATGGACGAACGGTTCAGGTCGGTTTTGACCGGTTACAGTCGGTTCAGTGCCCGGTTCGGATGATGATAAGGTATTCTAGTTGCTTATGGAGTGTTTGTAGAAACTTAAATTTTTTGTGCTTTTGGCGATTTATGGTTTGACAATAATTCGATTGAGTTTGCATTTGTTCCTTTTTCCACAATTTGGACTTCTATTTTTGAGGATTTGTCTATCTTCTCAGCTTTTAATTTTGTGATTTGTTTAATCAAAACATGGTTGGGATTTTTTAAGTGAGAATTCTTCGTCTTTTTCTGATAGGTTCTTGTTGAACTCTTTTTCGAGTTCTGCTTCCTTTTTGTTTTGTTGTTCTTGTGCTTCTTTTAACGACTTCTTATCATTCTTTAGTTGCTTAATCTGCGTAAGTAAGCTTTGATTATGTTGTCGTAAACGTAAAAGTTCTCTGTCATTCTCTGGCTTTTTGACATTGTCTTCAAGGTTTTGGTTTTCTAATGGCTCTTCTTTTCATCTTTTGATTTTCTCAGGCAACCTCTGATTAAGATTCCTTAGCTTAGAAGCTTCTTGATCCTTTTTAGATAATTTCTTTATTTTCAGGCCTTGATTTTCTTGCTCTAATTTATGTTCATATCTCTTTTTGTCTTTCGACTTCCTCATTTTTTATTTTTTAAACGTGATATTTTTTCATCCTTCTTTGATAACATCTTCTCAAGGTCTAGGCTAACTTTTGATTTTGAATTTTTTGGCGAGATATTTCTTTGTTTTTGTCATATTTTTGTTTCTCTATTTTTAGTTCCTCAATTTGTGCGATGAATTTCTTAATAAGCCCTTTTAGGTAGCGAGTGTCTTTCTCTTTTAACTCATCAAAATAATTATTCTTCTCAATCTCAAACTGAAATTGTCTATTGATCACTTTATAATGTCCTAACTCACCCATTGCTACTTGTAATTGCAATTGCATTTTTGAATCGGTAATTGCCATAGTTCACAACTTCTGATTCATCTTAAAACTTATTCTCTTCCTTGCTTTAGTACTAGGATTTAAATAAGTTTTGAATAACTTCTTTTAATGTCTCTTGTATTCCACCTTTTGAAAGATTTCAAAACTATTCAATCACCACCTTTCAAACTTAATGTATCGTTTTTTTATAGTATACTCCTTAATAATCCAATATAATATTATATTCTTCACCTTGTATATATATAAAGTATACTCTTTAATATAACTATTTGATTTAATACCAATATATGGATTTTTCTTTTGATAATATGGATTTAAAGCACTTTTTAGCTTTCAAATATATTACTTTGTATCTAAACTTCAACAATGTGCTAAATAAAGAATTTCCCACTTAATAATCGACAACTTTATAATTGGTGTATATATGCTTCTATGCTTTTTATTACCTTTCACGAACACTTTGTTGATTTTTCCAACAAGAGGTTGAAAAATAAAACCACATGTTGTTTTTATAAAACCATGTGTTGGTTTTATATATATATATATTTTTCCTTTTTTCAAAACTCTTTAATTGCCACCTTTTCGAATTTAATGTATCATTTTTTTTTATAGTATACTCTTTAATAATCTAATATAATATTATATTCTTTACCTTGTATATATATAAAATATAGTCTTTAATATAACTATTTGATGTAGTACCAGTGTACAAGCAATGCCTTTGATAATATGGATTTAAAGCCCTTTTTAGCTTTCGAATATATTACTTTATATCCTAACTTCAACAATGTGCTAAATAAAGAATTTCCCACTTAATAATCAACAACTTTATAATTGGTGTATATATGCTTCTATGCTTTTTATTACCTTTCACGAACACTTTGTTGATTTTTCCTACAAGAGGTTGAAAAATAAAACCACGTGATGTTTTTATAAAACCATGTGTTGGTTTTATAAAACCATGGGGAGGACCAGTCCATGGAACTATCTCCTTGATGCTTTTTGATGCTTTCAACTTTCTTTTCACTACTTTTTATTTTCAGTGTTCATTGTCCAGTGTTACTTTTCAGTTTTTTTGACCCTAGAAGTAGATACTGTCATTAATGACCTCAAACTGAGTCTTTGACTCATCACTCTTGTGGCTCTTTAAATTTGAAGGTGTTTTGAGACATGTCTATAATTCAATTTTATGATTTTAATATTTTAAATTTTTATCTATTGTTTGTCTATGATTCAAATTTATATTGGAAGATTTGCATGTATTATAAATTTAGTATTTATCACTGTGAAATTCAAATACTCAAATGATAAATGATTCATGAATTAATAATGAATTTACAACCATGTTTACTATGATGGATTTACTATTTTGTATTTACTATTTACCTTTAAGTTTTAGTATGTCATTGGTGATGGGATAAATAATTTATGTGTTAATATGTTGGGATTTATATAAATTATATATTTTTAATAATTTTAAAGACATCGACACCCTCCCGTCCCCTGAATTTTCCTAAAATTTGAGGGTGGTCTCCACATGTCCCCAATATGTGTTTTCCCGCTCCCATGCCCCTACGTTCCGGAAACTTGGTGGAACACTGAAATTTATTCCTCTTGTCCATACAAAATTGAACTCAATAAGCCCTATGATAGAATTGGTCTTCAGTGGCTTGTTTTTTTAAATTGCTTTGAATTTGAACTTGTCTCTCTCTCAAGGTGTGCCAAACTTTGGACACCATCTTTGAGATTGTCCTATAGCACAATCACCGGGCCCCTATACCATGTTAAACTATGCTATGGAGAAATATGCAAGACACAAGAGAGAGATTGAATGAGAGATGTATTATCAATAAAGTGGTGTTGTATATATATCAGCGAGTTCTGTAATTCTTGTGAGGAACTGCGCTCCTAGTTTACTGAGCTTCATAATTACATTAACATAGGTGTCATTTATTACGTATGACTTATTTCCACTTTATGACATTATTACTTTAGTATATAAATTAAATATCCTTGGATAAAGTAAACATTACATAAACATTGCAATATCTAACATAACGCACTTCTGAAGTTATACAAACTTCATTCATTAACTTGCCTTTCCATTAGTCTTTCAAGAGGTTTGATACTATACCATAGTTGGTGGTGTGTTTGAACCGTTCTTTTTCATGCAATAAATATTGAATGGGAACTTCATATTGCTAGTGCATCATTATTGTTTTGAATTAAAATATTTTTGTACTAACATCTATTATTGGCATTCTTGAATCCATAGTGCATGTTATTCATTGAAGGGATAATGAAAGTGATATGTATAAAAGTGCACCTTGAAGCCACAAGCAGGTTCATATATCCACTGTAAAAGTAGGAAGATAAATACATTAGTGACAACGATGTTTAATCCAACAACCCTAGCAGAGAGGAGGGATCAAAATCTGTCATTGCGGGTCTTGATAACATGTTAAAGATTTTAACGAATTATGAGAAAAACAATAGGATCTTGAAGTCTTTTTATGTGTGGCTTATAATTAGTGTTAGAAACTAATATGCTATCTAATATCATTCACGTTACCCAGTTATCAAGCATTAAATTTTTTCATATGTTGCATGAGTTTCTGGGATTGGGGGCGCAAGGGATGAAGTGGGAACAGATGTCTGGGATGGGTTGAAGTTGCCCCAAATTTTTCAGTGAGGGACAAATAGGGATGACTAAATACCATATGAAAAAATATGAAAATTCACAGGGAAAAATCCTAAAAATAAACAAAACCGTTAGGAATTTTAAAAATTAACTTGAGGAATACATGATACATACAACAGGGGGGTGTTTTTGAAGTAAAAAAACTAGGGTAGGTGTTTTTATTCTTGTTCAGTGTTTTGTAATCAAGTTTTGGTTGTCATGCCAAGCTGGGCACTTTTGGTCTCACACTTGGAAGCCATCTGTGCACTTCCCATCATTTGAGGACGGTACCTAGGCCAAACTGTTTGGTTACAGTTTTGGCAACCTAACGAGGCAGGGACATTGAGTAGGCTGACAATATTCAGAGGCAGCCAACCTGGGGACTTCCTACTTGCAATTCACTGCACTCAACCACTTGAGCTAACCCGCTGTCCTAAATAGGCCTATTAAAGGCCCATTTCAGCTTTATTCTGGGACCCAGGAAGATTTGCGCTTTCCGTATCCTATCAAGGAATGCTTGGTGGTTTCTTGACAGGCCAGGAACTTCTAGATGTTCTGCTGCCTATCAAGGGAGGCCTGGACATTTCTCAACAGGTGAGAATGTCCTAGGAATGTTCTGAAATCAGGCTGGTGACTAGTTGGGGATGGTGAGAGAATGTCCTAAATGTTCCCAATGCCGTTCCCGGGCAAAACATGATGTTCCCTACCTGTACCCAAATTCCTTGTGATACTGGAGCCTGGAACCTTGGGTATGTCTGCCAGAGGGTGTTTTTTTGGGGGGGTTTAGGACCAGTGCTCAACACTGTGTATTAGGCACTAGTTTTCACAATGGATTGGTGTGTGTGCATTGGTTGCAACGAGAACCAGTGCTCAACACTGTGTATTAGGCACTTGTTCTCACAATGGCTTGGTATGTGTGCATTGGTTGCGACGAGAATTCTATATGTTGTTACGGTCCCTGGAGGCATACTCCAAACCACCCTCTCTTTAGAATCGAATCTAATATTTTCAGGAAAGCTGGTGAAGGTAAAATCCCATTAGCTCCTTTGTATTTCCTGAGGAGAGTGCATGGTCTACCCATATGTGTCTTTGATTTATATTTTCTTTTTAATAATTTTGAAACTTGGTTCCTAAGTCCTTAGGAATTAATTTTCAGTTGATTTTTCATGTTTGTTATACCTAGTCAACTCTCTGTTGATTGCCTTGTACATCTCAATACATTTGCTCGTTTGCATTTGAATCACTTATCATTTCATTACTTCATACCATTTTGAATCCTATGTTCCTAACAGATCTCTCTCTCTCTCTCTGATGTAAATACTTTTGGTGCATATCGGAAGCTGTCAGTTAATCTTTTTGGAAACTCATTTAGTAATCCTGTAAATTTTTTGCAGTTTGTACTCTTGTCGCTTGCTGGCTGGGGTGTACTCATTTACAGTGGCTATAAATTTTTTACTGGTGGGAAAAAGGATACAGTTGCTGAGGTAATTATTTACTTCTCATTTATTTTTTCCTTTCTTGTCTTCATGATAATTTGTAGGATCCTGCTTACATGGGATTCAAGTGCTTTTCTGTAGCTGTGCTGATTATTACTTCTTCCATGTGTCTCAACAGGTTGGTGCATAGGCTTAATTTAGTTCTAGATATGCACAATGAAAAAGCTTGTAGCTAATTGTAAACCAAGATACATAGGATGTATTTCATTCATGTGGGCATTCTATGATTTCCTTTTCATAAATGATTTTTAAACCATTGTGATACTCACTGAATATTCATCTTGCTATATGGTCACCATGTGTTCTTGAAACATCATTAGTAGGATACTTCAAATTTGTTCCTATTCTATTTGAAATTAGTAATTACTGAAGTTTTATTGTTGGTATCGATGGTTTACTGTTATAAACATGTTCTATATATGAACGATGGTTTTAATCACCTTAAAAAGCTTTCTTCTGAAATATTAGTTGCTCTATAGATTTGGACAATGTGTATGGAGGTCTGTGTGATGTCCAATTATTATTTGTTCTCAGACTTCCCCAGAGTTTGGATTCTTCCCAGTCTGTAGTTCTGACAATTGAAAAAATGGTGCTCAATTTACATATGTGTGCATGGTTATTGCAACATTTCTTTTCAATTCCAAAAAGAACATTTTTCAATATTTTTTCCAAAATGTGCATAAGTTAATAGATATGTCCCAGATATATATACAGGATATGCTCAAGTAAAACCAATTTGCAGGCCAAATGAAATACGCGGAACCATTTCATATTATTAACCATGGAGGACCATGAATAGATAGAACTTCCTACAAAACCACCACTGAAATATGCTAAAATAATAAAAACTCATGGTGGACAACTATCAAAAACTCTCATAAGCAAAATCAAGCCAAGGTAGAGGTGCCTTGGATTAACAATGGCCTTGATTGCAATGGCTTCTGGCTTTTGCTGAGTAGATACGTCTCACAGCTTAGCTCAGCAAATTCTGTCGATTTGAATGTAGTTTCCCTTCATTGTGAAGCTTGCTCACAGGAATGCCAAAATGGGCAGCCTGGAGAGGGTGTATTACTGGCTGTAAGCCTCTCAAACTTTTATCCAGAACAGACCAGGCTAAAAATGCTATTCATTGCAAAAAAATGAGCCCACAAAGACATTATTGCAATGACTAAAACAATAGAGGCAAGCAGCTAGTGGTCAATTTTGAGACTGCAACAGGTTCAGATTTGCAGATAGCGGACTGGTGTTGATGAAAACACATTAGTTGTAAGGAGGGAGTGTTAGCTTTAAGGGTTAATTTGGAAGTGTTTACACCATGCTCGGGGGTGCTTCATGTGCTGTGGGGTGCATGGTGTATGATTAACCCTTGGTTGTTCTGTGATGGACATACACATTGGAATTGGCTTGCTCATTGATTATTAGACCTTGTCCTAATTCTCGTGGCTCGTGGTATTCTTTTCTGGAAAGTTGGAGACCAATGGAGTTTGGTGATATCATTCATCATGATGGCCACATGGAGACTGATCGGTTACTTGAGAGGATGAACTGCTTTGGAGGAAGATCATCAAGGATCTTGGTGGAGGGTGGTGAGCATTAAATGGCATGGGCACACTTGGTAGCTTCCGTGGAGGGTTGTACTTGACTTGAGGATGCTTGGTTTGAGGGGTGATCATGTTGGTGGGTGGATCTGGATGAGCAAATGGCATAGGAGTGTTGGAATTTTGCGGGTTTGAGGTGGTGGAGTGTTGGACATGTCTCGTGTTCGTGCATTGGATCCTTGCTTGTTGGACGCCTTCGCCTTGGAGCTTGACACGTGTCGCTTGGAGTTGGAGTGCTCCACACGTGAGCTTACTCGCGGAGCCTGGGTGAGCTTGTAGTAGATTAGGTCCACTTCTTACTGTTTCCCTCTCTTACCTTTCATCGGTGTTACTGGATCCGCCACCCCAGTGTGTAGGATCTGTTGATCCGATACATATCCGGATTGGATCCACCTAAGATCCATCATGGAAACGGATCCCCTGCAGAAGGAAACGTATCCTGGTCCCATGAAACAGATCCTGTGAAAATCAAACATTTCCTGAAATTTTCAAACGGATCCCGAAACTTCCAGTGCTTCTATGACCCATTGATCCCCCCAAAAAATTGTTTTTTAATGAAAAACTTAATAAAGCCTAAACAACTAATGGCTAAAAGTATGAAACCCATTCCTGCTCAAGGTCTGATCTATCCTTATGTCATGATCTGCTCTTGAACTCTGACATATCAATATCAAGTTCTGCTTTCAATGTTTTTATTTGATTTATATTTATGGTGAAGGTTTGCTGTCAAGCACTGATCTATCTTTATGTGCTATGTTGTTGCTCACTTCACCTACACTGTTATGTAGTCTTGCCATAGCCCTTAAGAAAACCACTTTATTCCCTGCTGATAGGGACATGTCGATGTGGCTCACAAAAACACTATTATGACCTGCTTCAAGTTCATGCTGAAATGGTTTTTAAAATTATCAATATCAATCATGGTTACAACTCATCAAATTATCAGTTATGGTACATGAACTCTCTTTTTTGGCAATAACATATAGTTCTACTCTTGTGTTTCATGAATAGTTTTGATTCTTCACTCTATAATTTTATTTATTATATAAATATTTTTATATTTTTTGTACTTGCCATTTCCCTGCGTATCCGGATCCTGGGTTTTAAAAAATTTGGCGAATCCTTATTTGCATCCGGATCCGTATCCGTATCCTGGTAACTTAGCCTTTCATATAGATAGAGGAAGGAGTGATTTTTTTGTTTCAATTGATTCATCACGCACTTGTATTAGAGATGTGAGGAGTGGAACTTGCTAGTCTCTCTTTCTTGTGTAGTCTTCATTGTAATATCTTTCTTTGTGTTGGAGTGTTAGGGTTCTTGAAGAAGTTCAATGAAAGTTTAGTGCTTGCGTTTTACCATAAGGAGGCAAAGAAGGTAGGGTTTTCTGATAAACCCAATAAGGGTAAAAGAAGTATTATACCTCGTACCTCTTGTGAGAGAAGACCATCGTTTTGTGGCATTTGGTAACCTTTCTGCTACTTGTAATGCTTGTTGAGCAGAAGAGAAGATGTTTTGTATGTGCCAAGCAAGGCTTGTTGGTGATGATGTCGTCTTGTCAAGGATCCTTAGTGGAGTGACTAACTTTGGTTAAGAGTGATTTGTAGCTTGCAAGAGTTGATGGCTTAGGGTTTCCATGGTTTCTCTAGCTAAGTCTTGGAGAGCTTGACTTCTTTAAGCTTTGTGATAAGATTGTGATACATATATATATATATATACAATTTCCAACAATCCTAATTCAACATTTGTTATCCTCTTAATTTGGTGGATTCCAACTCTTGTTGGTCATGTTGATTTGGCATATTAAATAGTTGAAATTGGTGAGTGCCTTAACACCTATGAACAATCAAAGATGCAATCGCTTAGTGCTTCTCAGATAACCTACTAGGACAGTAGAGTTAAATTTGACATAGGTGTCCATCTGTTGCAGTTTGGCACAACAATAGAATGAGCAAGTTGGACTAGTTATTGTACTTTGTTGATTGTCTTGAGTGTAAAGGGATCATATACTAATTGAACAAGAGTGGTTTGTGGTGGTCTATGCTATCTAACAATGAATGATTTTCTTGGTAGCTAATTCCTTCTTATTGTTTAAAGATTATCAGGCTTTATTTAGTCAAAACAATACAAATATTCTATATATGGAGGAAATACTCGATGATTGCGTTGCCAAGTTGAGGAAGTCCCATATAAGATATCATTCAGTTTTCCGAAATTGTTTTTTGGAGAAACACCATAGGGATGTGAATTATTTATTTCTAGTTTCAGTACTATTGCATTAATTGGTTTTTCCTTTCAAAGGCAAAGGAGGAGAACTCTAGTGTCTATTTGTGTCATGAAGTGTTGAAGGTTGAATTTTGAAATATGCATTTGAGTTAGAATTAGACATTTTTTTCTAGATAGCATATCTCGAGGGAGGGACAACTCTCGAGTACTTACCCTCATTTGAAGGATGGTACCCAAGGTTAACCCTAGATTATCCAGGGTACAAGGTTGGGTCAACAACTCATGATATATCATATATAGCTCATGTACAATAGGATAAAAAAGTGTAACTTTTCACAAAGTGGGATTTGAACTTGGCTAAGGATTGTAACGATTTATGTCAACCACATTGTAATGTTCCGTTTTGGGTTATTGATCATTGTTGAGATTTGGTTTGAGAGCTCTGAGAGCAGTTTAGGGCCAAGGGCACACTGCCCTAACCAACCGGTGCATTTCCGCAGCGAAATCTATCTGCCCTAGTCAATTAAGGATAGATCACTCTGATCTATCATAGTACTTCAAAGGTCAAAGATCATTCAATCATTACAAGAAGATCATCTCATCAAGGCACATGGGTTCATTATGAGAGAAGGCGCAAGGGTTTAGAGCATGATCCTCTGAGGTGAGTTCCTCTAGCTAAATTCGAAGGTCAAATCTTCAACCAATCCCTCTAGAGATCTATTACCCATTATCTTACAGCGTTTTGATTACATCTTCATCCTGCTGGAGACTAATTCTGAGATTTAGCAGCAGAAGAAGGACGTAACCTTGCATGGGCGATTTGCACACTAGAAGAGCAATTCGTATTGTAGCTGGGAGTGGCCATATTGTCTGCATGTTTCACCTATTCTCTTCAGAAGGCCAATATTATTCTACTTGTTGATTCTGGAGATCTCTCTCACCTTTCTGGAGCAGTTGCAAGAGATTTGAAGGCAGCAGAGGGCGTATTAACTTGCATGGGCGAATTGATTGAAGGAGCAGCATGTTTTCTGCCTTATACCTGGTGCATGGCATGCATGCCTCTTCCAACCTTAGTCACCGCATTCGGTGAATTCCAACTTTTGAAATTCGAAATTCGCCGAACTTCATCCAAATTCGAACTTGAAGCCGATCTTAAAGCCGAATTTCAAAGTCGAACTTCAAGTCGAATTCGAACTCCAAGGCGAATTTAATCGAATTTATTCAATAAATATTTTTAAAGGTAAAAAAAATACAAAAAACGTAACCTAAATTACTAAATTTTAACAAGATACCATCCTTTTGAAATATAATTATATATGTTAATGTTGGCATGCAGTTTTCATTTTACATAATGTTTAATGAGTGTCTAGAATTTTATATATATATTAAAATTTTGAAATGTGTAGCCCCTCGAACTTAATGTCGAATTTTATCACCAAATTTTTCATTGCCGAATTTTTGTCGAATTTCAAGGTCGCGGAATTCGAACACAAACTCGAAGCAGGTGACTTAGCTTCCAACTTACTCAACTATCCAAGCTATGATTATTGACTTCTAGGGCAGCCACGTATCAGTGTAGGAAAGCAGAGCTTTATTATTTATGACAGTGTTCCTTGTGAGAGGAGCGTGATCTATACCTTGGGTCATTATTTATCACTGCTGGGCATTTTCTTCATTGATGGTTTAAATTAATAAAACTGTGGGCAGAGATCCATACTGCATAAGAGCTAGGGAGGGCGTATTTCTTATTGGATGCATATTCTTTATGTGGAGGGTGTGATATCAATTTGGAGCCAGTTATCCTACTTCCGGGGCGTGCATTATTATATGGCAGCGAGTTACCTTTGTCAATAAATACCCGCAGCAAGAAAGACGTTGTCCCTGTGTTGGGAAGTGGTTACGTATATCAGATCTGTAAACATGTGTCTCCATTGGCAGTGCATTAAATTAGAAGACCAGATCTGTTTTAAGGAGGAACTTGGTACTTGCTGAAGTTATACCTCAAGGAAAGGTTACGATTTCATGCCTGGGGGCTTCTTGAAGGTTGAATTAATTCAATTGTCATTAGAAGGGGCCGTACTCATCAAAAGGAAGAAGCAATCTGCCTATTAAGAGTTTCTGTTCCGCCTATTTGGCATCTATATCAGACAAGCACCTACAGCCAACTCTCTACTTCATTCGGAGTACCATCTACAGCTGTTACAGATATTTTTATCTTTCTATCAGCATTATATAAGGTTAGAATTATTCCATCTCTGCTATATGGTTATGAGTGATTAAAGGAAGTCAATTTATCACCAGACTTGAATATTCAGATCTTTATATTCCACCGGATTTTCCATAATTGATATTGTTACATTTATGATTATTTATGGCATGCAAATAACGCTGGGTTAAACAAACATTGAAAAGCAATTACATCCAAAATCAAATCAATTACATAAACTAGTGTCTTGGAACACCTTGCCAAGGCAGCAGTTGGTAGTTGGGATATTACACACTTTAGCTACACCCAATTGACAAATTGGAATTAGGCAGTACACAAACATGTTCAAATTTCTGTTATAACATTTATATGCTAAGCCTCTAACCGTAACCCTAATTAATTATCATTACATTTAATTATTGTTACGTTGACATATTATTTTGCTTTCTACCCTTCTTTGTATTCTATGAAAGTTTACTGTAGCTTCCCCAACCCAGTTTTCCACGTTTATTGAGTCAATGTTTAATGCCCACCCAGTCATATAAAGTGCTGCAACTGTGTTTTTCTCATGAACATTACTGTACTGGAAAACATTAAGGAAACAAATTCACATTTAAAGGACAGAAATTTAATGCCGGTCACACAAGAAAATTCAGACACAGGAAATTTTGCCAATTTGGCCACGAAAAACCCCGAAGGTAAAACCTGTGAGAAAGTGAGAGTATTTATATTTCTTCAGCAAAATAATTAGAACAGCAGCAATAACCTATCTCAACCAGAAGAAGACTGATTCTCTGCCTCGAATTCTGTGCTGGAAAGTGACTCGAATTCTGTGCATACAAATCTGGGAAATCGTGCCCTTCTCAAGCAACTCAGAGCTGTATGCACAGCTCCTCGATTTCAGTGCCAAACTCAATCTTCTGTCTAGGAATGTGTGCCCAACAGAACAGCAGTAATGCTGCCTCGAATTTCGTGTCCAGTCAAACAGCCTTGGAATGTGTGCAAGACATCTCGATTTCTGTGCTGGGAATCTTCATTGGAAAGCATGCCTGCTCTCTCTCTCTCTCTCCTGCTGCGAGTGCTTCTCCCGAAGGACTTGACCTGTTCTCTTGCTCTTCCAATTCTCATGGAGACAATGAAATGAAATTGCTTTTCCCTTGCCTTTTTATGTTTATCATTAGGGTAATAGAAAAGACATCTAATCCAAGGGCCCACATTAGATTAGATCGTTTCTCGCGTTTCCTGCATCCTCGAGACGGGGGGACTTTGGGAGAAACATTCTCCACGTTTCTCTTTGGGCGAACCTTGGCGAAACATAGGGAGAAACGTTTCGCTCTGCTGCAAACCTTTTGGATGTCCCCCCACAAAACTCCGAACCTCCTAGACGCCCCCCCACAAAACTCCGAACCTTCTAGACGTCCTCCCATGAAACTTTGAACCTCCTGGACGTCCCCCCACGAAACTTCGAACCTCTTGAACTTATTAGATTTTGATTTACATTGCATGATTGCACAATGATGAATGTAGTATTTACTAATTTACATGGGATAAATTGTTATTGTTGGGATTTATATTTTTCATATTTTTTATGACCTCGACGTCCCCTCGTCCCCCCAAATTTTCCTAAAATTTAGGGGTGGTCTCCACGCGTCCCAAATGTGCGTTTCCCCTCTCCCATGTCCCCCCGTCCCGGAACCTTGGGGTGATGCCTTGGAGGGGGGCACAAGGAGGTTAATGCTCATCTATCTACCCTTTGAAGAAGAGGAGACTCAACACTACGGGTCACTTGCCTCTACATATGAACCTCTCATAGCATTCGAGTTGGAGTAAGAATATTTTCGTTGTATGTCTCATTATTTCAAGGGAGCTCTTAAAACCTTTTCAAAGTGGAGGGTTACCCACTAGATGGCTGATCCTTGTTACAAGATCTAAATCCATAGCTCCAAGGGGGTGGCTTAAGAGTGGAGGATCGAAGAGCTAGTGCCTCCCTCATAAAAAAACTAAGCATCACTGTCCAAATACCTAAACAGGTCGAGAAAAGTTCTTAGGCTCCTTGAAGAATTAATACAATATCCCTTGTATCTCATAGTAGATATGATACTGGAATCTAAAGTGCTCCTTTGTCTCAATCTCCTGGAGATGACAAAGTTGGAAAACCTAGTTTTCCCATGGAATTTGATTCTTGGTCCCTATCTAGAGTCTATGTGAACCTACTTGAAATTGTCCTCGGGGGATCGAAAGTAGATGTATCTAGTGTTGTTGAGTGTAAAGGGGGTCAGATATTCAGGTTGCTTCTTGATTCTAGGATGTGTGCTTTGTAGAAGGCCATCTTCGACATCAACCCCCTTGGTAACTTGAATCAAAGGCTACCGAGGGACATCATATAGAGTGGAGGTGTTGGAGAACATGGAGCTTGCATCTAGATTAGGTGGGAGGGGGGAATGGTGTGGGAAGATGCTATAACAAAAGTTTTTTGGGGATTGGATAAGGGAGGCTTGTAATCACGTCTTCTCTCCATGATGAATAGGCGTTTCTTGTGATAAGAGGCAACGACAAGGAGCTTCAAGGCTAGGAAAGGAACAATGACTGCAAGAATGGCATGTCGAAGGTGGCTATGGAGAGATCTTTGTAGTCTTCGTCATACCATCGATTCATGGGGCATGTAATGAGTTTTGGGCAATGGGAAATGGATTGAGTGATGTGTGGAGGGAATAGGTGACATGAATCGAAGGCTACCTAAGGACACCGCATAAAGTGTAGATATGGGAGAACATGGAGCATGGAACTATATCGGGTGGGAGGGGGGAAAGGTGTGGGAAGATGGTGTACAGAATCTTTTGAGGAACCGGATAAGGGAAGCTTGCAAATTACATTTCTTTTGTGAGAGGGAGCGGCGTTGCTTGTGATGGAGGAGGCAATGACGATAGGAAGCTTCAAGGATATGAAAGGAAATTGTGAGAAAAGGCATGTTGAAGTTGGCTATAGAGAGATTTGTAGTCAATGTCTTACCATCGATTCATGGGGCATGAGTCGAGTTTTGGGGAATGGGAAATAGACTAGGTGACACATGGATAGGACTTGGGGGTTGCTTCCCAAATTGTGGATGAGAGACATTCATATTCAACGGATTTTGAACGAAGCAAAAGATGAAGGTGAGATTATAATGTGTATAGGTCTCCCTTAGTGAAAAGGATAGTGGTCTGAGTTGGGCTCAACAATGGTGGAGTCTGGTGAGGGAGATGGTTGGCTTGAAGGGAGTAATAAAGGGGGGCATGGTTGTTTAAGGGAATAGGGTTATTAAGAAATGCACACCAAAGGGAGTAGGTCGAGTGAGTACATGACATAATCCATTACATTGGATCCCCTACAATGTGGGAAGCATGTGAAGTGACGAGAATATAGAGGAATCAAGAGAAGCCATTCAAGATGACCAAGTCATGAGATTCCCCTAGCTGTAAGAGGTGCTTGCCATAAGCCATATTGGTGCCAAAACATTGTATGATAATCATTGAAGTTGCATTGCTTCTAGAACCATGTCCTAAATATAGATCACAGCCTTGTAGTGGTCGTGGAGAGGAGTCATATGTTTGGTGTGGGCATTGAAGTCTTCCAGTAGGCTGATCTCCCCAATTGTCTAATACTAAGTCATGCCAACATACAAATCTAGGTAGGGTAGGGATCCTTGTTTGAGTCACTATGAATAGAAAACAATGACGAGGTTGGTGGAAAGTAGCTAACTGCGATGTAAATGTCTTTTGGAAGGGGAGGTACTCCAACCCTAATCCATATGAACATTGAAAACTCATTTGCTGCAACAATAGAAACTTTGTTTCGAAGGGAGCCCTTGGTCAAACAAGCTACCCCACCTAAACATCAAATATCACTTGAGCTTCTTGTTTTTTGTTTATAAACTGAATACTAGTAGTGCCCTGTGATGTTTGAGAGTTGTCTATTGATGTTCAACATTGGCATGATTTCAAAGTGTCAGAACATGATGCCAGAGGCGAACCTATTGAACTTTGTTGCAAGACCATTAGTTTGTATCGTCGTGTCTAGGGACATATGCTTCTCGCGTTTGTATCTTGTTTCCCCATTTTCACTTTTGTATGACCTTCGACAGACTTGCCATGTTGCATCATGTATGCCGTCATAGTCTGGTTGGTGTCGTGTCTTGGATATTGGTCGTTTCTCACTCTATGCATCATCTTGTATTGAGTTATATAACACATCACTTAGCTCGTCGTATTTATTGTGCTCATTTTTCTTTTGGCCCAAACCGTTGTTTGACCCTTTTGACATTCGGCAAAGTCTCAGCAAGCATGAGTCTTTTACGTCTTATCAATGAAATTCACCAAGTTTGTGCCCACCATTAAGTTGTCAGATGTGCCATCCATCTTTGTCGTCATCGCGCCTATGTTCAGAAAAGAAAAAATACTCCCCCTTTTTATTTAAAAGAGAGAAATGCCCATTTTCCTTTTCCATTACCATTCCCAAAATAAATAAAAGGGAGTCTCCTCTTTACCGTAACCTTATCATGATTGTCCCATATAAAATATAATAAAATTTCCCATGACCCCATCTCTTTTCCCGTCATCCCTATTTAACTCCTAAAGCCCATTTTTCTAAGCCCTTTTACCTTCTCCTTATTTTAATAAACCTTTTATCCCTAACCTCCTAACCTATGTCCTTCAAACAAAATTTAATTTCCTTTTACTATGAGTTTCCTTTCCCTTTTAAAAACCGCCAAATTACTCCCTATTAATTAAACTTTTTGACCTTTTCTTAAACATATGGCTCGATTTTCCCATTTTGCCTTTCTACAAAAAATAAACAAAAAAACAAAAGGCGGTGCTTTGCAATACCCTAAACCTAATCTACATGCAAAGGAGCGAGTAGGAGACCATTAGGCAGAGATGCCACGCGCTAGAAGAGAAGAGGTGGTAGGCTGAGCACATAGAGGGGAAGACACAGGCGTTTGGTTAAGAGAGGAAATGTGCAAATGCATACCGAAAACACTAGCTAGCTTTAAGGGGCACGAAAATGTGACCGGTAGAGGTAAGATTTGGGCATGTGGTGTGAACAACGCCAAGCAGGAGAGAAGGTAGAGCCAACACATAGACACACGACATGGAGAGAAATGCCAGCGATGAGAAGGAGGAGGAGAATGAAACGTCTTCAAGTTGAAGCCGTTTTAGTAGACAAAGCCCACAGGTCGGGCACTACACCAGGTAAAATGATTCCATACATAGTGAAACAGACATGCACATGCCAGAGAAACAATAATTGTAAGAACGCAAATCACAAAAAGATAGTTGTAAATGCTCGAGATATGGTAGCAGAAGCCATCATTCATCATGCAGCTCCATGGGTACGTTACCTGAAGAAGAATGCTTTACCTTGAAACAGGGCTCAACCAGAGTGATATCGAATAGTGGATGGTAGAACTGATAGAAAGGGCGTTACCATTTGACACAATGAGAACATGGCAGCAGAACATTGAGATAGTATAATGAAAAAATGCAACCGTAGAGAGCTTAGTTGCAAGAGGGCGATTCCTAGGGGAATCATGCTACGTTTTTGAGGTTGTAGATGGGCCAAAAACAAGTAGATTGCAACATTCTGTAAGTAGAGATACACGACTCACACACTTAGAGGGAGTCGAGGAGAAAAGCTTGCACAGTAAATCGATACATTCCTTACACGACGCGAGGGATTTTGATTTAGCAGGCAAATAAAATTATGGGACGAGATAGATGAAACAATGCCGAGACCGAATGTGTGGATGAACGTAGTGGATCAACAAAAGGAGCAGGCCGAAGATCCCTAGCTCGGGTGTTTTATTTGACGATCATCTGAAGCCAAAAGGATCACTCCGAGGAGGTCAAGCTGAAGTCCTAGTTTCCTACGCTAGGAGAACCAAGTGCACATGCTGGAGAACTGTTTAGACATATAGTCTGTGACAACGCCCCCTTTTAAATAAAGAGAGAAGATGTTGTCGAAATATGTGTTTTTTGGGCAGAACCAAATTTGAGAAGGGCACACACATCGCAATGAGGTCAAAGTATGTTGGGGTTAAGTCATGGTAATATCCCATTTTTTTTACAGTTCTGCTCCTGTAATCTAATGTGAATAAAAGAGTGCAAGGTCGTGACAGAGCTATTTATTTCCAGAAATTTATACACAAGCCGCATAATTCCAAGACTACAATTCTGTAGAGGTGAACCGGACCCCAATTGTTCATTTTCTCTTGAGAAAATGCCTCTGCTCTTAATCACGATGAAGGATTCTTTTCGGAGTATTCTGGAAATTCAGAGACAAATGGGCCTGAAAGTTATATATTTCTTCATAACCATTGATATACTAGACAGCGAGCTATTTACTCGGTTGTTTTATTTTGCATCCGGGGGTGAGCGTCGGTTACTTGCGGCTCACTTTCTTCGCGACGTACTCATAAGACCAAGAGACCCGATGACCGTTGAGCTTTCGAGAAGTCAAAACACTCTGCATACTCCGCACGCGCAGCCTTAGAACGAAGCTGTCAAACTCATCATCTCACACCGGAGGTAATACTATGTTTCGGGTCCATCTATTAGGGTGAAGGAAGAGTGTCTCTCTGCCGGAGGTTATCATCAACACAATTTGAGTGGGGAGTACTCCCGCTGTCTCGATTTCATCCGCATGAACCTGAGTCATTGAGAGATGCGTGTAGGGTCCCGTAAACCTCCTCTTCTTAGGGGTTAAACCGCCCAACACCTATATTTTACTTGATGACTGTTCAAATACCACTTTTAATAAAGATCTGATTTTGGGCATATCTGCATCTTTCCTTAATCCTTTCCCATTCCGCCTTGCTGTCTTTTTATGTTTTATTTTTTTTAAATTTTGGAAAACTGTACCATATGTACAAATGGACTGTAGATTTATTTATATTTACTAACAACTTGTACATAAATCTGATTGTTTTATCCCTATACTCATTAATCTTTCTGACACTTAGTTTTTCAGTTTGAGATAGTTGCCGTGCATTGTTTTTCAGTCTTTCAATCCATGCAATCAGTAGGATTTATTGAATTACTTTTAGCTGCGCGTCCAACACACAAAGTTTGAACTTTATTTAATGAGAAATAAGTCTTTAACAAAACTCTTGTTTCAATCTGAATTTTAAATTGCAAATCTGAGTGAAACAATTGACTTCCTTTTGTGCCTTTCGAGACAGTTTTAAAATCTACAAGTGTAAAAAAAATACAAACGATTTGCTCATCTTAGCTTTATTGGACAAATTATTTCATTATTGGAACTCTGGCCTTTAGACTCATTAATAAATCTGAATTTTAACTAAACTGCATGTTCTTTTTTGTATTTGTGAAGCAGCTACATAATTTTACTTATGCGTCATAATTAAATAAATTGTTTCTGCATTCTTATAAAAACAACTAAAGTTCTGTTTTTCAAAAAACTAATTGCATAAGCAGTTACATTTTTGTAACTATTTTGCATTCATTTCTTTGAGCCCAATTAATTAGTTAGTCAATTTACTGAGGTTCTTTTTTTGAAAGCATTCTAGTATTTACTATGACATATTTTATCTCGCTTTCATTTATTCATGAGCTTAATGCTATTGATCAACCTTTATGATCCTATCTATCTGAGAGCTTTAAATGCAACTCGGGCTTCCATCCCCATCCTCCCCTTGAAAAACCCTCCAAGGGTGTTTACAATGTTGTTGCCTGAACTGTATCATTTTGAGCATCAACATTGTTGAATAGGACTCACATAGTTTTCAATGACAAAAGAGGATGTCTAATGACCTGAGAGCATCATACATTATGCTTGATGATGATCAAGAGGATCCATTGTCATTCCATCAACCAAATTAGACACCCATGCTTTATTGCCTCTCCCATCAAGCGCATCATTAGAAAATCTATGTTGGGGTTCCCAACCAGGGGAAGGATTTTTGGATGACATCCCTAAGGTTCCTAATGATTGCCCATTTCCCTACCTATTGTGCTACTATAACCAACTCCTTCGAGTGTTTGAGCTCTACAATTTGTGATTTGGTGAGGTCATTGTTTAGGAAATCATGTTGGGAAGAGAGAACAACTTTTTTCTAGCTCTAAGGGCTTGGAGTTGATCAACCACAAACCTAAATCAGAGGAAAAGAGTGGGCTCAGAGCCAATCCAAGCCCTAACGAGGGCCAAATTAAGAAGTTCAAGGGTATACGAAAGAAACATGGCACTGATCTCCATGGGGTCTAGGATGGATGAAGTAGAGGCCCACCCTCAATGAGCTTATCTCGCACCACTTTTTCAACCTCGTCAAGAGGTGGGGGAACTTTGCCCATTCCATGAACCACTTGTGCTCATGAGTTGATGTGTGATCTGGTTTCTTGTTTAAAGGTGGCTTGTTGGGTTATAATTTTTTCTTGTTTGGTTTTAAGGTTGAAAATTTCTACATGTAAGGCGTCATTTGGGGGTGAAGAGCTTCCCACTCTTTGTTTTCATTCAACGATTTTTCAAGGGATCGAATCTTTGATTCCACCTCTGAAACTTTCTTTGAGAGAATGAGTATTTCATCTTTTACCTGTTCCAACAGCATAACGAAACTACACATTTGGGCAAATAAAACTCGATTGTAGAGAGAATTACCAAATTATTGGAATTTGAATAATGTATGGGAGATTTTCAGTTTTATTGTGTGATAAACTTGCTAGCTGGTTAGAGAATAACTGCACCTTCACATTGTTGATACATTGTCTCGCGCTTGTCTTAATGTTGTTTAAAAAAGTAATCGGACCACCCTGAGTGTCTGATTGTGGGGGTTACATTGGGCTGTGGGATTAGGGAGTGTGGAGGAGATTGTGGGAGTGAGGGACGAAGAGTGGGGAGTTGTGGCAGTGAAGGAGAGAGGAGAATGGAGAGGTGTTGCTAGGAAGGGAAAGAGAGGGATAGATAGCAATGGTGTGATAGAAAAATAGAGAGAAGAGTTGGGGTAATGGAGGGTTAGAGGAGGAGAGGGGTTGGGTAGGGGAGATAGGCTTATTTTCATATCATTAGGTTGACAAGGAATGAGAAGGGGAGAGAGTGACAATGTGAGCAGGGTTGAGGGCAGAGGAGAGGGGTCAATGATCATAACAGATAGAGGAAGATCGATTTGAGGTAGTAGATGAAAGTCGCGATGATAAAGGTCGCATATATGGTTGGGGTTGTGGGCAAGAACAAGAGTGTTGTGTGGTTCATGAATTATAGAGTAATAGGCTAGAATCCAAAACAAAGGGGTTGCTGGCTATACAAAGACATAGGGTCGTGGGGTGCAGGTCTAAAGGCATGGGATTGGGTTCTCGGGTCTAGAGCCATAAACTATTTTAGAGCAGGGTAACTGGAAGGAAATCCTTCACATACTTATATCCTATGTGATACCACATATTCTAGGAAGTTCCCATTAATCTCATCAATCATATTAAAGATCCCAATGCTGAGTTTGATACTATCATCAGGATAGTGGCACGGGTTAAGGAAGAGAAAGAAGGACAAGAGTTGGAACCACGTTAGGATCCAAAATTGGACAGAATTTTCGAACCATATTTTGGTGTGCTTTGCTTAGCATTTTTTTTAGCATTAACACTCCTCACATTCTCAAGATAGATGGAATATATCAAGAAAAATTGGTAACAACGATGATCGATTGTTGTAGTACCCATATTTTCATTAACCACAAGTTAGCCAAATTTCTCAATTGCCTTGTATATCTAGTGCCAATATCCTAGGTAATTATGTAGATGGAGATACCTTAAATTGTTCAAGGAAGTGTCCTAGTATTAAGATCACTATTGAGGATTATTTCTTGGACATCACAATGATTGCAATCCAAATGGGTGGTGGTGATGTGGTGTTGGAACCAAAGGTTATCCAGGTTTATCACACCTCTGGATTTTCTGGAGACACCCAGTCGAATGACAACAATCAACTAGTAGAGCAGCCGACTGGAGTCTTGACTGAGTGGTCAATTGGTCAATCAACTGAATGGTCGACGAGGCAACGATTGGCTTGACTAAAGTAATTGACTAATCAAAGGGACATTGTGGATTTCTTGAAAATAGTTAGAATCAACATCCCTTATTTGTGGACTAGATCCTCCTCACTTAAAGGAAGTTTGTTAGATCCAAAGACTATAAAAAACGACCCTAGGTTGTCTTTATATGAAGAAAAGTTGTTGACTTATGATGATGCATTGCGATGTTCTGATTACAATGCGTTGTGCATCGTTGTAAATGGTTTCTTTGGGTACCAACCCTCTTCTTGGAATGTTTATCCCTTCTGCTAATTTCTGTTTTGTCAATTTGTTCAAAGGTCAACTCCTAACTTGGTATCAGACCCTCATTAGTAGATGCAAAGTATAGTTTAAGATGCCAAGTATAGTTTAACCTTCATTGATGATTTCTCCAGATTTACATGGGTCTATTTCTTGAAAAATAAAAGTGATGTCTTTGATAGATTCAAGGAATTTAGGGCATTAGATGAGAAGCAATGTGGTAGACTTGTCAAGTGCTTGAGATCAGACAATCGTGGAGAATATGTGAGTTGACAATTTGAAGAATATTTCTAGCAGAATAGTAGTTTTTGGCCTAGATCTGTCTCTCATGCCCCTCAATAGAATGGAGTGGCAGAGGGGAAGAATAGGACTTTGGTAGAAATGGTTCAGTGCACACTACAAGTTGAAATTTTTGGGCAGAAGCTATTTACTGTTCAAACAATCTCTTGAACCTTGTTTCGACTAGAGTTGTTAGCGATATGACTCTAGTCAAGAAGTGGCGAGGTAGAAAATCTTCTGTTGGACGCCTCATAAACTTTGGATGTTGCTTGAGCGCATATTGGTGATAACTGCATGAAGAAATTGGATGCAAAGAGTCATACTTGCATCATGATGAACTATTATGATGAATAAAAAACATGTCGACTATTTGACTCTGTCAAACAACAGATCATCTTGAGCAGAAATGTGATCTTTGATGAGAATATTTTAGGTACTAAGTTGTTGAACCCTTCCTTTGGTCTATTGCGTAGTGATCCTTTTGATATTTTTGAAGAATTTGGATCGACTGTACCTTTTCTTGAAGTTTTGACTAGACAGTCTACATTTGTTCTTAAGTTGACTGGTAGTCGGTCTACATTGACTGAAATAATGTCTGTCGACCAACATTAATCGACTTGATTCATCATCGACATGTCTACCTTGGTGGGATGCTAAAACTCTTGAAGTTGCCAGACATGATGTTATTGGTTGATAGACCCGCAGTCAAACAACATGGTAGTGTTTCTCTGAGAATGCTATGTTTGTTGAAATTGATTGTTTGGTGAAGAATCACACTTGGGAATTGGTTCCTCAACCGCAAGGAACGAATGCTGTGAAGTGTCGATGGGTCTGCAAGACCAACTTTAGCTCTAAATGTGTTGTCAAATGCTATAAGGTATGTTTGGTACTCATGCGCTTCTCTTAGCAAGAAGGCATCGACTGCACTGAAACCTTTGGCATGTTGTAAAGATGAACTCGATTTGACTGATTCTTTCACTTGCTGCTCGGTTTGCATGGGAACTTCATCAAATGGATGTAAAAAGTGGTTTTCTTCATGGAGACTTCTCTGAAGAAATATACATGGAGCAACCTCCTGGTTTTGTGATAGATTCTAGCCTTGTTTGTCAACTGAAGAAGTCTTTTTATGGTTTGAAGCAAGCCCCACGTAATTGATTGTTTCTTTATCAATCTTGGCTTCAAATGTTGTGAATCGGATCACAATATTTATGTATTAGATGATGGTGATACTTGTGCATTGTATGTTGATGATTTAGTCATAACCGAAAACAAGTTTTACCTGATTTTGAGCTTGAAGAAACAATTTGTAGATACCTTTGAAGTGATTGATCTTGGTCTTTTGCATTTGTTTATGGCCATTCAAATTTTGCAAATGAATGATGATATCTTCTTTTCTCAACTAAAATATGCTTTGGATTTTTTGTAATGATTCAAACTAGACGACTGTAAGTTTTCAGTCAACCGTTAAATTGTCTAAGGATCGTGATTCTCCTCGAGTCGATGCCAACATGTTTCGACAGTTGGTCGATAGCTTGATTTACTTAACTCACACTCGGCTTGATCTCTCCTTTGTTGTTTGTGTAGTTTCTCTGTTCATGTAAGATTCTAGAGAAAGCCACTGAAAAGTTGCATAGGGAATTGTTTGATATAGTGAGGGAACTTATCAATATTGTCATAGTTCAGTACCGTTAGTCGAGTTTATTGATTTCGACTTAAGTGACATTGACGATCAAAAGTCCACTTCTAGTATGTGTTTCGACTTAGTTTTGGACCTTTGGTATGGTTGTGTAAGAAACAAAAGGTAGTCTCTCTTTTGACCACAGAGGCAAAATATCGTGGAGCTGTCAATGCAGGTACAGAGGCAATTTGGATCTGTCAACTTTTAGAAGAGCTTGGTTTTCTTGATCAGGCCTCGACTATTATCTATTGTGACAATTAGAGTGCAATCTAGGTTTTTGATAATCTTTTTGCACACAACAAAATGAAGCATGTTGAACTTCATGTCCACTATTTGAGACAATTGATACAGGACAATGTTGTATCTCTTGTTTATTGCAGGACAAATAATCAAATTGCAAATATTTTTATGAAGCCTCTACTAAAGGCTAAGTTTGTTAAACTTCAGGCTATATGCTTGGACTTTAGGCAACTACAATTATGGGGGGGGGGGGGTGTATCGAGTACACAATTCCACCATTTGAATCTCCACAGTGTTGTGTTGATGGGGGGGTGTTGGAAGCAAAGGTTATGCATGTTCATCACATCATTGGATCTTTTGGAGACATCCAGTTAAAAGACAACAATCGACTAGTAGAGCAGTCGACTAGATGGCCGATTGATCGGTCGATTAAATGGTCGACGAGGCAGTTGTTGGCTCGACTAAATGGTCGATGAGGCAGTAGTCTGCTCGACTAAAGTAGTCGACTAATCAACGCGATGATGCGGATTTCCCGGAAACAATTATAATTGATGATCCTTATTTGTGGATCAGATTCTCCTCACTTTAAGGAAGTTTGTTAGATCCGGAGACTATAAAAGGAGGACCCTATAGGTTGTATTGATATGAAGAAAAGTTGTTGAATTATGACGAGGCATCGTGATGTTTTGATCTCAATGCTCTATGCTTAAGTATTGTAAACAATGTCTTTAGACACCACTCCTCTTCTTGGAATATTTATCCCTTATGCTATTTTCTTTTCAGTCCATTTGTTCAAATGAGTTTTCCCAACGCGTGGTCCAGTGGTCCAATGGTTAAAATTGTTGAGAATAGTGGTTATGAATTCTCAAGAACTTTTCATGAGATTATTCTCAAAAGGCAAGGAAATTGGATTTAGACTCTAGAGGGATGAGGAAACCATCTAAAGTGATAAAGCTCCAACAACATAACAAAATTGTTGGAAAGGGACACTAAGGAATAATTGCACAATTATGCTTTCTAGATGTTCCATTATCTATTCTATTCCCATTGTGCCTTTGAATCTCAAAAAAGTTATGTACTATCATTCTAGGGTATTTGTCGAGATGCCCAAAGACCATCCTCTTGCTTAAGAGCATGTTCGCTCTATTCAAGTCATTTCAGGGAGCCTTCCTCCTAACATCTTAGCCTTACATATATCCTTGTTCCTAGAAGAGATATTGAGCATACATTCAAGAATTGCTATAGGTTGGCATCATTCAAATTAGTGAAAGTGCTTTCTCTTCATCAGTGGTGATGGTTTACAAAAATGATTCTTCATGGAGTATATGGGCAATGGTGATCAAATTTGAAGGATTGGTCTTGATGAATTGCAAACCCTTCCATGATGAAAAGCTTTGAAAAAAACTACATTTCAATTGATGATAATAAATTAACTACACATTTCATAAAAATGTGTTAAATAAAATATTACATTTTCAATCAAATTTATGCCTAGGAAAGCCACATCATAAGGTCCAAAAAATCCAAATGAAAAACAAAGAGGGGGCAGACTCTAGTAGATACAAATGGTCCAAACACTCTAAAGCTATAACATACCATTGCAAATAGTAGAAACTCAAATGATGGCTGGCGATTTAAAAATTAGCAATAGGAAATGGGAATTAGGCAGGATAAGCATTCGCAGTGGGAATTTGAGGTCAAGGGAAGTTGAATCGTAGAAGCGGTAAAACTGACAAGATTTTCCTAGGACACATTTTTCACCTACCGAGTTAATACCTTGATTGCAATCTAACAGTGTAAATCTTTGGGATTTCATGTCCTTCAAAACATTTTAAACCAATGTGAAATAATTCAATATGGTTGTATCAACGAGGGTGTTAAATATAATTATTAAGATGACATATCTTGAGAAAAACACCAATGAAACTATGTTCCCTTCTAATTTAACTATGCGTTGAAGACTCAATTGATATTATGGACAACGAAGTGGCATGAGATGAATGTAAAGGTCATTACTTCAATCATAGTTAAAGAGAGCTAGCCAATCATAGTTAAAGAGAGCTAGCAATGACTTTCACAACCCAAACATGCATATATAATATCATGTGGTATCTATTTATATGGGATCGACATATATACAATGTATAAGATCTAGGCTTGGTGAATGAGTTTTGTGGCAAAATTTGTTGAAAAGATAACTCTGGAGGTCCTCCCATATTTTTGGTGTGGGTGTGATGAGGAGGACCATAATTTTTTGTTCTTTGTATTTATGTAACAAAGTGACGTTTATGTAAATAAAGTGAAAGTGTTTTTGTACTTTATAAAAGTGGGTCACTTAAGTGATGTATTTTTTAATTAATTATTAATTGAGAAAAGTGCATCTATTGTGAGCCCTAGATCTCTTAATCTAATCCTAGCCATTGATTAGGTAGTTTCTTTGGTAGTTAGAGTTAGTTGATGAAAAGTAAAGTATAAAAAGAAGACAAAGAGACAAATGAAGATCACTCACCATCAAAGAGAGGAGAAGAGAGAGATTAAAGACCAAGAAGACTTTTTCAAGCAAAGAAGGGCACAATTTCCAAGAAAGAGAAGCAACACGCATCCCAAGGAGAAGCACACAGTTTGCAACAGTTGTACAACATTAATGACAACCGCACATGTGGGCTCGAATCCCTAGATAACTAGCTCGAATCCCAAGAAAGCTGGTTGAGCAATAAATGTAGATCGTACAACAATAAAAGTAGGCACATGTGGGCCCAGAAATCGAGGCAGAACTGTAGCAGACCATACAACAAAGTTTGGCACAGTTTTCAAGGTTGACACAAATTTTGAGGTTGACTAAATTTTTGGGTTAGTTTTCTATTTGTGAAATTTTGCCAATGATGGTTGAAAGAGAAATTCTGTAAATTGAATTTTCCGCACTCTTCTTAATGAAAAATCTTTCTTAGGGTTTTCCTCAAGTTAGTTGGGTTTTGCCCGGTCTTTGACCAAAATTACAGTGTTCATTTGCTTAAAGTTATTTTGAGTCTAAGTTGCACTGAAACGGATATGGATGCAGGGGGTGAAACGGATACGACATGGAAACGTCATATATATATATACCATAAAACAAAAATTAAAATTTACCATTCATCATTTAAATTTTAAATTAAAGCTACATAATCATCATCATCAACCTAAATCAAATATACACATTAGAATTAATATTTATATACATAAGTTAAAACTTAAAAAAACATTTAATGCATAATAATTAAAAAAACATTATAAAGTTAATAAAGTTACTATAATAAAGTTAATGCATAATAATTTAAAAAACATTATAAAGTTAATGTATTAAGTTACTATAATAAAGTTAAAACATTATAAACTTTATTAAGTTACTATAATAAAGTTAATGCATAATAATTTAAAAAACATTTAATATTTATTATATCTATGACATTTCATATATACTATATACATTTCAATTTTGCTCCATTCAATTTAGCTCAATTTAGCTACATTTCAATTTAGCTTCATATATACTTTATATGTTTAAAAAAAATTAATTTAAAAAAAAGTAAACCCATGGGCCATTGGGTTTGTCGGCACTGGTGTTTCTCGACCCGTCCTCACAAACAAACTGTCAAACAACCGTTCGTGCACTATTGTTTCTCGACCCGTCGTGGTTGTGCACTATTATTTCTCGCCCGTCGTGGTTGTGACTTGTGTTTACATACCTGGAAGCCTGGAACAACAGGGAAATTGCGAATGGAGTCTAGTAGACAAGCTTGGAACAACCAACGTGCCAACCCGTGCCAAGTTGTCAACCCGTGCGTAGAAGAGTGACTGTGAGCTGTGGTGAACACTGAAGTGTGCACTGTGAACCCGTCGACTGCTTGGAACTCGAAGCCGGAACTTGAAGTGAAAATTCGAACAACAGTCTAGTAGTCAACCCGTGTGATCCGTTTCCAAACTTGGTGATCCGTTTCTGGTTTTCCCTGATCCGTATCCGGTTTTTGCTGATCCGTATCCACCACTTTTTATCCGTATCGGTGCTGTATCGTACACGTTTCGAATCCGTATCAGTTTTCGATACATAGAATGGCGTTTCAGGTCCTTTACCTTGATGTTTCCGATAACTTAGTTTTCAATATATGATAGTATTTGGAAGCACATTCTTGAAGTTGTGGTTTTACTTTATGAAAATCAAGTTAAAACTCTAGTTTTCAAAGTGTTTGACTAAATGTGTGAATGAGCAAACTTCATATTTTAAAGTCAATTTTCTTCAAAATTAATGGAAGACATTGGAGTATGTACATAAAGTCGAGAAATTGGAGGTAACCCAGCCAAACACTAGGGATTAATCCTTGACGAGCAATCTCTATCATAACCCTTTTTATGAAATTTTAATATAAATTGTGCACTTTTTTAAAAAATGTCGAAAATAAAAACTAGCATTTTTTATGACATTTTTTTAACGGCACTTTTGCGACGTGTTGGGATCCTTTTGACATGCTGTGATGTGCTCAATTTTGATCCCTGATGGGCAGATTATAGAGATGTCGACAAGATCACCATTAAAGTTAAGTTTGCTATCCTTGTCAATGATGAATTGCAAGGAGCAAGTTTGTTTACCAAGTTGGATCTTCGTTTAGGTTGCAATGAGGGAAGAAGACATCCCCAGAGGAGCCTATGGAATACATGAAGGTCATTCTTGAGTTTTGGGTGACGTCTTTTGGATTTACTGATGTATCCTCCACATTTCAGAGCTTATGAATTTTATTTTCAAGCCTTTCCATAGAATGTTTATGTTGGTATTTTTTTGATGTCGTACTAAGTTACAATGAATCTTGGAAAGAGTATGTACAACATGTTGACATTGTCATGAAATCAATGGAGAAGCAACAATTATGTGGGAATTCTTCCAAGCATAGTTACTTGATTCGGCCCTAGGCCTAACCGCACCCGAATCAGATTCTCAGATTCTTAATCGGATTCTTCCACCTCGTTTTAACTAATCTAAAGTTGTTTACGTAGGATAAATGTAGGATAATTAGGGTTAGGGTTTTGAATCCTCGATTCCTAATTTTGGGATGAGTGTCGCACCCAAATCGGATTCTTTAGTCGATTCCGATTGCACCCAGGGTTCATGTAACCTTGCTTCCAAGTGTTCCTTTGGTGGTCTGAGAACTGAAATTTGGGCCATATTATATTTCATAATGGCATGATGGTGGACCTAAGAAATTAGAGCTATAATAGAATGGCAAATTGCCAATACCTTGAAGAATCTTGGGGAATTTTTAGGATTGATGGGCTATTACTGCAAGTTTGTCAAGAACTTTGTCAAATATTAGCACCTCAAACATCATTATTGAAATAGGATACCTTTTCTTGGAGTCAAGAAGCAACCAAAGATTTTGAGAAACTAAAGGAGTCCATGTGTATAATGTTAAATTTAGGGTTAAGTTAGGGTTTGTGATAGAAAATTAAATTTTTTATAATTTAATGCAAAAATAAATTTAACAAACTAGTACTGGAAGCAGAATAGTACAGCTGTAACAAGACCAGATAAATTAAAACACAATTTTCATCTCTTTCAAGTTTCAACTTTAACACTCAAAAGAACAAGTCTAACAACTTACTTGATGAGATAGGACCTTCCTTTGTACTCAGAAAACTAACTTTCAGAACAGACTGTGCCTCTCAGAGGAAAGTCAATCAATGGGAACAATCTGACCCTTACCTGAGGGTTAGCACATACCTGAGAGAGAGAGAGATGGAAGAGGCTGTAGGATAACCAAGGCAGTCAAATAGAGAAGGGCACAAGGGCAGCCTAAAACACAGTTCAAATTGGCAACCCTTAAACAAAGCAAAGGTGAGCACTTACAATCAAATCACAGTAGCAGCCCAGGTAGTCACCCAACAAAAAATATCAGACCTCAAATTTCAGTAGATCTGACCCAAACAAGTTTCCAATAGGCAGAGACTTCCACAGGTGACAAAAGGCAACCCTAAATAAGTGGATCTGACCTCAACAGGCAGAAACCTCCACACAGTTCACCAAACAGTAGATCTGACATAGACCAAGCAGTGATCTCCACAAAAGATAACAGTCAGCCCTAGATCAGACCAAAGGTGTTAATTGCCTCCACAAAAGACAACTGGCAGCACACCAAACAGTTCACAGTTGAAGGTAGAGATTAGATCTAGGTCCACAGACAAGGTTAGCAGTCAAATTCTAGATCCACATAAGAGGGTAGGGGGCAGCCCTAAGGCTGCGACCCTCTCCAACACAATTCACAGGTAGTCTTTAAGGCTGTAGCCTGTCATAACAACCCTAATATAGGCTGCGGCTCTCCCAAAAACAACCACAGGGCATCAAAACAGAACACTAGGGCAGCGGCCCTATCAAAATCAGTCCACAAGGAGCAACGTATCATTCCACACAGGCAGTGATAAGACTGAGGGTAGTAAAACACTCCACAAAGACCATGGATGGCAGATCAGTCCACAATAGGGGCAACAGTACAGTCCTCAAGGCTGCAACCTCCACAAATGAGGTAGCAGCACCATTCTACAAGCTTGGAAGACACAACAGCGGCCTCAAGCAACCAAAAACAAACCTTAGTATTCACAATAATGAGGCAGTGAAACCCTAGCAGCAACAAACAACCTTGACGTCACACTCTAGAACAGTCCCAAACAATACAGATCTGAGATGTATGAAGATGATGATCTCAAATGAAGAATTAGACTTGATTTTATAGTCTTTTAGAGGCTTCTAGAAGGGTTTCACATTATAATTCTTCATTGACTTTGGGTTTCATCAAATAAGGAGGGTTAACACTTATAAAATATAAGATAAAGTTAAGGTGTCTTTTAGTAGTGGGTACTAGGGTCAAGGTATCATGGCAAAGGGGCTTATGAACCACATTAAAAGGGGGGTGCTAGTACAAGGACCAACAAGTGGTCAAGACAAGACCACACCAACACAAGTCAAACCATAAATCAAGGAATGGTACATGACCCTTCTAACCATAGGACCAAAGGTGTAACAACAAGGTGGGTAAACAACCCTTTTACCCATAAGACCAAAAACAACAAAGTGGTAAGACAACTCAAGGTGGGTAGACAACCCTCATAACCACAAGACAAGGTGGTAAACCTTCTAATCACAAGTGCAAGAACAACAAGGTGGGAAGACCAAGGGTATACAACAAGGTGGGGGTACAACAAAGTGGTAAGACAACTTAAGGTGGGTAGACAACCCTTCTAACCACAAGACAAGGTGGTGAAAGAAACAAGGTGGTAAACCTTCTAATCACAAGGCCAAGAACAAGAAGGTGGGAAGACCAAGGGTACACAAACAAGGTGGGGGTACAACCCATTCATCTCTCTCTCAAATGTACAAGTATTCCATACACTAACTGAAAGTTCATCATCACTGTATAAGGAAGGTCCACATTGGACGATGTGATCTTGTGGTCCTCCCGACTGCTCCTGAGGTCAAGTGCTAGTTTCTTCATCAAGGGGTGGCTAGTCCCTTGAGAAGACAATCTAGCTCAACCATCTTGAAGACTTAGGAGAGGAGGTCATCACACATCATCATCTTAGTTAACTGACCAAGATCCACTTGGTTAACTGACCAGGTATTTATATGCAAGAACTGCTTGGTCCTAGACCAAGAATCTGCCTGGTCCCGGACCAGAATGTCTCTGTCTCAACCTGTAGGATCTACTTGGTCCTCGTGACCAAGAAACTGTCTAGTCCCAGACCAAAATACCCTAGAGACATATAGGGGCCCTAGCTACATGCTAGGGACTTTGCCATGGCATCAACCTGCTTGGTCCCCCACCAAGAACCCCAAGAGTCTGCTGGGGGCCCTAGGGTACCTTCTAGGGACATACTCTGCCAGGTTAATTGACCAGGAACCCTAGTTAACTGACTAGGGTGCCATCCTCCCTGAGAATGGGTCTTGCAGCTGCATTAACTTTAACATATCACGCTTGTCTTCACAAAAACCTTTATTGTGGAGTGCGATGCATTTTGGGCATGATATAAGTGCAGTTCTAATGCAATAAGGAAGGTGCCTTGCCTTTGAAAGCCATCAACTTAAAGGAAAGAATTTACTCAAACCCATTTGAGTGAACTAACTAAAACTGATTTTTGAGAAGGAAGTGTTGGCCATACTACATGCAATTAAGCAATGGTGCCCTTACCTAATAGGAAGACACTTTAAGGTAAAGATGAATTATGATAATCTGAAGTACTTAATGGAACAATGACCATCTTTAGAAGAGCGAAAAAAATGGGTCACAAAGATGCTGGGTTATGTTGTTGAGAATATCTTTGAAAAAAAGAAAGAGAATTTGGTGGCTATTGCACTTTCAAAGAATGAAGAGGACACCGAGGCTGTACTTTGTACTATGTCCATCCTATATGCTGATTGGGTGAAAGATGCAAGGATAGAATGGTAGTAGGACAATAATACATTGAAGCTTATTTAACATCAACAACAGGGCCGTAGTGCATTTGATAAATTTGTGTGGAAGAATTTTTCACTCTGGTACAAGGTTCACTTATATCAATGTTAGAAATCCCAATTCAAAGAAGAGAGGTCCTTTTTTGAACTCCATACTTATCATATGGGTGGACACGTGTGATTTTTGAACTTTTGAACATCAGTTTTAAGACCTTCCCAAATATATTCATTTTTGACCTTCCCAACTCAGTCAAGAATGAAGATATTTGGGAAGGTCTTAAAACTGATGTTCAAAAGTTCGTGGAGTATTTGGTTTGTCAATAGAACAAAGGGGAGACTGCCAAGACCTTGGGTCTTCTAGAACTGTTAGCTATATTGAGTTAGTTATGGGAAGAGGTCTTAATGGATTTTATTACAGATCTACCAAAGTTTGAAGGAAAGAACGTCATCATGGTGGTGGTGGATGACTCACAAAGTATGCCCATTTTTGCTCACTTTTTCATCCTTTTAAAGCAAGTACTATAGCTGTAGCATTCGTGGCAACAATTTAGAAGCTATACAGAAACCCCATGATTATTCTTAGTCTAACTGACAGAGATCCAATTTTCATTGGTAATTTTTGGAAGGATTTGTTTTCTGTTTGGATACTCAATTGGCTCACAGTGCCTCTTACCATCCCCGATTTGATGAGCAAACTGAGAGTGTGGATAAATATCTGGAGGGTTATCTCTGCAGCTTTACAACTGATCAACAGTCAGAATGGGTTAAATGGTTACGTTTTTTAGAATGGTGGTACAAGACTTCCTTCCCTCATTCATCAAAATGTCCCTTTTAATGACACTCTATGGGCATTGACTTCCATCCATCATATCACCATCGAGAATGAAACTTGAGGTTTGAGCTGTGGAGGATCACATCCAACAGCAACAAGAGTTTCTCCAACTATGGAGTGACAACTTAGCTGTAACACAAAACATGATGAAACGACAAGCAAATTAATGTTGCAGGGAAAGGCAGTTTGAAGTGGGGGATTGGGTATCTTTTGACGCCGCAACTAGGGAAATGGATGTCCCTCAAAAAACAAAAAGAGGACAATAATGTAGCAGCTGAGTACTATGGTCCCTATAAGGTGTTGCAGAGCATGGAGCAGTATAGCTTATATATTGGAGTTACCTCCTTCACGTGTACGTCTGGTCATCCATTTCCTTGTTTGAAGGAGATAATTGGTGACAAGATTTTTGTATAGAGTATTTTTCCATAGCTGGATGAAGAGGGAAAAATCATAATAGACCTTGAAGCAGTCATGGATCCAATAAAATATGGTAGCAATTACTGAGTACTTCAGAGTGGAAGAACTTACCAACAAAATATGTGACTCAGGAAGATGAGTTATTTATACAGAAGCATCCACAGCTGATCAGCACTGAGGGCAATGCTTGTTTGAAAGAGACATGTTAAGTCCTTAACTATAACCCTTATTCATTATCAATAAATAACTTATTGTTTTGTCAGCTTTGTTATTAGTATTACTGCGTTCTAGCCCTTGTTTCTTATATTTACATGAAAGAGGCTTGTTTTAAGGATCTTTTTATCTTGTGCATTTGATATATTATAATAGGAGGTTCCCCCCCCTCTATGAGGCTTCTTATTTGTTCAAACTCTTTCACTCGATGCAAAAGAGAGGCTGTGCCAAGCTTCTCTAGATGAAGACCATACTGCGTGGTTAATAAGACTTGACAAGCTGTTATGCTAGCTGGGTGTGATTTGGTGTGGGGAAACTGGTAGGGGAGTTGCTGAAAGACGCTGATGTCAAATGTCCAACCTTAAGTTAGATTTAATAAAGTTAACCCCCAAAATAACTGAATTTGATTTTGTAGAATCTGAACTAGAATGGAGCATTTACTACATATTCCTCTCTTTAATCATTACATTTATAACAGGGATGCCTAGGCCCTTGGATGAAGGTACCCTGATAATGTTCAAGTGAATCATGCTTTAAGAGCTGTATCAAGGGATGCCATTTTAGTCGAATCGGTATCTGGAAAGTATTATTTATTTTGCATCATGTTTGGAGTAATGTATATAACTTCAGGCCAGAAAGTAGTATCCTGTTTTTTTATTGAATTGACTTCTCATATCTATTCAAAGAGTGGTGTTATCTTAGTCAAATAAGTGTCTGTAAACTTGTAAAGTAATATTTTTCTCCATCATATTTGGCGCATGCATATAACGGCAGGACAGAGCATGTGTTGAATATTTTACATTTTCCCATTCCTCATTGCTTTCAGGGTTTGTTTTCCATATCACAGCTACCGCTCTTTTCACCAACATTATACCTCTTCAGAATTTGTTTGTCAGAGCTAAATTTTTGGTGTTTTACTTTGTTCTCTTGCGTTACACTCAAGATTCTATAAAATAGATGTCTTACGTTTGTAATTTTGATATGATTGCCAAGAGTAATGAATATCTTTTTGGGATTAGTTGTCGTTTACAATCAATATTCTTTGCGATTGTCTAACATATAACATCAGTGGAGCTAAATGTTTTTTTTTGCAAAATCTTCTGCAGAAAAGTCAAGAAGGATCTCATTAGTCTTTGGCGTTACCTTTTGTCCGTGATAAAAGAGGAATGCAGTTAAGTATGTGGGAAATAAGAGTCAAAAGTGTTGTAGCTTATGACTAGATAATATTTGTCCTTGGATCGTCACATTCTGTAACGGCCGTGCTTCTTACCTGTAATTGTTGTTTTAGTCAGGACACGTGGAAGAATCTTTGTTAAATTTTGTTGCTTTGGTCCAAGACCTGCTAATGGCTTGCAGATATCTATGCAGCTATGGTTAAGCTGGACCCCTTGAATAAGGAATCTACTACAATTCTGTTTGACTCATCATTTATCTGGCGAAGCTCAAAATTGAGATGGGAAAAGTAGTTAATTGTATGAAACAATATCATGTGATTGAATCATTGGACCAATCGAATGATTAATTTCGGTAAAGTTCAGTCTTAATTTTGCTTTCTGCACAAGTGTATTTGATAGCCCTCTTTAAATTATTTCCTCATAATGTCTGGTTCTATTTTTAACCTTTATAATTTTCATAGCATACGAGTCAGCATTTGATGCCGTTTAGAAAATGATGCGACAGACTTGTGTGAAGGTGACCTTATTGGTAATGGATTCAATCGTCCTTGTAAAATTCCAAGGTTTATCAATGGTAGCAAATTTTGCTGTGGAGAGATAAAGGCCATGATTTTCTGACCGGGGACTCGGGACGGTTGGAGAAAAACCCTTAATTTTCAGGAGATGACATTGTACGCACCGACACAAATATAAGAAAATAAAACTACTTCTAATATTTGATACCATATTAAAATAATATAACGTATTAAGCTATATGAAGCTATAAATTGTCTCTGTAATATATAATTTATAAAAAAAATCTAATATTGTATAATATATTAATTTTTTAATTATTTTATAATATATTAAAGTTATAAATTATATATCTAGTATAAACTATGGATGGCATATAATATATATGAAATATATATTATACTTTATTTTATAATATATATGAAATATATACTTTATAGGTGACATAGAATATATATACTTGTAGATAACGTCTTTGCTCATTTTAAAGTTAAATAAGATTTGACAAACCATCGCCTTTTTCTCTGTGAATGCACATAATTATTATGGGCAAGATAGCTCCATGGTCCCCACGCAACACACAAAGGCACATGTCCATAAATGAAGTAAGTCATCTCATTGGACCATTCCTCGTATCAATCGATCAATCGGATGTTGGCTTATGAATCTACAACTTAGTGTGCAATCTTCGACTTATCTACCATGCGATGGCTAGGCTCTTCACGAATTCGTTTTTCCTCAACCTTGCATCTCTATTATGATGACTCTCCTGTTTAGCTTTGAATCAGTGGATGTCGGCTTCTTATCAACCCATGAAGGTGGCCTACAGTGAGGGTCTCCTCACCCTTTCACCATGGCGGTTCCTTGTACGTAGGTTGTAACCATGTGAATTCTCGCTGGTTCTTGACGGGTGGCAACTACCCGTTTTGCTAGTTACATCCGGAAAGCCAAAGTTGCAAATCAACTAAAAATTCGCCACTAGAGATTGGTCCAAAACAGAAGTTACAAGCCATGCTTTATTAGAGAGAATCCATAAAGCGTTACTGGAACATACCCAACATTACCATACTGCTGTACCCGAGCGAGTTAGGATTCGATATCATTGTAAGTAACGAGGAAAGAACCATCACGTTAAATATAGAGGATATCCAATAGATCAATACTTTGATTGTTAATCTATACATTGTCTTTGTCCTGTTAGGGTTCAAAATAAACGCTACAAGTACGAGTCACAAATGCTTTGCGTCATTCAACAAATAGTCTTTGCAAACTGTTAAAAGATTACAACTTCATAATCCGTTGTGCCAGAAATCTTAGGGACAAGATTTCTCACAGTCAAATTGCTGTACCCGAGCGAGTTAGGATTCGATATTATTGTAAGTAACGAGGAAAGAACCATCACGTTAAATATAGAGGATATCCATTAGATCAATACTTTGATTGTTGATCTATACGTTGCCTTTGTTGTGTTAGGGTTCAAAATAAATGCTACAAATACGATTCCGATATGCTTTGCTTCATTCAACAAATAGTATTTGCAAACTGTTAAAAGATCACAACTTCATAATCCGTTGTGCCAGAAATCTTAGGGACAAGATTTCTCACAGTCAAATAGGCGACGGTGTCATACCCATAGCAATTACAAGTCACACAATTACAAGTCACACAGGTCATCCGTTCTACTCACAGAATTGGCCTTTGTTAGATTTTGCATACATTCATAGCATAATAATTTACTTGCATAAATTCAATAGGATCACTAGAAGAAAGACAAAGCACAAAACAATAACACAAGAGTTTATCATGGGAAACCCAAACGAGAGAAAACCCAGCAACCTTCGTATAGAGATAATAATTCCGAGAACAAAGTACAAAGATAATATAGAAAAGATGGAAGTACTTTCCAAGTAGAAACCCAGAATTTGTCTTCTCCTTGCTGTAGGTGCGAATCTCTCTCCAGGTGATGCGAACTTCACTTGAGTGGATGAGTGAGTAATGAGGTGAACTTTCCCTCTATTTATACAAGTGCCAAATGGCCTTTTGCCTAATTGGGCCCACTTCTCTTGGGGAGCAATAAATAATTTATTTTTATTATTTTATTTTGCTTGCTTTTAACCCCAAGGTTTACATTGTTCTTTCTAAGGTTTACGTGATTAATTACATCAAATTCAACTCCCTTAGGGGGTACAATCAAATACAATAATAATATCTTCTGATGTTGCACAAATTCCAACACTCCCTCTCAACAAGGAAGGTATTCTTCGGTCTTCATCAACATCACGATCATCTGGGTTTCATCTGTACATCTATATTGTCTCCATCATCTCTATACATATTGAAGGTTGTGAACAAAGTCTCAGTCCTTCGAGAAGTGTCATCATGCATCAACTCCACCAATCCTTCGGTGAGTCCAAGAGAGTCTCCATCCTACTTGGATGTCCAAGAGATAGGCTTTACCATCTGCTATACCATTTGCTTTAACATTCTGAATCTCTTCTGTATATCTATGGTGTACTTCCCTTGACCTAGGAAAATCTCCTTCAACCTCATCATCCACAACCTTGTAGTAAAGGATGGGGTCTGCATCACTCTTGGTGAATCCTAAACTCACCAGGAATCCATCTATCCGTCCATACCAATCACAAGGTCTTGCTTGAGCCCATACATGGCCTTTTTCAGTCTGCATATGTGAGACTCCTTTCCATGGACAACAAACCCTTCTGGTTGTTCAATATATACTTCTTCCTCAATAACACCATTGAGAAACGTTGTCTTGACATCCAACTGATGAAACTTCCATCCCATAGCTGAAGCAATAGCAATGATCGATCTGATGGAAGTATATTGAGCCACATGAGCAAATGTTTCATCATAATCGACGAGTCCTTTCTGAGAGAACCCTCTGGCAACAAATCTAGCCTTGTATTTTTCAACACTCCCATCTGCTCCATGCTTGATTTTGTATAGCCACTTGGAAGTCACTATTGACTTCTCCTCGGGGCTCGACACAACCTCCCACATGTCATTCGTCATGATGGATTGCTATTCTTCCACCATGGCATCTTCCCAAAATTGGTGTCTAGATGCTTCTTCACGTGGTAGGTTCCGAGTCAATGATGTTACTCATCAATGCTACATAACTGGAGAACCTCTGAGGTCTTTTACTTTCTTGGAAAGTACCATGTGGAGCTTCATGCCCCTCTGCATCCTTCAACTTTTGTTGTGCCCATCTAGGCATTTTCCGACTTATTGCAGTCTTTCTGGGAACATCAACTGGATCGATGGGATCGATGGATTCATCCTTTTCTGCTAGCTCCCTTTGAATTGGAGGGGGAGATGATCTCATCTCCTTTGATTCTAGGATCTCCTCATCATCGATCTCTATGTTTGATCCTCTGCTTTTCATGACAACCATCTCTTCTTCAAAGGTCACATCCCTGTTGAGTTCAATCTGTCTTGATCCTGGGACGTAGATTCTGCACGCCTTTGAAGACTCATTGTATCCCACGAATGTTCCCTTCTTGCCTGAAGGTTCTAACTTCGTTCTCTTCTCCTTGGGCACATGTATATAGATTGGACAACCAAAGAGCCGAAGGTGGCCTACTTTTGGTTTCACTCCTGTGAAAGCTTCTTCCAGAGTCATATTCTTCACTATCTTATGTGGGCATCTGTTTTGTACATATATAGTTGTTTTGGAAGATTCTGCCCATAAGAACATTGGTAGACTGGTCATGTATCATGGCTTTGGCTTCCTCCACAATTCTTTTGTTCTTTCTTTCAGCAACCCCATTTTGTTGAGGGTTGTAGGGAACTGTGAGCTCCCTCTTAATTCTCGCTTCCTTGCAGAAATCATTGATTTCTGTAGAGATGTATTCTCCACCATTGTTTGATCTGAGGATCTTGATCCTCTTTCCTGACAAATTCACGACTTGTGCTTTGAATTCTTTGAACTTGTCGAGTACTTCCTCGGATTCCTTGGTCTTGAGAAAGTATATCCAAGTCTTTCGTGAGTAGTCATCAATGAATGTTACATAGTAATGATATCTGCCCAATGAAGCAATCGTCATGGGTCCGCGCAAGTTAGAGTGCACTAGATCCAAAATTCCTTTAGATCTCCTCTCACTACCTAAGAAAGATCTCTTGGCATTCTTGCCAAGTGCACATCCTCTACATGTTCCATCATGGTCCACTAGAAGCACTGGCAAACCTGTCACTATATTATTCTTCAATGTTGAGAGAGCTCGATAATTTAGATGAGCTAGTCTTCTGTGCCGTAGTTCACTCATGCTTGTAGAATCATGGACTAGGGCTTGAACTGGTGGCGTGCTCAGTCGGTACGAACTCTCCTCTCTCACACCAATAACCTTGGCTGTATCCATGCTTGAGTTCTGGTGCCAAACAAATACTTTCCCTTTTGAGAATGCTACTTTATATCCTTTGTCCTCCAAGGCTGAGATGGAGACAAGGTTTCTTTTCATACCAGGTACACAGAGCAAATCACTCAAGTGTAGTGTATCACTTGACTCTAGCTGAAGGGAGTTAGCCCCAGATCCTTTAACAATGTAGTTAACATCATCGCCAAGTACAACACAAAGATGAGAATCTTTCTCAATCAATTCTGAAATATTTTCTTTATATCATGTCATGTGTTTAGAAGCACCACTATCTATGAGCCAAGTGTCACTAGTGGTGGGAATAGTACTTGATAAAGTTGATATTAAGAAGAATTCTGTATGATCTTCATTCCTTTGCTTCTTGTGATGGTGGTCTTCTTCTACATCAGCAGTGGAGGCTTCATGCTTCCTTTTGTTTGAGCTTCGACAGTTATTGGCGTAATGACCATATGTCTTGCACCTGTGGCATTGTACCTGAGATAAGTCCTTCTTGTCTAGGGGTAGACTTGATCTCCTACCTTGGTGCTTTTGTTTGTAAAACTTTGTTCCCCTTCCCTTGCCTTTCTTGGCATGAGAAACGAATGCTTGATTTTCCTCAGGTTGAGTGCCATGAAGTCTTTGTCTTGCTGCCATTCTTGTCTCTTCCTGAGTGCAATCTGCCCATACATAGCTTATCAAATTTGGGTAGTTTGGATCTACCGCTTAGATTCTGAATGAAAGACTCTCAAGATGGTGGGAGACCATTTAGAGTAGTTATGACAAGCTCCTTTTCATCAATGGGATCTCCACTGGTGCTAAGTTTATCCCTTAGTTTTGTGATCTTCATGAAATATGAGGTAATGGATTCTGACTTGGACATCTTAATGTTTGATCGTTGATTCCTCAAGGTAAGGGATACATTGATACTACTATGTTCAAATAGCTTCTTTATGATTTTGAACATCTTTCTAGTAGTCTTCTTACCTGAGATTTGAGGAACTAAGTGGTCTCTAACTGAGTCCACCATAACGACATCATTCTTCCTCTAGCGAGATTTGTCTTCTTCGGCTTCTGGTTCTGGGACCTTCTCATTGACAAACTGCAAGAGATCATTTTCTTCTAGTAGAAGAACCCTAGACTTCCAAGAGATGATGTTGGAAGCCCCTTCCAGACGAACTTCAACCTTCATTCTAATCATCTTGTCTGCAGATCTGGAATAGAAACCCTAGCAGGAGCTATGTAAAAAATGAAAGTTGGAATTTTGGAAAACTGACTCCATAGGTAGATGTGCCCTAGCAAGGAGAGTTGAGAAGAGGTAGGGCCGAGCCAAAACTGTGGAGAAATTTGGTTAAAAACGGAAACCCTAATTTCTGCCACAGCTATAGAATTAGGTCAAAAATTGAAAATTCTCAGAATTGAATTCTGTCTTGACCAAAAGATGCGCCCTCCTTGGAGTGAAATTCCCAATGCCCTTTTTCTTCCAAAGATGAAACCTTAGTTCTGGCAGTGTTTCGACAGTGGCTTCTTCTAGTACCACTCTGATACCATGTTAGATTTTGCATACATTCACAGCATAATAATTTACTTGCATAAATTCAATAGGATCACTAGAAGAAAGACAAAGCACAAAACAATAACACACGAGTTTATCTTGGGAAACACAAACGAGAGAAAACCCGACAGCCTTTGTATAGAGATAATAATTCCGAGCACAAAGTACAAAGATAATAGAGAAAAGATGGAAATACTTTCCAAGTAGAAACCCCAGAATTTGTCTTCTCCTTGTTGTAGGTGCGAATCTCTCTCTAGGTGATGCTAACTTTTTTACCTAACTGGGCCGACTTCTCTTGGGGAGCAATAAATAATTTATTTTTATCTTTTTCTTTTGCTTGCTTTTAACCCCAAGGTTTACATTGTTCTTTCTAAGGTTTACATGATTAATTACATCGAGTTAAACTCCCTTAGGAGGTACAATAAAATACAATAATAATATCTTTTGAAGTTGCACAAATTCCAACAGCTTCGATACTATGTCAAAAGTATGCAAGAGGAATGGGGCCGTTTGGAAACACCTTTAAACAATGAAGCACTTTTTTGTAAGAATATCCCAAAGGAAATACTTTTAAACAATGAAACACAACTTTTTAAGAATATCCCAAAGAAAAAAATGCATTGTGTGTGCAAAATGTGTTGATAAAACGAGGCTAGAACTCCGTCAATAAATAGGTTTTAAGCTTTAAGTGTAAGCATTTACTTTGTGTACACCATTTTTTATATATTACATGATCCTAACTCTATATGGGACGTGGTTTGAATTTACAGCTGTTAGGTTATAACAATGAAAAATCTATTTGGAAAAATCGATAAACTTTATCTTATGATGTTTAAGATCTTGTTAGTTGACAATATGTAATTCCATAATATGTGAATCTTCAACTCTGCAATTCCTTGGGAGCCTGTAGCCTGTTTAAGATTTTGTTGTGGGTACATGGCACTAGTTTGCATTTTGTACCACTTGTTAGTGACCCATCCTTTGAGTAGGTAATCTAAGAGGGGAAATTTCCTTTGACTGCACACGAACTAAAACTCAGCTAGAGTAGTCTCCCATGGCTGTCATTCTCCTTGTTTGTGGTGCATATACAATGGCAACTTCTCCCTGTTTGTTGTTGCCGTATACAATAGCATTCATTAGATATATAAAACTAACATACATTGATTAAGGTGGTTTATTTTTTGAGAATAATGATTGTACTCAACACACATTCATCAAATCAGCACAACTTCAACACTTTGTTGACATTCAATATTCTTAAATATTCTTAGTGTCATTGTGAGCTATAGAGTTTAATACACAAGAAGAATCTAGTTTTCGTTGGTGACAATAAACAAAAATCAAGAAATAGTAGAAATCTGCTTGGAATGTTTATTTGTTTGGTTGACAATGCTTGAACACGAGGAATTGAATGCTGTGAGAACACAAGATTTGTAGTTTCTTTAGTAATGTCTATCTCTCCGAAGCTTCAAAGAATCTTGTTTTTTTTTCGATAAATGGAAACATTATAATATCAAAGTCCTTGTCTATCTATGGTTGGCTTTTGGCTAAAGAAATAAAGTTCACGTGTACATAGTACATGCAACGAAACATGAGTTCCTTAGTTTACCTTGTAATCCGTATTTTGTCGTACCTTGATAGTCCTAGTCCCAATTGGAGCATGTGAAGACAACTTACCTCTCTTGGGCTCCTTTTAGATTGCTTTGACATTCAATGCCAAGATGCCTTTGTGACATGACCCCCTTCATTGTAACTCTAGCTTTGAGGTTGGCAACGCTCACTTCAAGTTACTTAAGATATGAACTCTTGGTTCATTGATAGGTGGCGTAGCTCATGGCTCATAGTTAACAAATCAGTTTTCATGCTCCTTAGCAATGTATAGAATCTCGGCATCAACAAAAGATTAGTGAGGGTCCATAAAACATCTTCTTCGCAACATCAATGAAACAATTGACAAACTGTGGCAAATATTATAAAATAAAGAATATATTCATTTTTTTCAAAATTTTAAACATATAAAGCAATAAAACAACAACATAAACACATTAGAACATAAATATGGAGAACGCACTGTTATATATCTTGCAGTGGATACCAAATAAAAAAATGATACATCAAAGTTGATATGGGATCTTGAAACCTGATAAGTGTCTAATCAAGGACTCAAAAGAGGATAACCAATACAAAATGACATCACATCTATAAATGTATGAGGTAGATGTACAATGACAAAAGTAAAAAAAATAGTAGATACTTATCTAATATCAATGTCCTCTCCCCCTTATACGGGAAAAGGTCATGGGAGGAAGATTCAATTAGTTGGAAAATGTTTGAACCCTCGCTCCACTAAAAAAATCTTTATGGTGATGAAATTCAGTGTTTGGATGCCTCCACAATGCTTGTTGGTCTCTACAAGCCCTTCTCCTTCACTCTCCAACAATCCACAAAAGCAAAAAGCCAAAAGAAAACCAAAAAATGTCTTTAAACCCATAGAATTATCGTCTTGGCGATTTTTAAGGCCGTGCTATGATTTGCGATATGAATTTTTTTTAAAAATCGTAATTTTGTAGGGTATAAATTTTGGAGCTTCAAAAGAACGTGATTTTTCGAGAAATTAGTGATATTATCTACATTGCTCCTTAGCTTCCTATTTGGGGATTTTGACTTATCTTTCTCCAGTTTTCAAAATTTACATCTTGAATTGAACATCGATAATGGATTGGTGCCGTTTTTCATTGTTCAGTTTGAGAAGCTTGCCCAACTTCATTCCATTTTCACAAATTTTGTGAAGTTGCTCCAATGTGAATGTTGGTGGCTTTTGTTTAGACCTACTTCTCTTATTCCCATGGTTGGCCTCCATTGCACCTTTGAAACTCGTGCCTTTGAACACTCCATGAAGGAAAATAATAAAACAAATGAACAATTAGTTTGACCATACCTTATGCTGCCTCAAGTTGAAATGGTGTCATTGCTTGAGAGTACAACATATTCAACCTTGGTAACCTGTCTAATCTTTTATTGCCTCATGCCATATTAAGTGAACATGATTGTGGAGAGGCAATCAAGGACTCAAAAGTGGATAACCAATACCAAATGACATCACATCTGTAAATGTATGAGGTAGATTTACAATGACAAAAGTAAAAAAACTAGTAGATAGCTATCTAATATCAATGCCCTGTCCCCCTTATACGGGAAAAGGTCATGGGAGGAAGATTCAATTGGTTGGCAAATGTTTGAACCCTTGCTCCACTAAAAAAATCCTTATGGTGATGAAATTCAGTGTTTGGATGCCTCCACAATGCTTGTTGGTCTCTACAAGCCCTTCTCCTTCACTCTCCAACAATCCACAAAAGCAAAAAGCCAAAATAAAACCAAAAAATGTCCTTAAACCCATAGAATTATCGTCTTGGCGATTTTTAAGGCTGTGATGTGATTTGCGATATCATTTTTTTTTTTAAATCGTAATTTTTTAGGGTAGAAATTTTGGAGATTGAAAAGAATGTGATTGTTTGAGAAATTAGTGATATTACCTAAATTGCTCCTTAGCTTCCTATTTGGGGATTTTGACTTATCTTTCGCCAGTTTTCAAAATTTACATCTTGAATTGAGCATTGATAATGGATTGCTGCCGTTTTTCATTGTTCAGTTTGAGAAGCTTGCCCAACTTCATTCCATTTTCTCAAATTTTGTGAAGTTGCTCCAATGTGAATGTTGGTGGCTTTTGTTTTCACCTACTTCTCTTATTCCCATGGTTGGCCTCCATTGCACCTTTGAAATTCGTGTCTTTGAACACTCCATGAAGGAAAATAATAAAACAAATGAACAATTAGTTTGACCATACCTTATGCTGCCTCAAGTTGAAATGGTGTCATTGCTTAAGAGTACAACAAGTCCAACCTTGGTAACTTGTCTAGTCTTTTATTGCCACATGCCATATTAAGTGAACATGATTGTGGGGAAGGAATCAAGGACTCAAAAGTGGATAACCAATACAAAATGACATCACATATATAAATATATTAGGTAGATGTACAATGACAAAAGTAAAAAAGCTAGTATATAGCTATCTAATATCAATGCCCTCTCCCCCTTATACGGGAAAAGGTCATAGGAGGAAGATTAAATTGGTTGGCAAATGTTTGAATCCTTGCTCCACTAAAAAAATCTTTATGGTGATGAAATCCAGTGTTTGGATGCCTCCACAATGCTTGTTGGTCTCTACAAGCCCTTTTCATTCACTCTCCAACAATCCACAAAAGCAAAAAGCGAAAAGAAAACCAAAATATGTCTTTAGACCCAGATAATTATCATCTTGGCGATTTTTAAGGTCGTGGTGTGATTTGTGATATCAATTTTTTTTTAAATTGTAATTTTTTAGGGTAGAAATTTTGGAGATTGAAAAGAACGGGATTTTTTGAGAAATTAGTGATATTTTCGACATTGCTCCTTAGCTTCCTATTTGGGGATTTTGACTTATCTTTCTCCAGTCTTCAAAAGTTACATCTTGAATTGGGCATCGATAATGGATTGGTGCCGTTTTTCATTGTTTAGTTTGAGAAGCTTGCCCAACTTCATTCCATTTTCTCAAATTTTGTGAAGTTTCTCCAATGTGAATGTTGGTGGCTTTTGTTTGCACCTACTTCTCTTATTCCCATAGTTGGCCTCCATTGCACCTTTGAAACTCGTGCCTTTGAATACTCCATGAAGGAAAATAATAAAACAAATGAACAATTAGTTTGACCATACCTTATGCTGCCTCAAGTTGAAATGGTGTCATTGCTTGAGAGTACAACAAGTCCAACATTGGGTGAACATGATAGTGGAGAGGCAATCAAGGACTCAAAAGTGGATAACCAATACAAAATGACATCACATCTATAAATGTATGAGGTAGATGTACAATGAAAAAAGTAAAAAAACTAGTAGATAGCTATCTAATATCAATAGCCTCTTCCCCTTATACGGGAAAAGGTCATGGGAGGAAGATTCAATTGGTTGACAAATGTTTGAACCCTTGCTCCACTAAAAAAATCTTTATGGTGATGAAATTCAGTGTTTGGATGCCTCCACAATGCTTGTTGGTCTCTAGAATCCCTTCTCCTTCACTCTCCAACAATCCACAAAAGAAAAAAGCCAAAAGAAAACAAAAAATGTCTTTAAACCCATAGAATTATCGTCTTGGCGATTTTTAAGGCCGTGGTGTGATTTGCGTATTCAATTTTTTTTTAAAATCGTAATTTTGTAGGGCAGAAATTTTGGAGCTTGAAAAGAATGCTATTTTTCGAGAAATTAGTGATATTATCTACATTGCTCCTTAACTTCCTATTTGGGGATTTTGACTTATCTTTCTCCAGTTTTCAAAATTTACATCTTGAATTGAGCATCGATAATGGATTGGTACCGTTTTTCATTGTTCAGTTTGAGAAGCTTTCCCAACTTCATTCCATTTTCACAAATTTTGTGAAGTTGCTCCAATGTGAATGTTGGTGGCTTTTGTTTGCACCTACTTCTCTTATTCCCATGGTTGGCCTCCATTGCACCTTTGAAACTGTTGCCTTTGAACACTCCATGAAGGAAAATAATAAAACAAATGAACAATTAGTTTGACCATACCTTATGTTGCCTCAAGTTGAAATGGTGCCATTGCTTGAGAGTACAACAAGTCCAACCTTGGTAACCTATCTAATCTTTTATTGCCTCATGCCATATTAAGTGAACATGATTGTGGGGAGGGAATCAAGGACTCAAAAGTGGATAACCAATACAAAATGACATCACATCTATAAATGTATGAGGTAGATGTACAATGACAAAAGTAAAAAAACTAGTAGATAACTATCTAATATCAATGCCCTCTCCCCCTTATACCGGAAAAGGTCATGGGAGGAAGATTCAATTGGTTGTCAAATGTTTGAACCCTTGCTCCAATAAAAAAATATTTATTGTGATGAAATTCTATGTTTGGATGCCTCCACAATGCTTGTTGGTCTCTACAAGTCCTTCTCCTTCACTCTCCAACAATCCACAAAAGCAAAAAGCCAAGAAAAACCAAAAAATGTCTTTAAACCCATAGAATTATCATCTTGGCGATTTTTAAGGCCGTGGTGTGATTTGTAATATCTATTTTTTTTAAAAATCGTAATTTTTTAGGGTAGAAATTTTGGAGCTTGAAAAGAACGCAATTTTTTGAGAAATTAGGAATATTATCTACATTTCTCCTTAGCTTCCTATTTGGGGATATTGACTTATCTTTATCCAGTTTTCAAAATTTACATCTTGAATTGAGCATCGATAATGGATTGGTGCCATTTTTCATTGTTTAGTTTGAGAAGCTTGCCCAACTTCATTCCATTTTCTCAAATGTTGTGAAGTTGCTCCAATGTGAATGTCGGTGGCTTTTGTTTTCACCTACTTCTCTTATTCCCATGGTTGGCCTCGATTGCACCTTTGAAACTTGTGCCTTTGAACACTCCATGAAGGAAAATAAGAAAACAAATGAACAATTAGTTTGACCATACCTTATGCTGCCTCAAGTTGAAATGGTGCCATTGCTTGAGAGTACAACAAGTCCAATCTTGGTAACCTGTCTAATCTTTTATTGCCTCATGCCATATTAAGTGGACATGATTGTGGGGAGGGAGATCAAATATAATCATGAAAATAATTGTTACAAGTCTGACATAGATCCATCTTAAAACTGAATCTATCAAGCACCCAAAGGGATCATAATTTCAGGCTTTTTTTAATCATTTAATTCTATATCGCGTATTAATTTATTGATATTAAGTGATACACAAGTTACAAGTCAAGAAATTTGATCCCTCGAAGTGCTTGATATATCCAAGTTTAAGATAGATCTATTTTGGTTTTAATTTTTTTAACTTGTTTAAAATTTAAACTTGAGTCGACATATGCAATAACTTGAATCTACAAGGAAACATTCCCCCCATACCAGGCTGGAGAGCATTTCGCTTCTCTTGGTGCAATTAGGCCTAAGAGTGTTTGATAAGTTAGCTTAGTTTATTCTCCCAACCTTTTGCTTCCTTGATAGGTTGATCCATTTTGTTTATCAATATGTTTATTTTCCATGGAATCAATTTCATTATTTGTCATTTTAAGAGGCTTGCATAGGGGATTTCCTAATTATTCTTGACGATATTAATAAGCAATTTAGAATCCCCTTCTACCATTAGGCTTGGATTCCTTGAATGAAACAAAGTTTAATCTATTTTTAAGACTTCTACTTAATCGATGTTGTTTGGTGCAAAATCAATAATTTATGGTATAGAAAGAGAATTAGTATCCCCCAACTTGTTCCCTTGACCTCCTCTTTCTTAAGATCCCTCCAATTTTATCAAAGCCACCTCCTCATTGTGCCATCAAACTTGAGTTTTATTTGGTTATCCTCATGAGGGAGCCAAATGGTAGAGGCACTAACATCTTATTGGTTGTCCTTCAATGTTAGAGAACATTAGAATCCTTCAAAGTTATATGGTTGTGATATTTTGAACACTATTAGAGATGCTTCTTGCTTGATGGTTGTGATGTTTTGGACATTGTTAGACATTGTGAGTGTTGAGAAACTAACACCAATTGAGTTTTGGGACACTGCTTCATCATAATGCTAAACCACTAGACTAAACTAAATAACCACGATGCCTTTGTTCTGAGTCCCATATCTCTCATCATCTCTTCAATGGTTGGAAGGGAAGTCTTGTTTTTAACAACGAATGGGCCAACGACCCATGGAAAGGTGATATCTGAGGCCTTCTTGTCATCCAGGAAATGCTCAATTTCCACCCTCAGCTTCTACCTGATGAATTCCAATGTAAATAGTCTGGGGGTTAGAAAAGATGGAAGCACATAGGGTGCATGGGAAAACCCATAAACTCTAGTTATTGTGCCTTGCTCTGATAGGAGCCAGTCCCCAATCCTCTTCTCTGGAGAAGGCTACAACAACTCTTTCATTTCTGCTAATACCCTAGGTAGCTTCTCCTGGAAGAAAACATAGTACACTTTTGACATGAGGTCATTCATGAATCTATTGTAGTCAATGTACATTTCCTGTGTGAGTAGCCCCCCAGGCATCTACAAATTCTCTTCATTGAAGGACAAGAACATCCTCAGCAGGTAAGACTGGAATCTAAAGCTTCCATTTTTGGGGAACTCCACTAGTTGAGAATGGATATTCTCGGCCAGGTCTTCATCAAACCTAAGACAAGAATACTGGGTGGACCGACTGGACTCCTCAGGCTCAAGAGGACATGTGCTCATGAAAAAAAGAAGGCTTATCAAAGGCTCAGTGATATACATGTCATTATCTAATCCTAGGAACTAGGATAACATGGTGATGACGCATTTGGACTCCTCAGTGAATAAACTGGCTTCACCATGGAAAGGTTGGTTCTGGAAGGAGACATTTGGCTGTAGGATACAATGGAAGAAACTTTGCTTAAGGTTAGCTGGGGCCTGTCTGAAATGTTGAATTAGGGCTTCTTCTTTGTATTCTTTGGCCTTTTGACAGAAATCTTCCGAGATTGATAGGGACTTTCTGACAGTGCGGGGATTTATTTGACACAGGATCTTAGAGCTGGTTTCGTCCATAATCACCCTCTCAGAGGAGTAATGGGTGGCACACCAGTCGAAAAACTCAAGATAGTTTAGGGTTTGGTTGATTGCAAATAAATTGAAAAACATCTTGTAAACCTTATGTATGTCTACATTCCCCTTCTTAATGAGCTCCAATATGTCCTCAACCATCTCAATGGAGTTTTTTATCAGCACTGTGTCATAAATCTTAGCCTCCTTATCCTCAAACAAATCATCTATCCTCCGATATTCCACAACTGGGGGTTCTATCTCACTCAATTCATCCATTTAAATAGTTTTGTATGGAACATAAGGCCTACCTGGTTATCGAAAGCTGGGTTGAGAATCTTGTTGAGTTGTCGGCTTTTGCACAGTCGACTGTTGTTTTCCGATGCACAAGTCAAATGATACTCAGGTTCCCATGCAATTGTTATTTTATATTATTTTCTTTCCCTTTTCATCCCTACACTTATCGCAGTAAAGAGGTTCTCTGAGCCCTCCATCTACATGATTAAACCCGAGCCATAGATATCCTTTACCCCTTTAACTCTACAATACTTCAAGGATTTCGATCCTTCCTTATGCTGCTTATCTTGCACCTTAGATCCAGGAAAATGCTGCCAACCATCGATCTAGACTCCTCACAGATCCTGACCGTCAAAAAATGTGGCGCCTACCATGTTCGTAGATTTGGACAACGCCAATACTCTGCGCATGTTCAAATTGCGAACTCAATCTCCGCCGTAGATCTTAAACCCACCCAATCTACACTGTTGCAATATGCCGGGCCTACCAAAACTTCGCAAATATGAAAATGCCAATTTTCCGCACATGTCAACTCACCGAAGTAATTGCTGTCCGTAGATCTGTCCTTCTGCCCATCGATCAAATTTCCAATTTGCTCACAGGTTAAACACTCCTCCTCCTCTTAAAACACCCCATCTTATTTTCACGAAGTGCGCTCATGGCCGTTGATCTGCATCGCTGAGATGTGCTCCCTTCACTTATGTCATCATTTGATTGCAGGCGGGTGTTTGCATTTACCTTCATTGGCTAGGTTAAGACCTAGTATCCTTTGATTATTTCACTCTGAACTTAGGGAGAAATCCTTTTGAGGTCCGATTTGCACCCTTATGGGTCATGTGGCTTAAACCGAAGCCTTTCTTAATCCATCGCCATGGGATAGAACCCCCTCAAAACGCTTAGGACAAAATTGGTGCCAACACTAAGCAAAACAAAGAAACAAGAGTGTGCCAAACCTAATGTTGATTGACCAATAGTCCAACTACATACAATGGTGTCACCTAGGAGGTGAGGGATTCAAAGGGAAGACATCAATATCCCTTAGGGAGGTCCTTTTTGTCCACACAATTGCAATATAACTAGAATAGAACAATGGAGAACACTTGCTTTTTAGAGGAAGAGAGTAAGGAAGCTTCTGCATTCGAACTTGAGGTAAGAAGTGGATTGAAAGTTGAGCTCTTTATACAATTCGTGTTGCAAAAATTTGCTCTCTGATTTCTCCTATAGAATGCATGCCCATGGATTCCTTTTATAGTCCAAATGGAGGCCAAGAAAAATCTAGAGCCAAATGTGAACACCCTTGGTCTTGAACTAGTTCTACAAGTACATGAAGGGGGCTACTGAATGCTCCCAAGCATGTGAGAAGTTGAGTTTAAATTTTGGATCCAAGGGAGCTATTATGAGCCTTGAATGAGCTGTAGAAATAAGTGGTCCCGTCGTTTTCACAGTGGCATGAATTTCGAAGGAAAATTCACGTGGGTACATGTGTGGGTCACTGAACAAATAGTTGTGCTAGTACCGTGGGAGTTTAGTGCAATTAGTTGTGTGATTTTCTGTATCGATTGTTTTTGTCATTCTAGGGCTCAATTTCTGTTTTAGATACGATGAGGATGTTTTAGGTGAGATGCATGCTATACGTATTTATGCAAGATTAGGAAACATGTCACATGTGTGTGAAATTCAAGCGTTAACATCCTCCTCTTGTGAAATATTCTCATTGATTACTTGTTCTTAAACTGCTTCCTGAGGTGCAGGCTCGCTCCTAGTAATTACTCATGATTTTGGATAAGGATATGAGAAAATCCTTATAGTAGTACATCCTCCTTTACTCAACAAGTTCTTGAGAATATTTAAATCCTTTTGGCTGTTCTAAAGTTCTTACTCACTAATGGACCAATTTATGAAAGTTTTTATAGCATTTGCAAAATAATCACAACTACTGAAAAATATGAAATCATACCACACAAAGAAGAAACAAAACTAATCATGTACTTGAATGCCCTCATGCTATTGGGACTCTACTGTCACAAGGTTATTTGTTGGCATGAATCAGATTTATTCTTTCGATGGAATGGTTAACAACTGCCTAACACTTATGGAAGCAAACCACTCATGGTCATTAACACATTTGCAGAAACTAAAAATAAATGAACAATAAAGGCATACAAAAATTATATATCTATTGCTTGGTTTTGCAACCGAGCTTGTGCAATGGGCACCTATCAACAATGTGATAGCAGTTTCAATATAGAAAGTAAAAACGATTATGAATTAAATCTAGACTAGCATGTGCATATAACAAACAAATTTAAAACGATTCATAGAAAGAACAAGAAATGAAAGGATGTTTTGTATTATAATACCTCAAATGGTGAGGATTTGTGGTGTTGAGCAGCTCCAAGGTTGAGATGCTCCAGGCTCCAATGGTCTCTTCTCCAAGATTGCTACAATGATCAAAGAACTCAGGAGAGATTTTGACAGCATGAGGATAGGATGATGGATGGATGGAAAGTGAGGAGCCCCTATCAACTTTTTATAGTTTTTGGTGATGGGGAATACCATTGCGGTTTTGAGGAAACCAATGGTATTGACCAACATGGTTTAGGTACCTTTTTCCCTCTTTTTTTCTTTTTTGAATATTTTTATTCCCTTTTAATATTTTTGGGAATTTTGGACCCTTTTTGAGGGTTTTTTAATGTTTTTTGAGGAAAAATATATATTTTGAGGGGAAAAAGGGTGTAATATGGTCTTTTTGGTGACATTTTGATGGCTTTAGAGGCTCAAATGGTGGAAAAGTGGACAAATGGATCATGTGAATAAGGGAATGAGCTAGTGAGCACTTTTTGGGTGTTAACAGATTGCCCCTTGATGTGTGAGGGCAGGAGCTCATCGTATGGTCGATATACATCATAGTTCTTTTGTGTTTTTCCTGGGGTTTGGAGTAGAGAAGAGACCGGTTGGAGACTGGATCAACGGTCCCTTGGAAGCTGCAAAAACAAAAAATATTACATGGTCTCAATATGAATGAGGAATAATCTCTGATAATGGACGAGGCGGGCATACCCATGCTCGTATCAAGACATATACATAACAATTAGTCCCAAGAAGGGGGACCTGAATAATACATAAAAAATCTGCTGGTACATCATAATGGTCCAAAGGGGACACTATTCTGGGATGTACTCATGATCATAACATGACTGATCTCAATAACTTATACACTGAAAATGCAACAACCATTCGGAATAAGGTTCCAGGAGGGTTGATGAACTGCTGAAACTAAAGGTGTCCAACATCTGTAGGGACTCAACAACTGTGAGTCAACTTTGAGGAGTATATGTAACTGTATACTCGAGGGAATATAAAACTGGGGTACATCTGAATACTGTCGCCATGCACAACCCGGATATCTATAGGGAAATGTAACTGGTTGTTTCCATAAGTAGACTCTCAAATGTGAAAGAGTCAGGTGGTATCCAGGGTCTTCAACAAATAACTGAAAGGACCAATACCCTATGTGAGTCTCAATGATGCGATCAAGGTGTTGAAGTCGAGCATGTGAGAAACAACCATTTGGAGAGGCACTGAGGACTCTTCTCAAAATGATTCGTAGGCACTCATCATAAATGGTGATGAGTCCAAGGCACAGGGACCTCTAGGTCTATCCTCTGGAAAAAATTTGGTTGGCGTCGACAGAGGGAGATCAACAACTATCAAGGCAATGATGTTTCCTTGATAGGAGTGCGAGGTGTACAACCGAAGTTGGATAGTATTGATGGTAGGATTGACATACTGTGGGGATGGGAAATAACTGGGGTCATAGAGTGGGTGGACTCAAACTTCCTTTGTTCAGAGCATGATGACATGGTTGACCTGGCAGCATAGGAAACTGACTTGTAGGTGAGGGGATCATAGCTTTAAGGACTGAAGGGTATGTATTGTAGATTGGAGTGAATCTGGGGGGGACAAGATGATGGATGCTGTAGAGGGACTCTTAGGGTGACATACTCCAGAATGCTCTGAACAAAGGCGACCAAAATGAGGAAGCTGCCATATGAGTAGACGTGATCTGTTGTGGCACCGAGAAGCACCATTGGGTCCTTCTTCGTAGTTTTAATGAGCTCTAAGAAGGGATAAAAGTGTGCTATGAAATGGTACTATCCTGTGGATTTTGTGAGCCTAGGACTGTTCGTGCTCATGAGTGCTTTCATTTTTAAGGAGTCTGAAAACGATAAGAAGACTCTGTAGTGGTGGTGGAGTACCGTCCTGTGGATTTATACGAGCCCAGGATGGTGATTGCTCGTGGTCGCTTTCATGTTTAGAGAGTCTGAAAGTGGTAAGTGGACTCCATTGGTGTTCTTTTTCGTAAGTTAGTCTCCAAGGCCCAAAAAAGCATAAAATGATGCAAATGGAGAACTCTTCTAGCCGATGTGACTAGAGTATTCCTTTTTCGTAATTAGTCTACAAGGTCTGGAAAATGGGTAAACTTATACTAGGTAGACGCCCTTTCAAATACTTTTAGTGAGCATGAAAGGAAGCAAGATTGCTCGACGATCTTTTCATTATTTTAGGAGTCAAAAAAGAGCTTAACAGAAACTCCCTAAGTGCCTTTTTCATAAAAGAATTGCTCGACCCGAAAAAAGGGGTAAAATTATAACGAACAAAAAAGGTTTTGATGATAGTGAGAAATGGTCTTGTACATCGTCATGAGCGTGGAAAACTGAATCCGGTAACATAAAGATTGTCAAAAACGGGCGACGACCGATGTGGCATGCAAATCGAGGCGACGAGGGGCATGGGAAAAAATGCCCAAAAAATCTAGAGGTGAGAGCGAGAAATGATCTCAAGCATCATCACGAGAGCGGAAAACTGAATCCGCCAATATAAGACTTGTAAAAAACGGATGACGGTCAATGTGGCATGCAAATCGAGGCGACGAGGGGCATGGGAAAAAATGCCCAAAAAATCTGGAGGTGAGAGCGAGAAATGATCTCAAGCTTTGTCACAAGCGCGGAAAACTGAATCCGGTGACATAAAGATCGTAAAAAAGGGCAACGACCGATGCAGCATGCAAGCCGAGGTGATAAGTGGCATTTTGAAAAAATGCCCAAAAATTACGGGGGTGAGAGCGAGAAATGGTCTTAAGCATCATCACGAGTGTGGAAAACTGAATCTGGTGATATAAGACTCGTAAAAAATGGACGACGGTCGATGTGGCACGTAAACCTAGGAGACGAGGGACATGGAAAAAAGTACTCGAAAAATCTGTGGGTGAGAGCGAGAAATGATCTCAAGCATCGTCACGAGCGCGGAAAACTGAATGCGGCGATGCAAATGGTGCAAACAACGGAGGTCATAAGGATTCTAGAATGGTCAAAGGAAATAACTAGGTTAAAAAATGGCTACAAATAAAGGTGAGCCCACCAAGCCAAGGATGCAGTGGTGGGGAGAAATGATGACCCGCGGGGGAAGAATACTAGGTGTATCAAATCAAATCAAATATACAAGTGATATGTGACCTCAAAAATGGTTGAGATCACGCATGTGAAAAAGTGAGCAGGGTTAATGACCTGCCCCTATGCTATGTGTATGGGGTTTATGATTGTGGATCACATATGTGTTGGTTTGAATAATGGGGTCATTGAAATAATGAGATAGATCTGATGGGGAAGGTTCAAAATGATTGATCGTGCCCCCTATCCCAGGGTCAAGGTAATCTATTATGCCCCCTAACTCAGGGGTGTCAATGTGGTGCAGATGTTGTCTTAGAGAGGGATCAATAGGGCATTGAGCAACTGCTGGCGGGGGGCTATACCATGAGGCTGTGGGCTGTGGTGGCATACTGAAGTGATGATATGATGATGGGGGATTCCATTTGTGGGGTGGATTCCCCTAGTATCTCTGATGAGAATCACGATGATGATGAGTAGGCAAGGTTTTGGGTCTGCCCCCATGTTGTGGACATGTGGTTTCATCGTCGATTTGAAAGGGTTGAACATGTGTGTCAAAGGGATTAATGGAAGGGGCCGATCGGACACAGGGGTATCCAGTGGAAACCGTGTAAATGGTGTTAATTCATTCCGAGGAGGAAGATGGTGGGGGATGAATTTCCTCAATTTGAGGAGGGGATATATTTAGGTCGGCATTATTCAATTCATATAGAGCTGCTCTATAATCTGGGAGATCAGGGCAGTGATGTGAGTAATGGCCGTAAATCCCACATATAGCACAAGGGTGATTGGTACGCAACGATTTATCGTGAGGCTGAGGGGGCAGTTCAAGTTTGACAACTGGTATGTTAGTGTCATCATCCAACATTTGCATATGTTCTTGAAGTGCCGGTAATTGTGGACATTGATGGGTAGCATGGCCTATATTGTCGCATAAAGAGCACTTGGGGGGAGCACAGATTGTTGGGGGATTCTTCGCCTGTTTTGGGGTCGCTGGGGGGGTGCGGGTTGTGGGTCTAGTGGTATAAGTTTGTGTGCCTCTGCCCCTAATGTTTCGAAATGGAGGGGGAGCATTACTAGATGTTGATGCTGTAGTCACTGTTGGGGGTGGTCGGTTCGGGATGTTTTCTACACCAGGGGGTGGACGGTTAGAAGTACTGATGGGTTGGACCGGTTGTAAAATGACATTTGGTGTTGGGGGAGGGGTTGGGGCAGGTAGGTACCACACAGGTAGTCCTAATGTTAATCCTGGGAGATTAAGTGTAGCCATGACTGGTGTGTTGATGGCGCCTGAAGGGGGAAATAAAAATGGGATAGTATGAATTGGTGTGGCTCCTACGTGAGTTGGCACTGAGGGTGGTTGCGGGAGTAAAGGGGGCTGTTGGTTTGGTACATGTGTGTTATGCGAGAGGGTGCACAAATCAGATATCTCGGTTATATTCAAAGGGGGTGGGATGGATTGGAATGTGGAAGTCATAGGTGATTCCGAGTATAATCCGGGTCTGACTATGGAGACGAACGATGTAGGTGCATTCTGAACTGGTTGTTCAATCATAGGGAGAACATTTTTAGGTGCAGCGGGGGTGTATTGGTTTCGACACGTTTGGAGATTCATGTCGGACAATGACATCATAAGGAGATGATGAGTACTTGAATCCATCGGTTGGTTTGTGTGTGCAGCGTATGTGATTTGCTGTTGTCGTGCCGTGGTTCCTTGAGGAGGATCCAATGGATGAGTGTTCACCACTCCTTGTGTGGGCAAAGGATTCTGCAGCACCATGGGTTGTGGTTGAGGAGGTGGCGCTGGTTGTGCTGCGTGCCCTTGGAGTTGGGCGTCATCAGACCACAGTTGGGGTGCTCGCCCCAAATGGGGGCAAGTGTGTGTATAATGGCCGTATCCCGCATATGGAACATGGGTGGTTTGTTCGTAAATTGGGGTTCTTACCTGTTTCAGTGGTAGATCAGGGTTTTGGTTGGCGGGGGTAGAGTTGTTGTTGTTTGGAGGATAAGTTTGAGTGATTGGAGATTGTGGTGCAGCAAGGACTACCTATGGTGGGTAATAAGCCGTTGGGGCTTGTGAGTGAACAGGAGCATGTGTGTCCTGCTGATGGTAATACGTAGGGGGTGCAACCAGAGGTGGATAGGCTGAAGGTGCGTGACCATAACACTGTGGTGGACATGGGGGTCCATGAGTGTGGTGGGGGTGGGCCATGGTAGCATACGATGTTCTAGCTCCGGAGTGAGATGTGGCCCATGAAATACCGGGGCCGTTATTATTGCGCATAATGGAAAATGGTTGGTTGTGGGACACAACTTGTCCAATGATGCCGTCGGCAGTGTGGGATGCCCCCGGTGCGTCAGTCCGGGAGGAATCGCCACGGGGAGCATCAGGTAAAATGGTATACAGGTAGCCACATTGGGAATAGATCAGATCAAACTGCTGGGATTTTAGAATGGCTTCTTCTTCCGACTGGGGTCGTTCAAAAGCTACATCCTTGGCTATGAGGGGTAGGAGTGATTTGAGAAACCAATCCAAAAAGATACGGTCGTCCAGTATTATCTTGCAGAGGCTACGATGCTTACGCCACTCATGGATATGGTCGGTGATGTGGGTAGCCATGTTCTATCTACAAGACAAAAGGATTTCAACTCCTGCATCATAGCGTACAGGTAGTTGAAAAAACTGGAGGAAAGTCGAGGCGAGGGATGTAAATGTGTTATGGGTCCTATGTGGTTGCTCAATGTACCACTTGGCTGCAGAGCCAGTGAATGTTCATTGTAACAGTCGTAGTCTAATGGAATCATCTACTATGGAGTTAGAGGAACACCATAGGTGAAAAGACATGATGTGGTTTTGGGGATCTTCCCCAGCTTTTCCTTCAAACTTTGGTATGTCTGAGGGAAGCTTGGTGGGCATGGGTGGCCACGTGGGGTTGTGTCTAATAGGATCATTGGTTAACCTAGCTAGGTCTGGTAAGTTCAGACTAGCCATGTATGGTAGACTAGCAGATGGGTGTGGCGTGGTGACTGGGACATAACTGTTAAGGGAAACATTATGGAGTGGTCCAATGCCCCCTAAGGGTATGCTAGGTATGGAAGGGATGTGTCCTCCAACCGATGTGGTGTGGGAGGGACCTGCGCTCCCAAGTGCAACATGGGTTGCAGATGGGTTAGGAATATTTCCAGTAATCCCTGGGATCTGGGTTGTTGTAATGAGAGGGGGTGTGATCCCTATGTTGGGAATACCCATAATAGGTGGTGGTCTTGTGTTGGGCATTCCTAAAGGGGGAATGGCCCCTATATTAGGCATTCCTAAGGGGGTTGTGGTTACCGTGGGTGGCACAGTAGTAGTAGGGTTTGTCGATGTATCTCCAATAACACTGGTGAAAAGGGGGTCGTATTGTGATCCAGCCATGGGGTTGGTTGGTGATGTCTCAATAGGGTGTTCGGATTCAGCCTCAGAATCAGATGTGAAATGAGGCGTGTCAGAATCAGATGACGATGTTCTATGTCGATGACGTGTCGAGTCAAGGGATAATGCCCTACGTCGATGATGTGTAGAGTTAAGTGTACCGAACTGAGGGGGTTGACCCTGAAAACGGCGGGATCATCTTAAATTATCAATGGTGAGAGATGTATAAAAAATGTCAGTGGATGGTGGTGATATAAATAACTCAAAACCCTAGCGCAACAATGTGTGCAAGAGGGGAGTGAAAAATAATGTCTCACAGGCCAACAACCAACCTCAAAAGCACTTATTATAACAACTGTGCTATAATAAGTGGAGGGATTCAAAAAGTGGTTAGAATACCAAAAGTCAAACAGTTCCTAGAAAAAAGTGGTGCTCACTAGACCAAAGGTGGGTATTGTATCATGCAAACACCTAACTAGAAGTATTGTGAGTCAACAAACGATATTCTTTGCAAGGTGATAAAATCCAAGTCAGAAGAGTGTAGAATTAGCGGCTAGATATCCCCCTACCGGGAGGGATACCGGGTAGCCAATCCTAAAGAATGGCAACTAGGATACCCCGTTCATGACATGTTCGGTTGGGTGAATCTGCAGTTTGGTTCTATCGCCGCTGTACCCCCATACAGGTGTACACCGAGAACTTTGAAAGGTATCCTTCGGTTACTGAATGGATTGGGGTATTCCACTTAGGCTTCTAGAACCAGTCTGGCTACTTCAACCCTCCTAAGGGAGAGGCATTCCCGATAAATTGGTTGATAACTGTGTCAAAATTATTAGGGATTTTTGGGATCCTAAAAGACAAACACTGTGTCTCAGATGTAAATAATTGAGGGGTGTTATTGGCAACACCTATCCCCTCAATCCTACCTAACTACAAGATTCTTTTAAGTGCTCCCCAAGTGGGGTTAAAAAGTTTGTTGAGTTAAGGTAGATTTTAAGGCTCAGTTAATTAAAATTGTGGCAGTTTGGGTGCACGTGTGATTTATTTAACTGAAAATGATTTGCCTCACTTGGGCGATTGATTACAAATGAAAAACAAGACGCTTCCAGTTTGCAAAAATAAAGGCATTTTCTGAAATGCAAATGCTTTAAAAAACAGTTCAAAAATGATGGACTTTTGAAATAACTTTAAAGGAAAGCAAATAACATAAAGATTTCAAGAAATAAATGGATTTCTTAAGAAATTGCTTGGGCAAGCTATTGAGCAAATTAAAAGTGAAACCTATGATCTAAATACAGTGCTAAAAATCCTTCTTTCACTCACAGAAAGTTTTAAAAAGATTTTTAAATGGAGCATGTGTAAATAGAAAATAATTCACTATGGCTATAATAATGCAGAAAAAAGAATGTTGGAAAATAGGCTGAATGGGCAAAAAATATAGCAAAAAGTTTTCTAAAAAATTGGCCGAATTCAAAATAACAGCATCGTGGGTTTTAGGGAAAAAGCTATGATGTGCATCGCGGGTTTTTGCCGTGAAGTTGCGATGAGCAGTGCGGAAAATTGCCACAATGTGTAGCGCGGAAAATGACTGCGAAGCCGCGATGTGCAGCGCGAAAAAAGGGCGCAAAACCGCGATGTGCAGCGCGGAAAAAGGTCGCGAAGCCGCGATGTGCAGCGCGGAAAAAGGCCGCAAGGCCGTGATACGCTGCACGACAAAAGGCCGCGAGGTCGCGATGAGCTGCGTGACTGTTGGGCAAAAAGTTGCGATGCGAAAGCCGAATAATGGACGCCGAAAAACGAATCCGAAAATGGAAATTTCAGGCTATTAATGGCTACAAAAAGGGCCAAGATATAGAGCAACAATGGATCTGCTGCCTCGTATGGTAGATTTGTAAATTAAAATGATAAAAACTATTAAAAAAGAAGATCTAAAGCAAAAAACTAAGATTCAAAAATTCGAATAGCAGCGGAGTCGCCAAAAAACTGTTGCTTGGTTTTGCAACCAAGCTTGTGCAATGGGCACCTATCAACAATGTGATAGCAGTTTCAATATAGAAAGTAAAAACGATTATGAATTAAATCTAGACTAGCATATGCATATAACAAACAAATTTAAAATGATTCATAGAAAGAATAAGAAATGAAAGGATGTTTTGTATTATAATACCTCAAATGGTGAGGATTTGTGGTGTTGAGCAGCTCCAAGGTTGAGATGCTCCAAGCTCCAATGGTCTCTTCTCCAAGATTGCTACAATGTTCAAAGAACTCAGGAGAGATTTTGACAACATGAGGATAGGATGTGGATGGATGGAAAGTGAGGAGCCCCTATCAGCTTTTTATAGTTTTTGGTGATGGGGAATACCATTGTGGTTTTGAGGAAACCAATGGTATTGACCAACATGGTTTAGGTACTTTTTCCCCTCTTTTTTCCTTTTTTGAATATTTTGAATATTTTTATTCCCTTTTAATATTTTTGGAAATTCTGGACCCTTTTTGAGGGTTTTTTATGTTTTTTGAGGAAAAAAATATATTTTGAGGGGAAAAAAGGTGTAAGATGGTCTTTTTGGTGACCTTTTGATGGCTTTAGAGGCTCGAATGGTGGAAACGTGGACAAATGGGTCATGTGAATAAGGGAATGAGCTAGTGAGCACTTTTTAGGTGTTAACAATTTCTAATTAAGATAAAAAATACCTAGCAGGATTGAAATGGATCCTTACTAGATGATGTGATTGCCAAAAATTAGGTTGGAAAATTGACAGACGAAGTCCAATCGCGCTCTAAGGCTGTAGATGATATCGACGACGAGGTTTCAACATGACGTCTTCGAGAGGGGGCAGATCCCCCTCCTTCGCGCAACATAGACAAGAAGGGGTGGGGGAAGCAACAAAGAAACACCTGGAGCTAGATACAAGGGGTTTTGAAGGAGGAAGAAAAAAGGATATGGAATGGATAAGGAGGGGCTGTTTAACTAGATCTACAGAAAACCCTTCCTTGCAGATCACTTCAGAAAAATTAAGAGAATAAGTGGAACAATGGAAGGAGAAAGCCCTCATAAAAAAGATCATTGGAATATGGACAAAGTAGAAGGATATGCTAAAATGGATCAAGGTAACATGGAACCCTAAGGGCCATTATGATCTACACTTGGGGTCTAAGGGTTTCTTCACTATCATCTTCTTCCACTAGGAAGATGGAGATAGGATACTTTTGGGAGGACCATACTTTTTCTTTTCAGCTGGGCTATTCCTACACCTATGGAAGGAGAGGTTCAATCCCGATACTGAGGATATGGGCATAGCCCCAGTCTAGATAATACTGTATTCCTTACCTTGTGAATATTGGGAACCAAAGATACTGGAGGCTATAGGAAATACCCTAGGAAAATGTATGAAGGTATCATACTAGACAAAACAACAACGGTACACATCTTTCACGAGCATCCGTGTCTATATGAATTTTTCATGTGAACAATTGGAAGCAATCAATCTTACTTGGGAGGATGAATATTGGGTGCAACCCATCGACTATGAGAAACTGCCATTCAGGTGTAGACAATGTCACGAATATGGTCATTTGGGAAGGGATTTTCCAATTAACCATCCAAAACCAAATCCGATCCAGGAGATCAAAGAAAAAGACAAGGATGGATATGGATTTACATAGGTGCAGAATAGGAGGAGACATGGATGCATAATTAGTAATCAACCACAAATCAAGCAAAGTATAGAGAAGAAGAAACATAATGAGAATAGGTTTGAAAACCTTAACCAGGTTTAGGATGATACATAATATCTCAATGTCATGTCCCCAATTAAATGATATTCAGATAAATAATTAAGTTGGCCTACCCAATTCTTATGGGTTATGTGGAAGAATTAAAATATTGACATTAACCCCAAGGTCTATAGTTTCTCATGCAAATTCATTATTCTAAATTGATGGTGAAAAAATGGGCCAAGAAATTATGGAATAAATGTTAAATAATCCAAAATGAAGTGGCATTAGGTCCTAGTTGGACTTGGGGGCGCATAAGTGGACATGTGGGGTCCACATGAGAGAATATTCTTCCTTTAAACATGGAACCATCCCAAAATTCGAGTTGGAGGTAAGAGGTAACATTCATGAAGGAAGAGGAATAGTCATAGGTCTAAAAATATGCAATGACAGATTCTATGACAACTATTTCAAGCATTGTGACACTTATGAGATATTCTATGACACCTATGACACTTATGACAGATTAATCTATGACATCTATGACAATGTAAGAGCTAAAAATAAACCAAGAGGGTGCATGAGAGGATTTACACATATCCAAAGCATCCAGAATATTCCCCAATTTGAATTCATGGAGGAGTTGGAGACAAAAGATGAGCTAAGTGTCATGTGGGGCCAATGAAGGTTCATAACCCCCACTAATTCGAATTTCATGAATAATTAGGAGATAATTTGAGTTATAAGGAGGTAAATGATTCAAATAAAGTTATTAAAAGGACACCAAGTCTAAATAGATATTTTTTTGGTCATTTTTCATTTTTATCTTTGCAATTTGGGAGAGCTTCAAGCTTGTCTTTGCACGGTGGATGCTCATCCTCCCTACCATAGAACCAATTTAGAGGGTGCAAGATTCCCATCCAAGTTGGTTGATGGAGAGTCTATTCAGACCTATCAAAATATATTCATGGATATGTTTTGATGCAGGTTCAACCCCCATCTGAGTTCGAGTTCATATTCTCTCTTCCTTCTCTACTCTCATTCTCCTATCTTTCTCTCAATGTTCATGTAAAGTGTGATAGTGCACTCTTTGTTGCATATAGATAATGGAAGGCTGTTGTTTCGAACTTATGAACTTGTTAAAGGATGCATAAATATGTAATGGATATATCATGAGAGCCATAACTTTAAATACTAATCACTTCATGTACTATTTCTCCAAGTAGCATTGAGTTTCGAGCTAGTTTCCTCACTATATTCTCATGGTGATTGTAGCATGTTTTGTATCAGTTTGATATCAGAATTTTATGGAGGTGTTGCCTAATATTTAAGATGCTAATGGAAATTAAATGGATGGATAAAATATTGTATTCATTCTCCTCAATTCATACTGTAGTTCACAACATTAATTCATGCTCCCTTGTCCACTTTTTTCACATAACTTGTATGCCTTAGAAGCTGCTGTCCTTTGGGAGACCTATCCAACCCTAAAACCCAATATAATTCTGCAAACATGTTTTCCTTGATGTTCTATAACATATACAATTATAATATTTAATATTAGGGAAGTCCGTACAATGTTTGGAAGGAAAAATAGTGGCAGACCTATTGGGGATTTTCACCAATCCAATTGACTAGTTTTGTCCCAAGTATCCTCTCCTTGAAAATTGCATTCCATGAATGTTTATAATAGAGGTTTGGGTTTCTTAAGGGTGTAATAGAGTGTTCTATTTCCTCCCAAGTTCCTCCTTCCACAATTCTAAAACATTTGGAGGTGTTTGGAACAGTTTGTGTACAACATTCCTAGAATCGAAATTGGGTGAATTTGAGCAACTTTCATAGAAGGGATATTACAGTGGCATCAGAGCATGGTCCTTACACCTGTGCATTAATATAACCCATTGAAGAATAAACTTCAGCCATGTATTACTATTATGACGAATCCTATGAGGAAAACAACTTCTATGAGCAGTATGATGATGACTATGATGATCAATATGAAGAGTACTGTAGAAAATATAAGGAAGAAAATTTCCATGAGGTACCTTGTACAAGTATCTCCCATCAAATCACATTTGGAAGAATAAATGGTGGTTATTCTTATAACCAGGTGTGTGGAGAAGATGCATGTTCCACAGTAAATAATCGGCCTACTTGTGAAAAGAGCAGTGAAATATTCGAAGCTTCATTGGGTGCATGTGTTTCCTACTTGAAGACAATTTCTGGATCTTATTCAAAAATAGGCTCCAAAGATCTTGATACCAAGGAAAATAAGGGGCAAGATGCATCAAATTGCTTGGAGGAGCACAAACAAAGTACCAATCAAAGTAAAAAATAAGAAAGGAGGACTAAATGTGAAGCTTCATTAGAAGTTGTAGAGGATCATACAGAAACATATACTAATATATAGATGTCGATACCTCTATATTGGTGACATAGAGATCAATCTTGATGAGGTTTATGCAAGCCCCAACTCCATTGAGCACCAAGACGAAGACCTTGTAGCTGAAAAATATGAACCAATATCATCTTCCTAGTCAGGACTTGAGCTTCCATGTGAAGTTGATCCCAAGAAAAAATAAGAAGAGGACGTTCGATCTCATGACCAATCCTTCATTGGAGGGTCTTTGAAGATGAGTGAAAGGAATATCTATGAGGCCCTTAGCATACTCCATGACACTCAAGCATTGGTGTCAAATTCTTGTTGGATATTTTCTTCATTGGAGGAGCCATCCTTCCTTGAAGACATGGAGAAGAATCAAAGAGCAATGTGCAACATCAAAGGTAATTTCATATCTTTGATTTTTGATAGAAACAATTCGGTTGAGCTTAATGAATGGTTAAATGAAGCATACTTGAAGAATAATGAGGATATTCATAAGTTCAAAATTCAAAATGAACAAATGCTTGAGAGATTGCAAGATACTTGTTCTTCCTCCTATGTTTCAAATTGTCATATGGTAGATTGCTTGGAGGATTCTCATGACATGATGGATCAAGGGAAACATGGAAATTTTCATGTTCTTGATGTGTTTGAAGATGAGCTTGATGAGAGCCAAGCACTTGTTGTGGTGGAAGAGGAACTTGAGTTGCTTCTTGATGATGGTTATGCCATTTTTGAAGAAGTGCATGATTCCTCTACCTTGGAACCAACCTATGAGAAACTTTTCACACTTTTGAGGGAGGTGCATGATCCTACCCCTATGGAGCCTTCACATGATGAAAATTTTGCAATTTATGATCATTTGGGTGATTTGGTTCATTCTCCTACACCCTACACTTCCATATTTTGCATCATTCATCATAATGAAGTATGGGTGAAAGGGGTCTTTCTGATGCTACCCCATGAGGAGTATAAAATTCCTATCTCCCCTTTTGAGGATGACAATACTAGAGAACTTTATTGTTTACATTTTCAAATACATACTTTGTTACCTTATGACGGTACACATCTACATGGATGCACCTATGATGTTCACTTGAGTCACTTGAAGACTCATGATTTTCCCGGATCCTTGTTTAGATCATTTGATGTTGGCGGAACTTCATCCAATACTTGGGTGAAGAAATATATGATTGAAGAAAATTATTATTGGCAGCAACATCCTTTTTTATTTCTTGATGATATGCATATTCATGGTTTTATTGATGAGACTTCTTTGATCTAGTTGAAGTCTCCCTGTTTTCTTTGCTCCTTAATTGGTTCAGATTTTGGTGGAGGTTCTTCATTCACTTCTTGGATGAAAGAATACATGGCTGATTATTTTGTTCCATCTTACATTATTTTGGAGCAGCATGAACACATTTTCTTGTTGGATGATTCCTACTCTTTTGGTGATGAGACATGGGACTTTCACCCTTGTCATTTGAGCTTAAATGGTCTCACTCTTGATTCTTGTGTGCATTTGGAACATGGGGACTATATGGTTGATTGGGAAGACTTGTTTGCATTCAACATCACTTTGAGGATATGTATTTCATGATGGAGAGTCTCTCTTGGTCTCGGAACAACATTGAATAAGTTCATATTTTGGTGTAGGGGCCCTCAAAGTTTCAATTGTGCCTAGAAATATTGAACTTCCAATATGGTGGTATGATCTTTACATCCTTCCTTGCATTTTTCATAGTGATGAATTTTTATTGTTGTTACTGATGTTTGGAAAGATGAAGATGAGGCAATGTGATCCTGTCATTCTTTGGAATGTTAGTTTTCCACATGTGACACTGCCACTCAAAGATTTGCAACTAAGGTAGTGGGATGTGGGAAATATTTTGCTTGGAATTTTTTGAGGTAGAGCATTCCTATCTTTTGGAATGAAATACAAGCATTAGGATCCCGACATTGCTTGTTTTCAGTTCATTTGGAACATTACCTTGGTTGTTTGCTTGATGGAGAAATCTAACCTTCATTTCATTGAGTTCATTTATGCAGAGTGTTGTTTCAGTTTCTTTAGTTGGACTCAGTTTTCATATGCTTGGTGTGTATGGAGTTTAGTTGCAGATATTTCTTACCATGCATACTACAAGATCATTTGGGACCATGGGATCACTTTTGGTCTCATTGGTTTCAAATTTTGGGTATAGAAAGCAGTTGGAAGTTCAAGTCACCAATTACAAAAGTGATTGTATTAGAGTGGAGTAGCGGAAGCATCGTCTTTCCTCTCATAAATTTTCTTGGAAACATGAAATTTTGAAAATTTTGGCAAATCAGTGGCAACTTCAAGAGGTTGTTCAGTGCAAGTATGAAGGTTCAAATGATTTTTGAAACAAGTTGGAAGCAAAGTTTGGAAGGAAAGTAGGTTCTTCAACATCCATGCTTGAAATTGCTTGAGGACAAGAAATCTTGGGTGGGGAGGACTGTCATGTCCCCAATTAAATGATTTTTAGATAAATAATTAAGTTGGCCTACCCAATTCCTAAGGGTTATGTGGAAGAATTAAAATATTGACATTTAACCCCAAGGTATATAGTTTCTCATGAAAATTCAATATTCTAAATTGATGGTGGGAAAATGGGCCAATAAATTATCGAATAAATGTTAAATGCTCCAAAATGAAGTGGCATGAGGTCCTAGTTGGACTTGGGGGCACACAAGTGCACATGTGGGGTCCACATGAGAGAATATTCCTCCTTTAAACATGGATCCATCCACAAATTCGACTTGGAGGGAAGAGGTAACATTCATGAATGAAGAGGAAGATTCATACGAATAAACGTAGGCAATGACAGATTCTATGACAACTATGACAAGCATTATGACACTTATGACAGATTCTATGACCTATATGACAATGTAAGAGCTAAAAATAGACCCAGAGGGCGCATGAGAGGAGTTAAACATATCCAAAGCATCCAAAATATTCCCAAATTCGAATTCATGGAGGATTTGGAGACAAAATATGAGCCAAGTGTCACGTGGGGCTAATGAAGGGTCGTAACCCCCACTAATTCGAATTTCATGAGTAATTAGGAGATAATTTGAGTTATAAGGAGGTAAATGAGTCAACTAAAGTTATTAAAAGGAGGCCAGGTTGAAATAGAGCATCTTTTGGTCATTTTTCATTTGCATCTTTGCAATTTGGGAGAGCTTCAAGCTTGTCCTTGCACGGTGGATGCTCATCCTCCTTGCCTTAGAACCAATTTCGAGGGTACAAGATTCCCATCCAAGTTGGTTGATGGAGATGCCATTCATACCTATCAACAGATATTCATGGATATGTTTTGATGCAGGTTCAAACCCCATTTGATTTCGAGTTCATATTCTCTCTTCCTTCTCTACTCTCATTCTCCTATCTTTCTCTCAATGTTCATGTAAAGTGTGATAGCACACTTTTTGTTACATATAGATAATGGAAGGCTTTTGTTTCGACCTTATGAACTTGTTAATGGATTCATAATTATATAATGTATATATCATGAGAGCCACAACTCAAAATACTAATCACTTCATGTACTATTTCTCCAAGTAACATTGATATTCGAGCTAGTTTCCTCACTATATTCTCATGGTGATTGTAGCATGTTTTGTATCAGTTTGATATCAGAATTTTATGGAGGTGTTTCCTATTATTTAATATTCATATGGAAATTAAATTGATGTCCAAAATATTGTATTCAGACTCCTCAATTCATACTATAGTCCGCAACATTAATTCATGCTCCCTTGTCAACGATTTTCACATAAATTGTATGCCTTAGAAGCTGCTATCCTTTGGGAGACCTATCCGACCCTAAAACCTAATATAATGATGCAAACATGTTGTCCTTAATGTCCTATAACAGATCCAATTCTCATATTGAATGTTAGGGAAGTTCGTACAATGTTTGGAAGGAAAAATAGTGGCAGACCTACAGGGGATTTTCACCAATCCAATTGACTAGTTTTGTCCCAAGTATTCTCTCCTTGAAAATTGCAGACCATGAATGTTTATAACAGAGGTTTGGGTTTCTAAAGGGTGTAATATAGTGTTATGTCCTCCCAATTCCATCCTTCCACAATTCAAAAACATTTGGAGGTGTTTGGAATAGTTTGTGTACAACATTCCTAGAATCGAAATTGGGTGAATTTGAGCAACTTTCATAGAAGGGATTTTACACTCAATAAGGATAAATACCGATATCCTAACTTGGAAGGGTTGAAAAACCTAGCCAATCCATAGAAAATGCAGATGGAAGACCAAATTGAAGTTATGGAGGAGGATATAATTGTGAAGAACCTGCAATAATTAATTAATGAAAACACACGATATAGAAGAAATAACAGAACTCGGAATCACTTTTATATTGATCACAAGCCACTTCGAGGGGGCAACCTCCTTTGAGCAAGCTCAATACAAATAACTTCACGGTACCTTCATTGGTCTCAACACAAACTTATATACTAAGTCTAGGCGCCAATACCATGGGTCAATACCATGTGTCAATACAAACCATGGACCAATACAAAATATGGATCAACAATTACTACGAGATGACTTACAAAGCATATGCGTCCAACAACAATAATACAAACTATGGATCAAAAAATACTACGAGACGACTGACAAAGCATATGCGTCCAAAAACAATATACTAACAAAGTAAATAGAAGGGTTGACATGGGTTCTTAACATCCTCTCTCCCTTAGAAAAAGCTTTGTCCTCAAAGCTTTAGATGTGGAAATTGATGCAGAATCTGAAGGAGTGGTTCCCCTGTAGCATCCTCGGGTTGCATTCCGGGCCACTGACGCCTTGTGAGTTTTAGGTAGGGTTGCTTAAAAGGCTGTAGACGAAGAAGAACCATATCAGCTGCGTGAAAAGTGCACTCAGAACGGTGCTGATCGGCTTATTGTTTCAGTTGAATTCTTGCCATCTGAAGATTGTCCTGCAGAATGAGAAAAATCTGATCGCGGTTTCGAAGAACCAAGTCAATTTCCTGAACTAGGGAGCTGCTGAGGGTGTATGGAAGAAGAATTGGCGGTGCCTGTCCATAGGACACTTCATATGATGTCCTTTTAGATGTGGTATTGTACCATTGGAGCGCTTCTAGGAATTCCATAGAAATAGTTGTCCAAATGTGTGTAGGGATGGGCAAGGGTTCAAGTAGTCCCAAAAGGAGTGTCGTTTCACCCTTGTTGTCCTGGCAAGTATCACAGTCAACCACCATATGTTGAATTGTCATTTTCAGTCCCTGCCAAAAGAAGTTACATTGTTCTTGTTCATACATTTTGAGGAACCCAGAATGCCCTGCTGATGAAGAAGCATGGAGTGCATAGAAGAGATAGCCCCGTTGAACAGATTGCAACCAATTTGGAACAAGCAGAGAAATAGCTGGAAGAGAAACTGGGTCATCAAATGTGCGAGAAGGAGCATCTGCCACCATATTGTCCTTTCCCTTCTTCTAAGTGATCGCATAGGCATAACCCATGAGTTGGATAACCCATTTCAGGTGTGCTAGGGAGGAGACCCATTGTTCCAAGAAAGTTTCCAGACTCTGGAGATCAGTCTTGATGGGTGCATCTGAATGGAATGGAGTTGAGTGATGACACCATGTGAATTCTTCTTAAGGATCTTTTCCAGGCGATGTGAACTGATGAGGCGGAGAGACCCTTGTTGTAAGCCCTTAAATTTGTGTTGTTTCCCATTGACTGAAAACTGCATCCAAAGTTCATCAAATCCCATAAGATGGTGCCAAGTGTGCGTAACCATTGAGCGCCCAAAACCACATCACATCCACCTAAGGACAAGGCAAACATGTTAGAGCGCAGGTTATAATCTTTCAAGGAGATACGCACATTGTGACACTTTCCTTTGCAAGGTAAGGTGCCCCCATTGGCAACCATGATTTCAAAGTTGGAGCAAGGATGGACAAAAAAATCAGCATGTTTGGCGATCCAAGAGTCAATGAAGTTATGAGTGCTACCAGAATCAATGAGTATTGTAAGAGGAAGCTTCTTGAAGTAACCCTTGACCCCCATTGTTTGGGGGGTGGTGACGCCAGATAAAGCATGGAGAGATATCTCTGGGTGGTCTTCCTGAGATAGAAGGTCAATAGGTGGCTCTTGAATGTCGACCTGATCATCTGATGTATTTGGAGCCTCTTCACCAACTTTAGAGGTGGGCGAAGAATCCACATCCAAGAGATAGAGATTTTGTTGAACACATTTATGTCCCCGAGTGAATTTTTCATCACAATTATAACAAAGCCCTTTTTCTCTGCGTGCTTGCATCTCTGTTTCGGACAATTGCTTGATAGGATTTGGTCGAGGAGCTGGTGGGATGGGAGGTCGTTGAGAACCCATATTTCGGAAGGGAACAAAAGTGGGTTTGGAGTGCTGTTGGGTGGCAATCTTGTAGAATTCATTAGACAATCCTTCTATGTGATTGGCTAGTTTCTCAAATACTGTCTGATACTCTCTCATAGTGCCAATTTGACGTGGTTTAGTGAGTGCTTCGATGAAGTCATCGAAAGCACTATGACCAAATCATTGCAAAAGGAGTTGGCAAAAATACGTCCATTTTGGCTCGTCATGAGCCTTGATATACCAACGGTACCATTGAAGGGCTTCCTGTTCCAAATGAAAGGATGCAAGTGGAACCTTTTGGACATCAAAAGTATTATGTTGACTGAAATACTGTTCTGCACGATAGATCCATCCATTCGGATCAGTACCATTGAAGCAAGGAAATTCAAGCTTCGGACCACGGAAAGTGCTGGAAGAAAAGAACCCATTGGCTGCATAAGATTCTTGCTGTCGGTTATTGTTGGTGGCTGAATGCTGAAGATGGAGGCTAAGAAAATTTTCATCCAGATCTTGGAGTTTGGTTTGGATGGCTGCAAGTGCTTCCTCCATGGTTTTTGCTCCTGCGCAGGTGAAAACCATAACCAGGAGATTTTTTTTTTTTTAGGAATGGATAGAAAAACACAAACAAAAGCTTATTTAGTAAAGGGAAATTTGGATTTGGGAAAAAATCGGATGGGTAATTGGGGTTTGAATAGGTTTTGGACACTTTTTGATGGGAAGGGAAGCAAAAAATGGGGATTTCAGAAGCGGAGTGAAAGAATGAGAAAATTTGTCAAAGAGGGACAAAGAAGCAGAAATAGGGAATGAACACAGTGGCAAAATTTGGAGGCAAGTGGGTGAAAATTGAAGAAGTTATGACAAACCCTAAAAATAGACAAATGTGAGATTTCTGGCTTTGGGAAGTAGAATTTGGGATAGGGTCCTCAGAAATGAAATATGTAGAATGGGATTGCAGGGGTGTCCAGGAAGTTTCAAGGGAAACAGAGTTATAAAAAGGGAGATATGGCGAAAAAATAGAATGGAATGGATCTGCAATGGCGCGGAAGGGATAAAAAACAGTTAGATCTACAACGGTACTGAAGGGATCCGCAATAGATGGATCTGAAATGATTTCGAATGGATAAAAAACTACTAGATCTGAAATGGATTTCAGAATAGATCTGAAACAACTGGATCTGGAATGACTGTCAGAATGGATTTGAAATGGCTCGGAATGGATCTGAAACGGTGCGAAAGTGATTGGTAATAGTTCAGCTGAAAATAGATATGGACCCCAGGTATGTGTAGCTTCCTAACAGTTCAGGGGTTTCACTCGGCCACCAATGTTGTTTGACGGCTTGCGTATTGGGGCAGTACCCCTCACTCCGCTTAGGTAAAACTGATAACCGCTTTGCCACAACCGATAGCTCTTGGTTTACATCACGGGTGGGAACTAGTCAATCAAGTAGGGGTTGTTTCCCTTTTCGCTGGCAGGTCTTCTCAATGGGCCAACTACTTTGGTGTTCCTGTGGTACTCCTCATAATGATTTTTAAGGATTATGCCCAAGTACTTCCCATAGTTAAGCAGATAGGGATTATTCCCAGATCGAAACTTTCAACAGATGCAATTTTTTTTTTTTGGCAGAAATTCCACCCAACGAGCCGAAGAAAGTGCTTTGATACCAGATGTGAAGAATCTACAATAATTAATTAATGAAAACACATGATATAGTAGAAATAACAAAACTCATAATCACATTTATATTGATCGCAGGCCACTTTGAGGGGGAAACCTCCTTTGAGCAAGCTCAATAAAAATAACTTCACAGTTCCTTCATTGGTCTCAACACAAACTTATATACTAAGTCTAGGTGCCAATACCATGGGTCAATACCATGTGTCAATACAAACCATGCGCCAATACAAAATATGGATCAACAATTACTACAGGACGACTTACAAAGCATATGCATCTAACAACAATAATACAAACTATGGATCAACAAATACTATGGGATGACTTACAAAGCATATGCGTCCAACAATAATATACTAACAAAGTAAATAGAATGGTTGACATGAGTTCTTAACAATAATGGAGGAAGTTGAGGATATGGACATAGGGGAACTAGATCTAGACGAAATTGAGAAGGAATACAAAAAAAAAAGGAAAGGGCACATTTTCATGATACATTTAGAAATCTTGCAACAAGCCATTCTAAAAACAAAGGATTCTCCTCAGCTAAGTATAGAAAAATATCCATTGAAGGGTAGCAAACAGAAACAACCCGAGGACTGGGAGAAATGAGGGAGAAAGAAAAATTGATAGAGAATAGAAGAGGTGGAAACTAGATTAGTGGAATCAGGCCAATATCCTACGATAAAAGAGGCCTTCTCTAAAGTTAACAAAATTTCTCAGTGAATATCATAACTTGGAATATTCTGGGGGTGAATCACCCATGGAAAATAGATACACTTAGAAGTAATTTGAGGGTGGAAAAGCCAACAGTGGTATTTTTACAAGAAACAAAATGCAGTTCTGAAAGCATGCAAGAGATAGGGAGAAAGGTTTGGATAGGTAGTAATGTGATAGAAACTGATGCAAGGGGAACTGCAGGTGGATTGGATATAATTTGGAAACCATAGGATCTATGCCTTATAAAATTTTGGGAAACGAGGTTTTCTATATTTGCAGATTTTCAAATCTATAACTCTGAGGTTAAAGGAATCCTCACCAATGTCTATGGGCCAAGATTGGTGGCTCAAAAAACGACCTTTATTTCTTTCTTGAATATGAAAGCGAGAGAGATTGGTAACCCGCTTTGGATGTTGGGTGGGGATTTCAATATGATCACTTCTCTAGAATAAAAGAATGGCGGAAGGTGGATACTGGAGGCAACAAATGAATATTTCAAGAATACATAAATGAAAATAGATTGGTTGATGTGGAGATAGGAAATGGGTGGTTATCCTAGAACAATCGTAGAGGGGGGGAAACAACATGTGGCATCTCGTTTAGAAATATTTTTACTTTTTGAAGAAATGGTAAGTGGGGAAGGGGATGTGACAGCTATGGTCCTTCCCTCTGCAGGTTCTAATCATTAGCGGTTGGGCCTGGTGTGGGAAGGTTGCAGTCCTCCAATCAGGAGACCATTTTGGTTTGAACAGTTTTGGCCGGAACACAAAGAATTAAAAGCTTTAGTCTGGAATTGGTGGGAGGAGATGGAACCCCCGAGGGGAACATTGATGTACCAATTTCAACAAAAAATAAAGATGCTAAAAACCAAAATCCGTACGTGGAACAAAGAGGAATTCAGGAACATATTCCAAGATAGGAAGCTTCTCAGTTCCCAGCTGGAAGAGATCCAGCAGGAAGGAATGAATGTGGGGTACAGCGAGGAACTGAAGCACAGAGAAAGAGAAACATTGGATCAACTCAGTGCTCGGGAGTGGTAAGACGAGATTTACTCGAAACAAAAATACATAAACCAATGGATTCAAGAGGGGGAGAGAAACACAATTGTTTTTCACCACTCGGTGACCCAGAATCGACAGAATGAAAAACTCATGAGACTAAAAAAAGAGGACGGTCAATATGTGGAAACAAGAGATGAAATTGGTAAATTACTTTGCAACAATCTTGAAGGAAGACAAATGAGACAAATCAAAGCACATAAGTAAAATCACAAGATACATCCCCAAACAGGTCTCAACAAGCCAAAATGACATCCTGATGAAACCTGTTGAGATGCGGGAAGTTGAGGAAGCTGTGAATTAGATGGAAGATGGAAAAGCGCTTGGCCCCGATGGTTTCAAAACCAATTTATTTCTCTAATTTTTGGACCTAATCAAGATGGAGGTGTGGAGAATTGTGGAAGACTCCCAATTGGAAAAAGGAGTGCTGAAGGCTTTTAATTCAACTTTCCTCACCCTCATACCTAAAGAAGAAGGGGACGACTCTTCAGGTAAATTCAGGCCCATATCCCTTTGCAATGTGATATATATGATTATCACCAAAGTATTAAAAAATAGGTTGAAACCCATCCTCCCTAATCTGGTAGCCCTGAAGCAATCGAGTTTTGTGGAAGGGTGAAATTTTTTGGATGGATTTATTCTTATACCCGAGGTTATTCATTCTTTGAAAGTCACTAAAAATCTAGGTATGATGCTGAAATTGAATATCTCAAAATCTTATGACAAACTAAGATGTAAATTCATGAAATAAATGCTTGAAGCCTATGGGTTTCACCAGGAATGGATAAAGTGGATAATGAACACGAAATCTATGACCTTCTTTTCAATCCACCTAACTGGTGCACCCACAAGATATTTCAGGCCGTCGTGGGGTATTAGACAAGGTGATACTCTATCTTCCTTCTTATTCATTCTCATCGCTGAAGGACTGAGTAGAGTGATCAAATCCATGGTGGATAATGGAGAGATCAGAGGCTTAAACATACATACTGATACTGAGAAAATATCTCATCATTAGTTTGTTGATGATAAAATGCTGATGGGCCACCCTTCTTTCTAGGAATCAAGGGCCATAAAGAAATGTTTGAATTTTTTTTCAAGGGCTCCAGGACTGGAAGTCAATACTGAGAAATATCAAGTCTTTTTCTTCAATACCCCTCGGATTTTCCAATGAAATATTCTTGGCATTCTAGGGTTCCATGGAAGCTCCCTTCCGTCCAAATACTTAGGCGCTCCTTTAGCTGATGGAGTAGTCAAGAAAATTTCTTGGGAATACCTTTTGGATAGGATGAGGAAGAAACTAGATAATTGGGCTTACATACCTATTAAATTGACAAGTAGAGTAGTGTTAGTTAAAGCTATGTCCATATATCTTTTCTCAACAATGGCCGCGCCAAAAGATGTTCTGTAGCAAATTATGACCATCCAAAGACAGTTCTTGTGGGGTTGTAACCAAGATAAACAAAGATGGGAGCTGGTGGGATGGGAGAAACTATGAAAACCAAAAATCAAGGGGGTCTTGGCCTTCTAGACCTGGAAACCAACAACAAATTCCTTGGAGCTAAAATTTGGTGGTAGTGGGTTTCACACAAAGAGGAACCTTGGGGAAAGTTATGGCACATTAAGTACACTAGGGAGAAGCAAAAACATGAACTCACCAGGTTCAATGAGGACATCCAAGGATCAAATATATGGAAGTATGATTTTGAAAACATAAACATAATACAGGACCACAATTTCTGGGAAATACGTGAAGGGAAGGATTCCAACTTATGGAACGACTCTTGGAAACAGATGCCTAAGATTATGCCCCATTCGAATCTTGAATTATGCCAAAACAGGGCAAGGGATATGGGTATGATCAAGACCAATTAGTTCTGGAGAGAGGAGACAACTAACTTGGATTTACATGAGTGACACCCCCCATATTGGTGGAGCCAGATATTTCTAGCAAAAGATATCCCAATATACAAGAGATACTCCAGGAGAGACGCATTATAATTCAAAGCGGGTCCGATAAACTGTGATGGGGATACAAATTGAAAGGTATTTTCAATAATAAGGAGGCCTATGACTTAAGTTTTGACCAAGATGGACCACAACATAATGAGATTTGGTAGGAAGTATGGAGCTTTAATCCATGGACCAAGGTGGAAACCTTCACGTGGCTAGTCTCTTATAGACGAATTCTAACATGAGAAAATTTGATGAAAGGAGGTGTAAATGGACCATTCCACTATTTCATGTGTGAGTAGGAGGAGGAGACCATGAATCATATACTAGATTCATGTTATTTCTCGTCATCTTTATGGGATACTGGAACTGATATTTTTTGGCGAACAAACAAAATGAGGGGAAAACTAGATCAAACGTTCAAAAGATGGGATAAGAATGCTTTTCAGAGCCCCATCATTCTCAAAATTTGGCTCATGTTTCCAAGTCCCCTTATGTGGGAAATATGGAAAGAAAGGAATAGAAGAATATTCAAAGGGAGGAAGAAATCAAACCAGTAGGTGTGGAGCAGAGTGAGCAATGATATCTAGGAAACAATAAAGGTCACTCAATGGCACGAAAATGATTGGGAGATGGACGATCGTGAGAAAATAATCTTGGTTGGATGGGGATTAGATATTTCAACTCAAGGATGGATACAGTTCAAGCTCAAGAGTGTGGATCCCAGTAGCCCGTCTTTCTGGTTTCCTCCCCCGCAGGGACACTTCAAGTTGAATTTTGATGGAGCCTCAAAAGGTAACCCAGGTTCTGTTTGCTTCGTTGGGGTAATTAGAAATGTGAAAGGGGACGTTCTATTGGTCTATCATCGGTATCTAGGCCATGAAAAAAACAACTCCACAGAACTTCAGGGCCTCCTTTACGGGCTTATATTGATGACTAACAAGGGTTGGGAGCCAACGGTGTGAGATTTTCAATTGCTAGGAACTAGATTCATAAGACAATTTCACATGGAATATTTCAGACAATGAGAGAAGAAGAATAGAGACAATAAATTGTGGAAATCACTCTGTATATTATTAATTGATATGATAAAAATATATAATACATCCTACATGGATAAAATCGAATTCCTTTGAGGCAATTAGGAAAGAGAAAAAAAAAGGCTTAAAAAAGACAAAAAACCCCCTAGGTGACAAAAACAGTTTCCAAAACTGTACTAGAGGCTCAAGAATTGGATAAGTATGGTATGGAAGATCATGAGTGAGGTAAATAGAATGTTTTGATGGATTTAGCAGGTTATATATGATGTGGAGGTCGAATTGGTCAAGTGGAAAAAATTCTAAGTCAACTACTTTTACCTTTTCCACTAGAAGGCAGAAAAAACAGGACAAAGCTAACTAAATCACGAAAGCACCTTCTAAACCAGAAATGGAAAGAAATTAGATAGAATCCAATGAAATCTTATATAGAATATTATCTAAGGATCCCTAGTGACTTAGGATGGCAAGTGGTCCACTAAAAGACAAAACTGGCCTATTTTACCTAGTCAAAACTCAGGAAATTAATCATAGATGATTAATTGATTTATCCTAAGTCTAGAATGACATAGTGGGTTTTTTAAATATTCCAACACCCCCCCTTAAGACTGAATTTATGTGATGGGAATTAGAAAAATATCAGAAATATAAGGCCCAAGCAACAAGGCTTATGGTCACCCCAATGCAAAAATAACTAGTCCATGTAAACTGAGGAAATAGGGAAAACCTCATGGGAACAAAACCCTCCCTCTAAAAACGACATGCTTGATGTCTTCATATTGTCATGTTTCTCATTTGAATGAGCTTAATGAGCTGAATGAGCTGAAAGGGATGCTTCTGAGTAACATAATTGATGAAGAGATTGTGGATGTCATGATCATGCATCAATGCATCAATGTTGTGTAGGAAAGAACCATGTGTTGAATCTCTATGAAGTTCATCTTCTGATGATGAAAGGAGAATCAAATGAACTTTTCTTTCTGCTATAACATATATAATTAGATCTGAAAAAATAATCAATGATGGAAAGAATATCTATGCATACTCCTTCCCAAAGAGAAACAATGAACTCAATGGGATCAATTTCTTTTATAGCTACAATGTGGTGCACTAGTTCTTGAATCTTCTTCTCAAACTGATGTAGGACCTTTCTGATATTTAAAATGAGATCATGCAGCTCTAAAATATCAGAACGTGATTCATATGGAGGAGCAACTAGTAAACATGTGGAGTCTCCATGATCGAACAAAGTTTCAATAGGAAAAGTGTGAGAAACTAGGTCACACTGACAGCTGAGCGAGCCTGGAGAGTGTGAGGACTTTAATTTTGAACCATGAGTGATGGGGTCAGGTCCATATGTGTGGAATATCAGTCCAAAGATGGCTAAAAACATGGCTGTCCAACCAATGAAAGATATGAAAGACAAAATTGCAACAGAGGCAAGTGAAACGATGTAGGAAAACATAGAATTGCGTAGTTTATTAATTGGAGAACTTGGGGGGTTTTGGGGTCTTTTGTGCATCCAATGGTTGGGAAAATGGTGTGGGAGATGTAATTACCTGAATATAATACTATAAATCATCTTCTGAATCAGAATCTAAAATATTTGAATGGTGGCGGAAAGACCTTTCAGAAGACAAGTCAGGAGCTAGTAAAAAATGACTAGTTTTGAAAGTAGACTTGGATGAACTGACTGAAGACTGTTTAAAGGAAGAAGTGGAGGTTTATGATTCTGATATATCAGAATGTGAATCAAAATTAGAGACATCAGAATTATATTTCACTTTAGAACTCAAAGCATAATTATTATTACCTTTGGGAGAGGCTTGGAGACAGTGTTGTTGTTCTACAACAAGCTTACCTTGTTCTTTCTTTGCAAAGTCAGGAACATCTATGTTATGTTCTTCAAGCATTTTGGCGATGATGTCCAATTTCTTCTTGAAGCAAGATTTCTCAGGATGAGTTCCTTTGTAGCAATAAGAACACTTGGTCTTTTCCTTCTTCATATTCTGTTAGGAACCCATGTCAACCCTTCTATTATTTTGTTAGTATATTGTTGTTAGACGCATATGCTTTGTAAGTCGTCCCATAGTATTTGTTGATCCATAGTTTGTATTATTGTTGTTGGACGCATATGCTTTGTAAGTCGTCCTGTAGTAATTGTTGATCCATAGTTTGTATTGGCCCATGGTTTGTATTGACACATGGTATTGACCCATGGTATTGGCGCCTAGACTTAGTATATAAGTTTGTGTTGAGACCAATGAAGGCACTGTGAAGTTATTTGTATTGAGCTTGCTCAAAGGAGGTTGCCCCCTCAAAGTGATCTGCGATCAATAAAAGCGATTCCGAGTTCTGTTATTTCTTCTATCTCGTGTATTTTAATTAATTAATTGTTTCAGGTTCTTCATGTTGAGATATTATAACTTCAAAGAATATTATATTTGTACTTTATTATTCCGGAGATGTTTCATTCCTCCGTGAAGATCTTATTGTATATCCGGAGATGTTTATTTCTCCGTCGGAATGTGGTAACTCGGGTTATTAGACTTCCCTAGTGGGGGTCGGCCCTGTATGTGTCATGTGGGTCAAAGGGTTATTAGACCACCCTAGAGGGGTCGGCCCAGTCAGTTGTAGTGGGGTATTTAACCCATTGGTTAAATACGAGCCTACATGTACTTGTGTAAAAGATATGTCAGAGTAGTGTATAAATAGAGGAGGTGTGTTCCTCATTTGACACACACACTCACTTGAGAGAGAGGCGCACTTGTGGAGGAGAGGTCTGCTATGGTGGAGGAGGAGATCATGTTTTTGGTTTGCATCTTTGTATATTGCTGGTCATCTATATTGAGGAAGCTTTACTAGGTTTTCTACCCCATGAGGGTTTCCCAGGATAAATCTGTGTCTCTTGTGTTTATGCTATGCTTGTTGTTTCTTCAGTGATCCTGTATATGCTATTATTGTGAAATGGAATGTAATGCTGCTATTTTCTATATTAGCATATTAAATCTTAACATGGTATCAGAGCTAACTTGAAGGAAGGCAAGGTATGGCACTTACGACACTTGCTTTACTTACGACAATTTGAAGGTTAGGGTTTTACATAGCAAAAACCAGTCATCGTGGAACTTTCGGTATAAATCCATTTATGCGAAGTTTCAGGGTCTAAAAAGTTTACAGGTTGAAGATAACATCCCCAGGTACCTTGTGTCCAAAGGGAACCCTCAGATTCATTGTACTTTATGAGTTATGATCAGTACAAGTTAGGGTTTCTGCCTCTTCCAGATCTCAGTCAAAATCAGGTAACCTTGAAAAAAAGGTCATAATTTGGGCTAGGAAGCTCCAAATGAAATTTCGTAAAAAGTGACAGGTAGTACATAGACTGTACTATCTCAGAAAACTTTTTCAGAGGCCGAAGGTGAACCAGTGACACGTGGCACGTCGTACAATTTCTCTCTCCTGTTTTATCCCATAAACAGGTCACGTTGTGACACTTGGCATAACTCTCTCTCAGAGAGTCCAATTGAGGTCAGACCTATCAGGATAGAAAGATAATAGGGAAAGCTATCTCAAGAAAAGTTTTCAGAGTCCGAAGTTCAAACAGTGACACGTGGCATGCCGTACAAGTTTGCTCTTCTATTTTATCCCATAAACAGGTCACGTTGCAACACTTGGCATAACTCTCCCCTAGAAAATCCAATTGAGGTCAGACCTGTCAGGATGGAAAGATGACAGGTCAGGATACTACAGAAAAATTTTTCAGACCCTGTGGAGCAAAAATTTCAGATTTATAGCAGAAACAATCAGGTGCATATTTCTGTCAAAACAGAATTATTTTTGGAGCACCTTTATTCATGGCTTCCGGAATTTAGGGTTTCGGAGAAAGTTAGAATTTTTGGAATCGGAGTCCACGGCTGAATGCTACTCAGGAAAATCAAAATTTAGAGACCAAGATCGAATTTTTTGGTTGGGTAGAAGACTGGGCTTGATCAAACCCTAGTTCGGGATTTTGATTAGAAAGATGGAAAATTAGGGCTTCAGCAAAAGTTGGAATTTTTGAAGTCTGTAACCACGGCTGGAAGCTCCTCAGAAAAATAAGAGTTTAGAGCCTTGGATCGAACCTTTTGATTGGACAGAAGGGTGGGCTTCATCAAACCCTAGTTCGGGTTCTTGTCCAGAAGATCCAGAAGTTTCGAAGGCAATTTTGAGGGGTCAAATTTTGGAGATTTCAAAAGTGAAGTATGCTAGTTTGATCAGCTCAGCAAGACACATCCTTCCATCCATTCAGAAGCATGAAAGTCAAAGATTGAATTTTTAGGGTTTCTCTAGCAAGCCCTAATCAAGCTCCAAATCAAGTTTCAGGGGGAGTTGAGGCTAAGGCCTTACATAAGAAGACTACAAGAAGTCTCGACAGGTATGACTTAAGGAGGTTCAGGTATGTCTTGAAATATGATTCTTGATTAAGTTCATAATGTGTTTGTCTTCATATTATTTATTAGTACAATCTTGATTATTGTTTGAATTGTCTTATCACCCTAGTAACAGTATGAATGTATGTGAATGATCGAAGACATTCATTGATTAGGGCTATATGATTGTACTAATCCATTATGGTGTTGTGTGAGGTTAATGTTGTCTGCTAACAAGATACAGGTACATCACAAAAGACAAATCAAGTTCCATGACCATGACAACATGAAGACAAAGACTCATCCATAATATTTGTTCTACTTACGAGGTATGTATGACTTTGTTATATTATGCTTAACCTATGAGGCATGCAGGTTCTAGCTCAGGATCTCTAAATCATTGAAGAGATTGTTTAGGTATGTTGTACATAACTAATCCATATATGTTTTCTTATGTCAAGTTAGAATCTTACCTTGTGTTAGGATCCCTTATATAAGTATACTTGGTATGATTGGTTATGCTTATTCATAAAGTTAGTAATCAATGGTTTATGCATATTATGTCTCTTGTCTTGATGATTTAATTAACCAGAAGAGTACTATGATCAAACAAGAATATGCATGAGTAAAAGAAGACTTCCTTGAAACCCTGAATACTAATGATCATGACTATACATATTCAAGATTATTTAGAATTAGAATGTTTGGAGAATATACTAATGAATGTATGTTTGTGTATGGGATCATGAGGATGACACTAGTGCACACTTGAGCATGCACAGTGGTACAAAATGAATACAAGTTCAAAATACATATAGAAGATCAAGCGGGAGGCAACCACACAAACATAAAAGATAAGTATTTGAGTTGTTATTTGACATAGTAAATGATATTGCTTGTATGCATATTTGTATTCTTAGAATATATCATGCTGAGTGTAAACATTCATAGAGCATTGAACAGTATACTACTAATATGCATATGATTGGTAAGTTGGAAAAACATTCCGTTGTTGCTTGTCTAGAATGAAACCTCTTTGCTGACATGCTGAGAGCTGTGCACACTCTCGATAGTATGTTCTGGTAGAGATGGAAGGCATCTAGATAGCCACTGTATGCATACAGGATATGGGAAAGTGTTGTGCCAAAGTATTGGTCAAAATAGTTGCATAACTATGTAAATGATATCTGTATGCATAATAGGTTATCATGTCAATATTATTTGATGATTATGAAGTATTACTAATCATGTACTTAATTTTGATTTGTAGGAAAGATCATGATGAATGATGAACACTGAACAAGCGATGGATGTTAAACAAAAAAAAGATTTTCAAATCAAACACACTATAGAAGGCTTGTGGCTAGAAGATTCTCTTAGAAAAAAGAAGAGAATCATGATGAGATGTTTGCTCCAAGTGGCTAGATAAGACCATTCTCTTAATGGTGTAGTTAAAGAAGAAGTGTGAATCAGGTTCTGTATGGGTTCCCAGGATCGATAGTAATTGATGAGAATACATGTGAGGATTGCATCATTCTTGAACACAAGTTCTAAAGTGAGTCGTAGACAAGTGTCTCCGAGACAGAAGAGGGATTGTATCATCCTTGAACACTTGTTCTAAAGAGAGTCGTAGATGTATGTCTTCGAAAATGAAGTCTTTGGTGGACATGAGAGGATTGGATCATCCCTGGACTTCAGTCCGAAAGAAGAGCTGTAGACGGATGTCTTCGAGAATGAAGTTCTTGGTGAACATGTGAGGGGATTGGATCATCCCTGGACTTCAGTCCGAAAGAAGAGCCGTAGACGTATGTCTTCGAAAATGAAGTCCTTGGTGGACGATTGAGGATTAAGTCATCCTTGGACGTAGTCCTAAATGTACGGTGGAGGATTAAGTCATCCTTGGAGGTGGTCCTAAATGTACGGTGGAGGATTAAGTCATCCTTGGACATGGTCCTAAATGTACGGTGGAGGATTAAGTCATCCTTGGACGTGGTCCTAAATGTACGGTTGAGGATTAAGTCATCCTTGGACATGGTCCTAAATGTACGGTTGAGGATTGAGTCATCCTTGGACGTGGTCCTAAATGTACGGTTGAGGATTGAGTCATCCTTGGACGTGGTCCTAAATGTACGGTTGAGGATTGAGTCATCCTTGGATGTGGTCCTAAATGTGTGGTTGTGGATTAAATCATCCTTGGACAGTAAATCCAGTAATTCCGAAAGGAAGGATAGTCCTAAATGAATTGAGTGGATTAAATCATCCTTGGACAGTAAATCCAGTAATTTCAAAAGGAAGGATAGTCCTAAATGAATTGAGTGGATTAAATCATCCTTGGACAGTAAATCCAGTAATTCCGAAAGGAAGGATAGTCCTAAATGAATTGAGTGGATTAAATCATCCTTGGACAGTAAATACAGTAATTCCGAAAGGAAGGATAGTCCTAAATGAATTGAGTGGATTAAATCATCCTTGGACAGTAAATCCAGTAATTCCGAAAGGAAGGATAGTCCTAAATGAATTGAGTGGATTAAATCATCCTTGGACAGTAAATCCAGTAATTCAAAAGGAAGGATAGTCCTAAATGAGATTGAGTGGACTAATCATCCTGTAAATAGATTGGGATTGCCTCGTCCCTAGACATGGTGAGATGTCTTAAAGTGATAAGGACTAATCATCCTGTAAATAGATTGGGATTTCCTCGTCCCTAGACATGGTGAGATGTCTTAAAGTGATAAGGACTAATCATCCTGTAAATAGATTGGGATTGCTTCGTCCCTAGACATGGTGAGATGTCTTAAAGTGATAAGGACTAATCATCCTGTAAATAGATTGGGATTGCCTTGTCCCTAGACATGGTGAGGTGTCTTAAAGTGATAAGGATTGATCATCCTGTAAGTTGATCTGGATTGCATTATCCATAGACACGAGATTTGTCTTAAACCGAGAGGGACTGATCATCCCGTAAGTGGATCAGGATTGTATCATCCTTGGACCTATGTCCTAAAGTGAGAGGGATTGATCATCCCGTAATTGGATCTTGTGTGTTGCATGGTATGCTGCTATTGTGTATACTTGTATTGATGAGGATACTTGTATTGATGATGTGTATACTTGTATTGATGAGGATACTTGTATTGATGATGTGTATACTTGTATTGATGATGTTGTTGATCGTGATGATCTAGATGACGATGTTGTTGATCGTGATGATCTAGATGACGATGTTGTTGATCGTGATGATCTAGATGACGATGCTGCTGATCGTGATGATCTAGATGACAATGCTGCTGATCGTGATGATCTAGATGACGATGCTGCTGATCGTGTGATGACGATGCTGATGATCGTGTGATGACGATGCTGATGATCGTGTGATGACGATGCTGATGATCATGTGATGACGATGCTGATGATCATGTGATGATGATGCTGATGATCGTGTGATGACGATGCTGATGATCGTGAGATGATGATCGTGTGATGACGATGCTGATGATCGTGAGATGATGATGCTGATGATCGTGAGGATCCAGATGTTGATGTTGCTGTAGTTGTTCGAGTGCTGTAGAAGATAAAGACTCAATACTAAAGATGTTGATGTTCCAGTATTGAAGATGTTCCAGTAACTGCTTGAGTTACTGATGATGTTGAGAAAGCTTCCAATGATTTATAGATGTATCATGTATGATGTTGATGACTCCTTGCTCGTGCAGATACTGTTATAATATCCTTATCGTTAAGGGGGAGTGTTGAGATATTGTAACTTCAAAGAATATTATATTTGTACTTTATTATTCCGGAGATGTTTCATTCCTCCGTGAAGATCTTATTGTATATCCAAAGATGTTTATTCCTCCGTCGGAATGTGGTAACTTGGGTTATTAGACTTCCCTAGTGGGGGTCGGCCCTGTATGTGTCATGTGGGTCAAAGTGTTATTAGACCACCCTAGAGGGGTCGGCCCAGTCAGTTGTAGTGGGGTATTTAACCCATTGGTTAAATACGAGCCTACGTGTACTTGTGTAAAAGATATTTCAGAGTAGTGTATAAATAGAGGAGGTGTGTTTCTCATTTGACACACACACTCACTTGAGAGAGAGGCGCACTTGTGGAGGAGAGGTCTGCTATGGTGGAGGAGAAGATCATGTTTTTGGTTTGCATCTTTGTATATTGCTGGTCATCTATATTGAGAAAGCTTTATTGGGTTTTCTACCCCATGAGGGTTTCCCAGGATAAATCTGTGTCTCTTGTGTTTATGCTATGCTTGTTGTTTCTTCAGTGATCCTATATATGCTATTATTGTGAAATGGAATGTAATGCTGCTATTTTCTATATTAGCATATTAAATCTTAACACTTCACATCTGGTATCAGAGCACTTTCTTGGCCTCGTTGGGTGAAATTTCTGCTAATTTTTTTTTTTCCATTTGTTGTAGGTTCGGATCTGGGAATAATCCCTATCCGCATAACTGCGGGAAGTACTTGGGCATAATCCCTAAAAATCATTGTGAAGAGTACCATAGGAACCCCAAAGTAGCTGCCCATTGAGAGGACATGCCAGTGAAAAGGGCAATGACTCATACCTGATTGACTAGTTCCCACCCACGAGGTAAACCAAGAGCTCTCGTTTGTGGAAAAGCGATTATCAGTTTTACCTGAGCCGTGGAGTGAGGGGTACTGCCCCAATACGCAAGCCGTCAGATAACATTGGTGGCCGAGTGAATCCCCTGAACCATTAGGAAGTCGAGCATACAGGGTGCATATCTATTTTTCGTTGATAAATCACATATTTCCATTGTCCAGAACTGTTGTCGATCACTTCCGCACTGTTTCAGATCTATATGTTGCCGATCACTTCCGCGTCGTTTCAGATCTATCGGCTGTCGATCCCTTCCGCATCGTTTCAAATCCATTTGTTGTCGATCCCTTCCACGCCATTTCAGATCCATCTGTTTCCGATCCCTTCCATGCTGTTGCAGATCCGTCTATTTTCGATCCCTTCTGAAAAAAAAAGAAAAAAGAAAAAAAATTCTATTTTTCGCCATATCTCCTTTGTTTTAACTCCGTTTCCCCTGAAACTTCACTGACACCCCTGCAATCTCATTCTGCATATTTCGTTCCTGAGGAACCTATCTCAAATTCCACTTCCCAAGACCAGAAATCTCACATTTGTCTATTTTTAGGGTTTTCCATAACTCCTTCGGTTTTCACCGAATCGCCTTCAAATTTTTCCACCGTGTTCATTCCTTATTTCTGTTTCTTTGTCCCTCTTTGAAAATTTTTCCCATTCTTTCACCCCGCTTATGAAATCCTCATTTTTTGCTTCCCTACTCTTTCCAAAGTGTCCAAACCCTACTCAAAATCCAATTACCCATCCAAGTTTTTCCCAAATTCAAATTTCCCTTTACTAAATAAGCTTCTGTTTTTGTTTTTCTACCCATTCACACAAAAAAAAAAACTTCTGGTTATGGTTGTCACCCGCGTAAGAGAAAACACCATCGAGGAAGCACTTGCAGCCATCCAAACCAAACTCTAGGATTTGGATGAAAAATTTCTCGGCCTCCATCTTGAGCATTCAACAATGAACAACAAACGCCAGTCCGAGTCTTCATCAGACAATGGGTTCTCTTCTTCCAGCAATTTCCGTGGTCCAAAGCTTGATTTCCTTGCTTCAATGGTACTGATCCGACTGGATGGATCTATTGTGCATAACAATATTTCAGTCTGCATAATACTTTTGATATCCAAAAAGTTCCACTTGCATCCTTTCATTTGGAACAGGAAGCCCTCCAATGGTACCGTTGGTACATCAAGGCTCATGACGAGCCAAAATGGATAGATTTTTGCCAACTCCTTTTGCAACGATTTGGTCCTTGTGCTTTTGATGACTTCACCAGAGCACTCACTAAACTTCGTCAAATTGGCACTGTGAGAGAGTATCATACATAATTTGAGAAACTAGCCAATCACACAGAAGGATTGTCTGATGACTTCTACAGGAGTTGTTTTATTAGTGGTCTTAAGGATGAAATCCGCTCAGAGGTCAAAATGTTCTGTCCCAACACAATGATGGAAGTCCTAGGGTTGGCTAAGTTGGCAGAAGACAAGATTGCATCCCAACAACGCTCCAAACCCACTTTTGTTTCCTTCCGAAATATGGGTTCTCAACGACCTCCCATATCGCCAGCTCCTCGACCAAATCCTATCAAGCATTTGTCTGAAACAGAGATGCTGGCACACAGAGAAAAAAGGGTTTTGTTATAATTGTGATGAGAAATTCACTCAGGGACATAGATGTGTTCAGCAAAAGCTCTATCTATTGGATGTGGATTCTCCACCCACCTCTGAAGTTGGTGATGAAGCTCCAGATACCCCAGATGACCAGGTCAACATTCAGGATCCTCCTATTGACCCCCAATCTTAGGAAAACTGACCAAAGATATCTCTCCATGCTTTATCCGACGTCACCACCCCCCAAACAATGCGGGTCAGGGGTTGCTTCAAGAAGCTTCCTCTTACAATACTCATTGATTCTGGTAGCACTCATAACTTCATTGACCCCCGGATCGCCAAACGGTATGATTGTTTTGTTCATCCTTATTCCAAATTTGAAGTCATGGTTGCCAATGGGGGCACCTTACCTTGCAAGGGAAAGTATCACAATGTGCGTATCTCTTTGGAAGATTATAACCTAAGCTCTGGCATGTTTTCCTTGTCCTTAGGTGGATGTGATGTGGTTTTGGGCATTCAATGGTTACACACACTTGGCCCCATTTTATGGAATTTTGATGAACTCTGGATGCAGTTTTCAGTCAATGGAACACAACACAAATTTACAGGATTACAACCAGGGTCTCTCCACATCATTAGTTCACATTGCCTGGAAAAGGTCCTTAAGAAGAATTCACATGGTGTCATCGTTCAAATCCATTCTATTCAGATGCACCCATCAACTGTCTTGACTACTTCCTTGGATAGATATGCAGGTGTCTTTGTTGCACCAGTGGGCTTGCCGCCTTCAAGAGACCTTTTTGGTAAGCATTTAGCCGCATCTACATCTCAGCAAGAAATGATGGCTATTTTGCATGCAGTACCGAAGTGGCAGCCATCCCCAGCACACCTGAAATGGGTTATCCAAATCATGGGTTATGACTATGCGATCACCTACAAGAAGGGTAAGGACAATATGGTGGCAGATGCTCCTTCTCGCACATTTGATGACCTAGTTTCTCTTACATCTATTTCTCTGCTTGTTCCAAACTGGTTGCAATCTGTTCAACAGGGCTATCTCTTCTATAAACTCCATGCTTCTTCATTGGCAGGGCACTATGGGCTCCTCAAAACGTATGACCGAGAACAATGCAACTTCTTTTGGCAAGGACTGAAAATGACAATTCAACAGATGGTGGTTGACTGTGATACTTTCCAAGTCAACAAGGGTGAAACGACACTCATTTCAGGACTGCTCGAACCCTTGCCCATCCCTACACAGATTTGGACAACTATTTCTGTAGATTTCCTAGAAGCGCTCCAGTGGTACAATGCCACATCTACAAGGACAACATATGAAACAGTCTATTGAAAGGCACCGCCAGTTCTTCTTCCATACACCCTCAGCAGCTCCCTAGTTCAGGCAATTGACTCGGTTCTTCGAAACCACGATCAGATTCTTCTCATTTTGCAGGACAATCTTCATATGGCAAGAATTCAACTGAAACAACAAGCCGATCAACACTGTTCTGAGCGCACTTTTCACATAGTTGATATGGTTCTTCTTCGTCTACAGCCTTCCAAGCAATCCTCCTGAAACTCAAAAGGCGTCAGTGGCCCAGAATGCAACCCAAGGATGCTACAGGGGAACCGCTCCTTCAAATTCTGCATCAATTTCCACATCTAAAGCTTTGAGGACAAAGATTTTTCTAAGGGAGAGGGGATTTTAGGGGGTGTAATGCCCGCCTCATTAGTTTAACTGATTATACTAATGAGGGTACTAGTTTTGAAATGAACCGGCTAAGTAAAACACGAACTGTTTGAATTTACTTTGAGAATGCTTTAAAATGAAAATGAAGAATAATGTATATGCTTGACTGACTAAGACATGATGACAAATGATGAATAATTTGTATGCTCGACTGACTGAGATACTAGAATGCATGATGCAAATATTTTATATAGTGCAGTGCTACTAATGTGCGCTTGAGTGTGTGCAGTGGCAGGTACGACGATATACCGACTGACCCACAATGGAAATTTAGGGGTCGTAAGAATGGAAAGAACACATAGGGGTACGACGACTGACTATCGACCCTGGATTAGCAATCCACGCACGGGTGAAGCCGTTTTAGCTCACCCGGGGAAGCGTATGTTGTACGGTCAAGGCCATAATGATTTGGTCGCGTATGATGAGTTGAGGGGCGCGCAATAAGGAGAGCCTTATCCCTCAACATCCCTTAGTCTCCAAGGAGCATAGTTGAGAGAGCGCGGTAACGGTTCGCAGTCGCTACGCAGTACTCCCCATAAGAATGAAGAAATGAAACTATCAGAAGGGCCCACCGAAGAGGTACCTAGACAAGAACGAGAGGAAGAAAATTAATCAATGATATAAATGAAAATTTCACATAAGATTTAAGAAATAATTTATTTCATTTTGTTCTATTTTATTAATTTGAATAATTCTATTCAAGATTTTATTTTTAATTGATTTCACTAATTTGAATTATTCATTTTAATTGATTTTATTAACTTGAAAAAGAATTGAAGAGATTGAAATTTAATATTAAATTTGATTAATTATGCTGATTGAAAAAGATTAATAATAAGATAATTATTTTTATTCAAAGATTTTAATTTAATGGATTTTATTATATTGAATTATCTTATACAAATTCTATTCTTGATTTTATTAATTAAATTTCTTATTTTTAATTAATTTTATTATATTGAAAGGGGTTAAAAAATTGACTTTATTTATTTTAAATTTGATTAATTTTATTATTAAGAAAAATTATTATTTATTCAAAAGATTTTATTATTTTAAATCATTTTATTAAAGATTCTATTTAATTGATTTCATTATTTTGAGAAAGAATTGAAATAGGTCATTAATAAAAGAATTATTTTCTTTTATTATTATTCAAGATTTTACTTTAATTAATTTTATTATTCATTCAAATTATTTTATAAAGAGGAAATTTAAAATAGATTATTCTTTTAGTAAAATGAATCATCTTTTAATTCAATCTTAATATTAGGAAAAGAAAGAAAAATAGAAAGCAATAAGTCTAACTAAAAGATTGTTAAGTAAACTAAATGAGAACCAAAAGAGAAGTAGAATTCTTTTACACCTAACTCCCGTTGATCTAGGGATTTAGGTGCAAATTAAAGACATTAAGAAGACACATGTGTTTGAGAATATTGGAAATTAAAATATTAAATTAAATTAAATATGTGCATGGACAGACACATGGCACACATGCTTTTGCTATATAACGAGGGAGGAGAAGGAGAGAAGGACATCTCTTGCTCCCTAATGTTGGATGGTCATTATAATCTCAGATTATGTTATGATCCTTGGAGTTGGGATTAGCCGGAACGGGGATTGGGAGATCCTTTCAGGAGGCTAACTTGTGTGTTTTTACGACCCCATTAGCTCAGGCGTTCGGGGTGAAGGAGAGTAACCCCGATACGGTAGGGAGGTCAACCGAGGGGTCACTCGGTACTTGGTAGGAAATTGGATTGGATCGTGCAGAAACCACTTTGAGGACTTCATCGATTCGCTGGACAAACCATCGAAAACAGGTTTGAAGTATTTAGTTTATTTATTTTGCTAACTCTTGTGGTGGAATGAATAAATCTCGGTATATAGTTTTATTTATTGACATTCATGTACTTCAATAGATAGAACTAGATCTGTGGCCTTTATATCTTCTCCTGAAAAAAAATCGTACTAGAAGTTCTGAAATTAATTATACTTATATGTTCAAATTCCGTGGAATTTTTTTTTTTTTTGGAATCCGAAATGGGGTCTCTACATTTGGTATCAGAGCCGGTCGAGCCCTTGAGAGCACTGGACTCATATTTTTAACTGAGGTGTCCGTTAGTGAATGGTGGAGATCTCCAACAATAGGAAGCAAGGATAAACTCCAGCACTACTTTTAGAACATCATACCCAGCCGCGAGAGAGGTAAATATTGTAAAATGCAATTTATTTCAGACTGCAATTTATTTGAGTAATATCTTGTGGGTATATTTCTGGTTGCATTTCGAATAGTCTGTAAAGTTTATTAGCAGAATTCGCTGAATAACAATATTGAAATCTCGTTTGTTTTGATTAGATAGGATGTTTATTAGAAAGTTTAGATTGACTGCATTTTTAATTACAGAGATCCGTCATTTAAAATAGATCTATTTCACATATGAAAATCAACCTAGTTTTATTTGATATGAGTTTCAAACTTGGTAATTTGATTAACTCTGCATTTTTAATTACAGAGATCCGTCATTTAAAATAGATCAAATTGGATATATGCAAGTTTAGGTCGACTTCAATTTAATAGAATTTAGATCTGTTACTATATCTATTTCCACGATTGTATCCCGTGCCAGATTGATGCTGTATGTCTCAATTTCAGAAGTTCAGTCATTAACTCTATAGATTCTCCAGATCATTTTTCGGGTTATTTATTTTATTAACAATATCAGATCGACTCTGTGTATTCCATTACAGAGCTCGGTCTTCGATTGATCGATTTCCTAGATTTATTTTCAGGTTAAATTCAAAATTTATACCGATTCTGTACTTTCTAATACAGAGCTCAACCTTTGGATTCATATCGAATTTCTGACACCGAACTCCAATGTGAAATTCTTTTTAAGTCTTCAAATCAATTTTTTTTTTCTATCATATAATTTATGTATTAAATTCCATATTTAGATCGGGTCAATCTAGCTCCTTGCTTTGATTGTAACCGATCCATTTCGGTGACTGAGTATGAGCCGAATGCTCTGTGGATACCGTCTGAAACTACATCTACAACTTACCTCTGACCTGGACTTGGGTTGATCTTCGGCTTGAGTAAGAATTTGAATGTTTCATCTAAATGCCTTGCTTGTCGAATTCCTTTAGATCTGAAAGTTATCTTAAGTTTTCTGTTGATTTTTGTTAACTTAGATCCTTGTCGCACCGACTCTGAACTCTGTAAATTTTTCATTAAAACTCTGCAAATCTTATTCGAAGCTCGATTTTCCTTCCTTTGGGTTGAATATCCTTCGCTGCAATCATGGTGAATCCTTTCAATTATTATTTAAAAAAAAAAAAAACTTTTGTGCATGATAAATTCTGTGATTTCCATTTGCTGATTCAAAGGTCCAATCCTCATGATCCTCCAAGTTTCATGGTGAATCCTTTCAATTATTATTTAAAAAAAAAAAACTTTTGTGCATGATAAATTCTGTGATTTCCATTTGCTGATTCAAAGGTCCAATCCTCATGATCCTCCAAGTTTCGAGGCCCTCTTCGGTAGCAAACTACTCTCTACTCACTTGATTAATCGTGACCTTCCTTTAATTATTCATCGTGCGAGTTAAACTCGGTTGTCTTCTCTCTAGTGATGACTTCCAGACTTTTCAATTTAATCAACATTCTAACTTTAGCTATCATGCCTAGTCCTCATTGTGTAATCCAAGTTATAGCCATCTCGGTCCATGAGCTCGAATCTGGGAGAAATACTGACTCTTTGACATTTTGTTTACTACCCGAACCAAATTATTTGGGTCACAAACCGATTTGACTTTGATAGAAACGTGATGACACTCACTCTACTGTAATGACTATAGCCCTTTTATTTTCTTTGGTATCGACCTGTATTCATGCGTTCAAAGTTTTCGATTAGGATTCTGTGCTGTCACTGCGACCCTGCCATTAATTTATGAGCTAGATCCTTCCCACAGGCTGATCACGGTCGATCTTATCCATTCAGGCCTCCTGCCGTCAACTAGACTTCGATTCACTACTCGTAATCATAACTCCTGAGTCATTTGCACGGGTGGCATTCTGGAACGTCGAGCACCACTCCGAGTCATAACTTTCGTCTTCAGGGTGCCGGTTATATTGTGAAATTCCATGTATCGCACACAACCTTCTATCGGAGATAACCACCGCGTGTTAATAATGGCAACGGTAACTAACTCCAGTATATGTTCGTGTTGTATGATTGAAATACCGGTAGACAGAACTGGTGTGTTATTCCGAAGTTAAAGTTTGTGTGTGAAGGATTGACCTGTCATGTAATTTAGCTGGAACCTCAAAGTACGGCAATTCCTCTTAGAATTTCCAGAAATAACATTTTATTGTTAAATTGATCTACGACAATCCATTCGTAAGGAAATATGCAAAGTTGTATTGTTAAAAGGGAAAATATTACAGCGTTGGATTTATCTATGTATGGATCACAGCTTATACTCTGTTCTTCTTCTTTTTCAAATTTCTATTCGCCTTACCTTCGATTGCACCGGTGTGTACTGGATTTCTGCTGAGATCATAGCATTGATCTTGTCTAAATTGAACCTCTGGATCCATCCACCAATCATAAGCTCTCTAAATTATAGATCGATTTTTTTTAAGTCTCTACAATTTCTATGCTAAAAAAAATTGCTGTGTATCCAATTCTCAGACGAATCCAAAATTGTTAAAGCGATTCGTAAATAGCTCTGTAAAATCTCTGTATTGATTCAATTTGTGGGCGTTTCCAGATTTCATCATTATGAATTATAATTGCCTCTTTTACATTCTCTGTGCATTGAATATCATTTGATGTTCCAGATTTCGTCATTATGAATCATAATTACTCCTTTTTATTTTCTGTGCGTTGAATATCATTTGATGTTTCCAGATTTAGTAGACATGAATTGTAGATGCCCTTTTCAATTCTCTGAGCACCGAATTCTTGGTTGACATTCCCAGGTTTACGAAGTAAACTCCTCCATATATTTAATGGGTTGGTTATTGACAATTCCAATATTTGATAAATTAATGACATTTCCAAATTTTGAAATGAATTTTTCTGTGCATTAAATAGAAAAATTCGAATAGAGTTCTCTAGAATCGGTGGTGAATCTTGTGGGTTAATCATTAAATTTTTCTGTGTATCCATTTTCTTTTTAATTGACGAATCCCGAAATGTGAAGCAAACTGCCCCTGCGTATTTATTCGAATGTCGTTTGACGCCCCAGAAATTCTGAAGGGAATTAAAATTTCGACCTTCAAACTCAGCCTGCATGTTGTTCGAAAGATCAGTCGTTCTCCAGAATTCGTAAATACGAGTTGGTAACTGACCTTTTTATTTTTCTGTTTACCAACTTCTTATTGACGTCCTGCGCGTAAATCCCGTTGAGTGAGTTGAACCCTAATTACTAACTGTCCGGCCCGATGAATTTAATACCTGGCCATGATACCCTATCTCCTGAGATACTTGAAGTCGAGATACAATTGTACTCTACCCTCTTCCGCCGCATGCGATTTCGTCGAATCTTCCTTTTGTTGCCTGCGATCCATTTAAAATTTTTAATATTTAATTACTCTATAAAAATTGCGAATGTGAATGTGTAGTTTTATTTTTAAAATTCAGTCTCATTCGTAATCGCATATTGTTAAACCAAATTTTTAAATGCCATGCAAAGTTTGCCAGCTACTGTCGACTAGCATACCTAGAAGTGACATATAAGAATCGTGACGATCTAGCATCTTTATTAAGAATGGTCCTTTATTATAATGTTATTAGATAGTTCTTATTGTTATTACGTTGGATTTTATGTGCAACACTCTAAGAGGAAAGAATAGATATGGAATAATATACTATTGGGAATATGATATTAATTTTTGTTCAATAAAATAGAATGATTCTTTATATAATCATGATTAAATTATATGAAAGAATAGATCTTGAATTAAGTGGTTGAGAATATTATGCATATTTTATTCTTAGAATAGTTATTTACAAAATCATGTTAGATTACATAAATGGAATTTCTTAAAAACAATCATGATCAAATTATATGAGAAAACAAATTTGAATGATGTACGTGGGAATATAGTATATTTTATTTTCAATAGAATAGAATAATTCTTTATATAATCATGTTAGATTATATGAATAGTATTTCTTAATATAATCATGGTTAAAATGTACATTGTCCTAATAGGAAAGAATAAACCTTGAACTGTACACTTTTGGGTTATTACATATATTTTGTCCTCAATAAAGAAAGGAAGAATGTGGGAGCATTATATATATATATATAATATTATAGTTTTCTGACATAATTTTGTTAGAAATTATATGCATACTCTCACTAGAAAAGACCTCTTGATATATGTTTTGAATTATGCACACCTTACTAAAAAAGAGAAAAGGAAAAGGTTCATTAAAATATGTTTTGAAATATGTATACCTTGCGTCAACAAGTAAAGGGAAAAGAGTCATCAACTTACGTAGGATATGTTTAATGTGTAGAAAAGATTTCTTTTTATATATATATTTGGGAAAATGTATACCTTGCTCCAATAAGAAAAATGAACTCTTGTGAATGCATCCTCCATAATTGTGTGGTGCAAATTGTATGGCTTATGTTATGCATGAGATTTAATATGTTGCATTTTAATTTGTAGTATTTCTTAGGAATATAGATAAGGGTGAATACATCTTTCATAATTATATTTTGGAATTGTTATAATTTATTTATGCTTAAGAATAAGTTATTACATTTTAGTATAGTGGAATTACTTAGGAGTTTGATATAGATAAAAGTTAGCTTTGGTAAGAATAAGGACTTCAGATTCAAATAGAGTTGTAAATGTTTGTAAGAAGATCTCAGAACTTGGGCATTGAAAAGGGATCGCCTAGATCCATATAAAATTGCAGACCTGGCATTCCTCTTGGATATGTTGATATAGGAAGAGATGGGCAATTGAAGTAGGTGATGTATAAAATGACATAGTGATGAAAAATTATAACTTGGAAGACCTACTGTGTGTCTGTTGCTTTGAGATTGAAGGACCTTGTCAAAAGTAAAAGAAAGCATAAATCTAAGTTAGGATAGTTTCCTAAATAACCATGATGAGAAGACAGGTGGACATATATTTAGTAAATTTACTAAGTGACAGAAAATTCATAAAACTTTAAACTGACAAGACACCATGATGCTTAGATTGACGAAACTTTGATAGAGTGTCAAGAAGTGAATTTAAACTCAAAATTGAAAAACGAGAGGGGCCCTACCTTGCTTTAAGGATTCCTATGGTTAGAATCTCCATGGTACTTATATTAGAATTACATTTGCACCGATGTGTCTTATGGTTAAGTTACATATGCTTTAAGTAGTATATTACCTATGAAAAGTTAGAATTATTGGGCATTGTGGCAGGGGAATGGATTAGATAGGAATTTCAAAGTATTACTTGATTTTATTCTAGGATTCACTTATGAAGAAAAAACCAATCTTGAAATTCAAAACCATGTCGTAAGGTGATTATGAATCTTATAGATGGGAAACCTGAATGATTGTTTAGATGGATTTCAGTAAGCTAAGGAAGAGAAGATGGTATGTGTATTAAATGATTTGTCTGAAGTTATGGATTAAAGTAACTAAATCATGAGCTATGATTGTTATTCTAATTATGGTTCTATAAAAGGATTGGATACTAATGGTGATAATTGTCTTCCAAGCTAAGTTCATGACCTACACTTGATACAAAGGATGTTAGTAAAAAAAAAAAAATTAAAAAAAAATCACCTGCTCATGAGAAGAGACCCTACATTTGGGTTCGTCGGTGATGCATAAAGATTGACATAGCAAAGTCATAGCTGCGGTTTTTACTTCTTCATCCTCGACAAGAACATTTCCAGCTTCTCGAACAGGTTAGAATTATTCTTCACTAAATTTGCTAGTATAAAATTTTGAATGATATTCAGGGTTCATATACTTTGATAAGGGGTTTTGCGCCAAGAATATTATCGATTTGTTGTAAATGCTTATTTTCTGAAATAAAGGCAATGTCTTCATAGGTATGCACTACTATTTTGTAATCATGCTTTGGATTGTGAAAAGAGCAAAGTTAAACTTACTTGAATTATAGAATCTTAGCTGTGCTTGCGTTAGGAAGAGAAGAAAACCTTACATGACTTTGTTTATAAAAATATGAGATTATACTTTTAGCTACTAAGTTAATGGCACTCCAGTATTTAATTATACTTTGGATTATGAGAAGAGAGAGGTTGCATGTAAGATTAGTTTAGTAATGGTTAAGGTATGTATTGAAGAACATAATTGGGAAGGGTAAATTCCTATTTTGAAATTCGGACATTGTTTTAATCATATGATAGTTATACGTAATTATAGAAAATGAAGAAGTTGGAATTGAAGATTTTATCCCTTATGTGGAAATATGTTAGTGCTTTTAGTATTTTCGTAAATGATATACTTATAGTTTTGTTGAATAGAAAGAATTTGTTGTAGACGATTTCAACCCCGGTTACAATTAGTGAGTCAAGAGAGAACTGTTGTGGGGATAACTACACTATGAAAGGTGCGATTTAGTTATATTATCAATTATGCGATTTAAACTTATATGAGGGTAGAAAAGAAGAAATGAAATGTTATTATCAATTGTGGTTATGTTGAAGAAATGAATGTGGAAAGAAAGTGAAAACTCACCGTGGAAGCACATGAGACTTAACTTCGGGACGAAGATTTAATGAGAGGGGGTGTATGTAATGCCTACCTTGGTACTTTAACTGATTAGACTAATGAGGGTACTAGTTTTGAAATGAACCGGCTAAGTAAAACACGAACCGTTTGAATTTACTTTGAGAATGATTTAAAATGAAAATGAAGAATAGTGTATATGCTCGACTGACTGAGACATGATGATAAATGATGAATAAGTTGTATGCTCGACTGACTGAGATACTAGAATGCATGATGTAAATATTTTATATAGTGCAGCTCTACTAATGTGCACTTGGGTGTGTGAAGTGGCAGGTAAGACGATATACCGACTGACCCACAATGGAAATTTAGGGGTCGTAAGAATGGAAAGAACACATAGGAGTATGATGATTGACTGTCGACCCTGGATTAGCAATCCACGCATGGGTGGAGCCGTTTCAGCTCACCTGGGGAAGCGTATGTCGTACGGGCAAGGCCATAATGAGAGCCCTATCCCTCAACATCCCTCAGTCTCCAAGGAGCGTAGTTGAGAGATCACGGTAACGGTTCCCGGTCGCTACGCAGTAATCCCCATAAGAAGGAAGAAATGAAACTGTCAGAAAGGCCCGCCGAAGAGGTACCTAGACAAGAACGAAAGGAAGAAAATTAATCAATGGTATAAATGAAAATTTCACATAAGATTTAAGAAATACTTTATTTCATTTTGTTCTATTTTATTAATTTGAATAATTCTATTCAAGATTTTATTTTTAATTGATTTCACTAATTTGAATTATTCATTTTACTTGATTTTATTAACTTGAAAAAGAATTGAAGAGATTGATTTTATTCAATATTAAATTTGATTAATTATGTTGATTGAAAAAGATTAATAATAAGAGAATTATTTTTATTCAAAGATTTTAATTTAATGGATTTTATTATATTGAATTATCCTATACAAATTCTATTCTTGATTTCATTAATTAAATTTCTTATTTTTAATTAATTTTATTATATTGAAAGGGGTTAAAAGATTAACTTTATTTATATTAAATTTGATTAATTTTATTATTAAGAAAAAATATTATTTATTCAAAAGATTTTATTATTTTAAATAATTCTATTAAAGATTCTATTTAATTGACTTCATTATTTTGAGAAAGAAATGAAATAGGTCATTAATATAAGAATTGTTTTCTTTTATTATTATTCAAGATTTTACTTTAATTAATTTTATTATTCATTTAAATTATTTTATAAAGAGGAAATTTAAAATAGATTATACTTTTAGTAAAAGGAATCATCTTTTAATTCAATCTTAATATTAGGAAAAGAAAGAAAAGTAGAAAACAATAAGTCTAACTAAAAGATTGTTAAGTAAACTAAATGAGAACCAAAAGAGAAGTAGAACTCTTCTACACTTAACTCCCGTTGATCTAGGGATTTAGGTGCACATTAAAGACATTAAGAAGACACATGTGTTTGAGAATATTGGAAATTAAAATATTAAATTAAATTAAATATGTGCATGGACAGACACATGGCACACATGCTTTTGCTATATAATGAGGGAGGAGAAGGAGAGAAGGACATCTCTTGCTCCCTAATGCTGGATGGTCATCATAATCTCAGATTATGTTATGATCCTTGGAGTTGGGATTAGTCGGAACGGGGATTGGGAGATCCTTTCAGGAGGCTAGCTTGTGTGTTCTTACGACCCCATTAGCTCGGGGGTTCGGGGTGAAGGAGAGTAACCCCAATATGGTAGGGAGGTCAACCGAGGGGTCACTCGGTACTTCGTCAGGAAATTGGATTGAATCGTGCAGAAACCACTTTGAGGACTCCATCGATTCGCTGGACCAACCGTCGAAAACAGGTTTGAAGTATTTAGTTTATTTATTTTGCTAACTCTTGTGGTGGAATGAATAAATTTGGGTATATAGTTTTATTTATTGACATTCATATACTGCAATAGATAGAACTAGATCTGTGGCCTCTATATCTTCTTCTGAAAAAAATCGTACTAGAAGTTCTGAAATTAATTATACTTATATGTTCAAATTCCGTGGAAGTTTTTTTTTTTTTGGAGCCCGAAATGGGGTTCCTACAGGGGGCCCATGTCAACCCTTATATTTACTTTGTTAGTATATTTTTGTTGGACGCATATGGTTTGTAAGTCGTCCCACAGTATTTGTTGATCCATAGTTTGTATTATTGTTGTTGGACACATATGCTTTGTAAGTCGTCCCATAGTAATTGTTGATCCATAGTTTGTATTGGCCCATGGTTTGTATTGACACATGGTATTGAACCATGGTATTGGTGCCTAGAATTAGTATATAAGTTTGTGTTGAGACCAATGAAGGCATCGTGAAGTTATTTGTATTGAGCTTGTTCAAAGGAGGTTGCCCCCTCGAAGTGGCCTATGATCAATAAAAGCGATTCTGAGTTCTGTTATTTCTGCTATCTTGTGTATTTTCATAAATTAATTGTTGCAGGTTCTTCACATCTTCTTGGATTTGGAATCTCAATTAGAATCCTCTTCATTTGGCAATATCTTCTGTTTGGATTTGTCATTCTTGAAACGCTTTTCTCCATGAGCAATAAGTGCAAAGTATTTGGAGGATGATTGATCCCTCATTTGGACCAGCTTGTCCTTCTCATGAGTGAGCAAGTCAATGAATGCATTCAAGGTTGGCATCTTCCACTTGGGAACTGCAAGTCTTGTAGAATGAAAAGTAGACACAAATACTAAGTATTCAGAGCTCAGTTTTGACAGAATGGTATGGATTAATTGCTCATCCTTCTTCTCTATACCACATTACTTGAGATGAAGCACCAGGTTATTGAATTTTGAGATGAAATCCTCCATAGAATTGAAATTACTTGGAATAAGAGAGATCATGTTAGGAACCCGTGTCAACCCTTGTATTTACTTTGTTAGTATATTGTTGTTGGACGCATATGCTTTGTAAGTCGTCCCGTAGTATATGTTGATCCATAGTTTGTATTATTGTTGTTGGACGCATATGCTTTGTAAGTCGTCCCGTAGTAATTGCTGATCCATATTTTGTATTGGCCCATGGTTTGTATTGACCCATGGTATTGGTGCCTAGACTTAGTATATAAGTTTGTGTTGAGACCAATGAAGGCACCGTTAAGTTATTTGTATTGAGCTTGCTCAAAGGAGGTTGCCCCCTTGAAGTGGCCTGCGATCAATATAAAAGTGATTCCGAGTTCTGTTATTTCTGTTATTTTGTGTGTTTTCATTAATTAATTATTGCAGGTTCTTCACATCTGGTATCAGAGCACTTTCTTGGGCTCGCTGGGTGAAATTTTTGCTAATTTTTTTTTCACATTTGTTGCAGCTTCAGATATGGGAATAATCTCTATCCACTTAACTGTGGGAAGTACTTGGGCATAATCCCTAAAACTCATTGTGAGGAGTGCCATAGGAACCCCAAAGTCGCTGGCCCATTGAGAGGACCTGCTAGTGAAAAGGGCAACGACCCCTACCTGATTGACTAGTTCCCACCCGTGAGGTAAACCAAGAGCTGTCATTTGTGGCAAAGCGGTTATCAGTTTTACCTGAGCCATGGAGTGAGGGGTACTGCCCCAATACGCAAGCCTTCAGACAACATTGGTGGCTGAGTGAAACCCCTAAATTATTAGGAAGCCGCACATACCTGGGGTCCATATCTATTTTCAGCTAAACTGTTGTCGATCACTGCTGCACCGTTTCAGATTCATTCTGAAAGTTGTTCCAAATCCAACCATTTCAGATCTATTTCATATCCATCCGTTTTCCATCCAGTCGGTGCCGCTTCAGATCCCTCTGTTTCCAATCACTTCCGTGCCGTTGCAGATCTATCTGTTTCATATGCTCTATTTTTTGGCCATATCTCCCTTGTTTTCACTCCGTTTCCTTTGAAACTTCCCTGACACCTCGGTAATCCCAGTCTGCATATTTCATTCCTGAGGACCCTATCCCAAATTCCACTTCCCAAAGAGCGAAATCCCACATTTGTCTATTTTTAGGGTTTTCCATAACATCTTTGGATTTCACCCAATCGCCTTCAAATTTTACCACCGAGTTCCTTTCATAATTCTGCTTCTTTGTCCCTCTCTGCCAAATTTTCTCATTCTTTCACCCCGCTTCTGAAATCCCCATTTTTTGCTTCCCTGTCCATCAGAAAGTGTCCAAAACCTACTCAAACCCCAATTACCCCTTCGAGTTTTTCCCAAATACAAATTTTCCTCTACTAAATAAGCTTTTGTTTGTGTGTTTCTATCCATCCACCCCCCCCCCCAAAAAAAAAAAAACTCCTGGTTATGGTTGTCACCCGCGCAGGAGCAACAACCATGGAGGAAGCACTTGCAGCCATCCAAACCAAACTCCTGTTGAAATATTGTAACTTCAAAGAATATTATATTTGTATATTATTTATTCCGGAGATGTTCCATACCTCTGATGTGATTATACTATAAATCCGGAGATGTTTATTCCTCCGAGTTGGGTGTGGTAACTAGGGTTATTAGACCCACCATGTGGGGGTCGGCCCAGTCAGTTATAATGGGGTATTTAACCTAATGGTTAAATACGAGCCTACATGTACTTGTGTAAAATACATATCAGAGTAGTGTATAAATAGAGGAGGTGTGTTCCTCATTTGATACACTCACTCACTTGAGGATAGCGCACTTGTGGAGGAGAGGTCTGCTATTGTGGAGGAGGAGATCATGTCTCAGGGTTTCATCTTTGTATATTGCTGGTCATCTATATTGAGGAAGCTTTGCTGGGTTTTCTACCCCATGAGGGTTTCCCAGGATAAATCTCTGTCTCTTGTGTTTATGCTGTGCTTGTTGTTTCTTCAGTGATCCTGTATATGCTATTAATGTGAAATGGAATGTAATGCTGCTATTTTATGTCTTAGCATATTGAATTCTAACATGGTATCAGAGCTAACCTGAAGGAAGACAAGGTATGGCACTAACGACACTTGCTTTACTTACGACAATTTGAAGGTTAGGGTTTTACATAGCAAAAACCAGTCATCGTAGCACTTTCGCTATAAATCCGTTTTGGCGAAGTTTTCGGATCTGAAATTGTTACAGGACGAAGATTACATCTTCAGGTACCTTGTGTCCAAAGGATAACCTCTAATTCGTTGTACTTTGTGATTTATGATCTAGGGTTTCTGCCTCTTCCAGATCTGAGTCAAAATCAGGTGACCTTGGGAAAAAGGTCATATCATGGGCTAGGAAGCTCCAAATGAAATTTTGTAAAACGTGACAGGTAGTACACAGTCTGTAATATCTCAAAAAACTTTTTCAGAGGCCGAAGTTGAACCAGTGACACGTGGCACTCCGTACAAGTTCGCCCTCCTGTATTATCCCATAAACAGGTCATGTTGCGACACTTGGCATAACTCTCTCTCAGAGAATCCAATTGAGGTCAGACCTGTCAGGATGGAAAGATAACAGGTCAGGCTATCTCAGAAAACTTTTTCAGACCCTGTGGATTGAAAAGTTTGGAGTTACACCAGAAACAATCAGGTACATATTTCTGTCAAAACAGAATTATTTTTGAGTACCTTCATTCATGGCTTCCGGAATTTAGGGCTTTGCAGAAAGTTGGAATTTTTGTAAACGGAGACCACGGATGAATGCTACTCATCAAAATAGAAATTTAGAGACCAAGATCAGATTTTTTGGTTGGGCAGAAGGCCGGGCTTGATCAAACCCTAGTTCGGGACTTTGATCAGAAAAGTGGAAAATTAGGGCTTCTGTAAAAATGGGAATTTTTGGAAATCTGTGACCATGGCTGGAAGCTCCTCAGAAAAATAGAAGCTTAGAGCTTTGGATCAAACATTTTGATTGGGAAGAAGAGTGGGATTCATCAAACCCCAGTTCAGGGTCACGTCCAGTGAATCCGGAAGTTTTAAAGGCAAAATTGAGGAGTGAAACTTTGCAATTTTTAAATTCTGAATATATCAGTTTGATCAGCTCATCAAGGCGCATATTTCTATCCTTTCGGAAGTTTGAAATTCAAAGTTTGAATTTTTGGGGTTTCTCTGACAAACCCATATCCAGCTCCAGGTCTAGTTCTTGCAAATCAAGTTGATAGGGTTAATCCTAGAAGAAGATGGATTGGTCACCTGCATAAGTGAAGGAGTTCCTGTTTCAGAGGGAGATGAGGCTAAGGCTTTACATAAGGAGATTACAAGCGATCTCGACAGGTATGACTCATCAAGGTATGTTTTGAGATTTGTTCATGATTAATTTTATGGTATGTTTGTCTTCATGTTATTACGGTTAGTACAATCTTGATTTTAGATTTGTTGTATCACCTTAACAAAATTATGAATGCATGATAGAAGATATTCATTGGTTAGGGTGTTGACACTTATGATTGTACTAATGCATTATGATGTTGTGTGAGGTTGATGTTGTCTGCTAACAAGATACAGGTACATCACAAAAGACAAATCAGGCTCCATGACCATGAAAACATGAAGACAAAGACTCATCCATAATCTTTGTTCTACTTACGAGGTATGTATGACTTTGTTATATTATGCTTAACCTATGAGACATGCAGGTTCTAGCTCAGGATCTCTAAATCATTGAAGAGATTGTTTAGGTATGTTGTACATAACCAAGTAGGTATACTAATCCAGGTATGTTTCCCATGAATCTTACCTTGTGTTAGGATCCCTTATATAAGTATACTTGGAATGATTGGTTATGCTTATTCATAAAGTTAGTAATCAAGGGATTATGCATATTATATCTTTTATCTTGATTGATGATATGCATGAGTAAAAGAAGACTTCCCTGAAATCTTGAATACTAATGTTTATTAACTATAATCATGACTATACATTTTCAAGAATTTAGAACTATAATGTTTTGATAACATTTAGAACATACTAATGGGTGTATGTTTGTGTATGAGATCATGAGGATGACACTTGAACATGCACAGTGGTACAGAATGAATAGAAGTTCAAAAGACATACAGAAGATCAAGCGGGAGGCATCCACACAAACATAAAAGATAAGTATTTGAGTTGTTATTTGAAATAGTAATGATATTGCCTGTAATAGGTTGTATGCATATTTGTATTCCTAGAATATATAATGCTGAGTGTAAACATTCATAGAGCATTGAACAGTATACAACTAATGTGCATATGTTTGGTAAGTTGGACAAACATTCCATTGTTGCTTGTCTAGAATGAAACCTCTTTGCTGACATGCCGAGAGCTGTGCACACTCTCGATAGTATGTTCTGGTAGAGATGGAAGGCATCTAGATAGCCACTGTATGCATACAGGATATGGGAAAGTGTTGTGCCAAAGTATTGGTCAAATTAGTTGCATAACTATATAAATGATATCTGTATGCATAATAGGTTACCATGTCAATATGATTTGATGATTATGAAGTATTACTAATCCCGTACTTAATTTTGATTTGTAGGAAAGATCATGATAAATAATGAACACTGAACAAGCAATGGATGTTCAACAAGAAGATTTACAAATCAAACAAAATATAGAAGGCTCATGGCTAGAAGATTCTCTTAGAAAGAGGAAGAGAATCATGATGAGATGTTTGCTCCAAGTGGCTAAAATAAGACCATTCTCTTAATGGTGTAATTAAAGAAGAAGTGTGAATCAGGTTCTATATGGTTCCCAGGATCGATAATCAATTGATGAGCTTAATGATCACCATGGGTGATATGGATCTCAACCTTTGCTACAAGGTTGAATATGGATTCTATACACATATGACATGGATGTAAGAAGGAACTCACCACAGAGTTCGAATGATGTTGAGGCTCATATCAATAGACCCATCTGATGAGAGATGGCACAGATAGATGACTGTAGAAATGAAATTGAAAGATCTCAGATTGATGCATTACTTTCTAGGTCTAAAAGTATGGAAAGTCTCAGAAGGAATCTCTCTCAACCAGAGAAAGTATGCTGAGAAATCTTGAGAAGACTTGATATGTTGGAATGGCCACTCTTATGGATTCCAACTTGAAGCTGTTAGGAGATGACTCATCAGAGTTAGTGGATATAACTCTGTACAGTCAAATTATTGGGTCATTGATGTATCTAACATATACTAGGTTAGATATATGCTTTGTTGTGAACACCTTGAGTCAGTATCTAGTGGAAACTAGATTTGTTCACCCGATAGTTGCAAAGCATGTGATAAGGTACATAAAGGATACGATAGACTTTGATCTATGCTATCTTGGAGATCATGACTTTAGATGGCTAATCAGATGCTGGTTGGGAAGAAAGTGTATCAGACAGGAAGAACACATCAAGAGGATGTTATTGTCTGGGATTAACCATGATCTCGTGGTTTAGCTGGAAGTAGTCTAGTGTGGCTCTCAGCACAAGCAGAATATATGGCTGCTTGCTCTGCTAGTTGTGAAGAAGTTTGGCTTCAGGATTGTTTGACTTAGAGATAGAACCAACTGAGATCCTATGTGATAATTAGATTTGTATCAAGATGACATAGAATCTAGTGTTCCATGATAAGTCAAAGAACATAGGGAACTAACAAGATATGACGCAGAAAGGAACTATAAAGTTTGAATTTGTAACAGGTTACCGTTGTACTAACCAAACCTTTACCTCAAGTGAAGAAGTTACCAACATACTAACCAAACCTCTGTCTCGAGTGAAATTTGAATACTTCCGAGACAAGCTTGGTGTAGTTCAAAAGGACCCTCCTCGAAAGGGGGAGTAGTATAGTCACTGATGATGAGATTGTCTCATCTAACAACAAGGTCGATGATGAGGTAACCTGTTCTCTACACCTAGATACTTAGAAATATTTAGATTTAGGCCTCTTATACTTAGAATACTTAGTTTTACTTATACATGCTTTTGACGTGAGATGTATTGTTGAGAATACATGCTTTTGATGATAGATGTATTGGTGAGAATACATGCTTTTGATGATAAGATGTATTGGTAAGAATACATACTTTTGATGATACATGTATTGATTAATGTACTTGTATGGTTGAGGATACTTGTACTTGTATTGATGAGAATACATGTGAGGATTGTATCATCCTTGAACACTTGTTCTAAAGTGAGCCGTAGATAGGTGTCTCCGAGAAAGAAGAGGGATTGTATCATCCCTGGACTTCAGTTCCTGAATTGATCCGTAGACATATGGTCTCCGAAAATGAAGTCCTTAGTGGACAGATAAGGATTGTATCATCCCTGGACCTTGGTCCCTGAATTGATCCGTAGACGTATGGTCTCCGAAAATGAAGTCCTTAGTGGACAGGTGGGGATTGGATCATCCCTGGACTTTCAGTCCTAAAGAGAGCCGTAGACGTGAGGTCTCCGAGAATGAAGTCCTTAGTGGACAGTTGAGGGGATTGGATCATCCCTGGACTTTCAGTCCTAAAGAGAGCCGTAGACGTATGGTCTCCGAGAATGAAGTCCTTAGTGGACAGTTGAGGGGATTGGATCATCCCTGGACTTTCAGTCCTAAAGAGAGCCGTAGACGTGAGGTCTCCGAGAATGAATTCCTTAGAGGACAGTTGAGGGGATTGGATCATCCCTGGACTTTCAGTCCTAAAGAGAGCCGTAGATGTATGGTCTCCGAGAAGTGGGGATTGTATCATCCCTGGACTTCGGTCCCTGAATTGATCCGTAGACATGTGGTCTCCGAGAAGTGGGGATTGTATCATCCCTGGACTTCGGTCCCTGAATTGATCCGTAGACGTGTGGTATCCGAGAAGTGGGGATTGTATCATCCCCGGACTTCGGTCCCTGAATTGATCCGTAGACGTGTGGTCTCCGAGAAGTGGGGATTGTATCATCCCTGGACTTTGGTCCCTGAATTGATCCATAGACGTGTGGTCTCCGAGAAGTGGGGATTGTATCATCCCCGGACTTCGGTCCCTGAATTGATCCGTAGACTTGTGGTCTCCGAGAAGTGGGGATTGTATCATCCCCGGACTTCGGTCCCTGAATTGATCCGTAGACGTGTGGTCTCCGAGAAGTGGGGATTGTATCATCCCCGGACTTTGGTCCCTAAATTGATCCGTAGACGTGTGGTCTCCGAGAAGTGGGGATTGTATCATCCTCGGACTTCGGTCCCTGAATTGATCCGTAGACGTGTGGTCTCCGAGAAGTGGGGATTGTATCATCCCCGGACTTTGGTCCCTGAATTGATCCGTAGACGTGTGGTCTCCGAGAAGTGGGGATTGTATCATCCCTGGACTTTGGTCCCTGAATTGATCCGTAGACGAATGGTCTCCGAGAAAGTGATTTTTTTTTTATAATGATGTGGTTACTTGTATCGGTATGGATACTTGTATTGATGATGTGGTTACTTGTATCGGTATGGATACTTGTATTGATGATGTGGTTACTTGTATCGGTATGGATACTTGTATTGATGATGTGGTTACTTGTATCGGTAGGATACTTGTATTGATGATGTGGTTACTTGTATCGGTAGGATACTTGTATTGATGATGTGGTTACTTGTATCAGTAGGATACTAGTATTGATGACGTGGTTACTTGTATCGGTAGGATACATGTATTGATGACATGATTACTTGTATCAGTATGGATACTTGTATTGATGATATGTATACTTGTATTGGCATGAATACTTGTACTAATGATGTGGATACTTGTATTGTTATGGATACCTGTGTTGATGATGATGCTGACGATCATGTGATGACGATGCTGATGATCGTGTGATGACGATGCTGATGATCGTGAGATGACGATGCTGATGATCGTGTGATGACGATGCTGATGATCGTGAGATGACGATGCTGATGATCGTGTGATGACGATGCTGATGATCGTGTGATGACGATGCTGATGATCGTGTGATGACGATGCTGATGATCGTGTGATGACGATGTTGATGATCGTGTGGTGACGATGCTGATGATCGTGTGGTGACGATGCTGATGATCGTGTGATGACGATGCCGATGATCGTGTGATGACGATGCCGATGATCGTGTGATGACGATGCTGATGATCGTGTGATGACGATGCTAATGATCGTGAGATGACGATACTGATGATCGTGAGGATCCAGATGTTGATGTTGTTGTAGCTGTTCGATTGCTGCAGAAGATAAAGACTCAGTACTGAAGATGTTGATGTTCCAGTATTGAAGATGTTCTAGTAACTGCTTGAGTTACTGATGATGTTGAGAAAGCTTCCAATGATTTATAGATGCATCATGTATGATGTTGATGACTCCTTGCTCGTGCAGATACTGTTATAATATCCTTCTCGTTAAGGGGGAGTGTTGAAATATTGTAACTTCAAAGAATAGTATATTTGTATATTATTTATTCCGGAGATGTTCCATACCTATGATGTGATTATACTATAAATCCGGAGATGTTTATTCCTCCGAGTTGGGTGTGGTAACTAGGGTTATTAGACCCACCATGTGGGGGTCGGCCCAGTCAGTTATAATGGGGTATTTAACCTAATGGTTAAATACGAGCCTACATGTACTTGTGTAAAATACATATCAGAGTAGTGTATAAATAGAGGAGGTGTGTTCCTCATTTGATACACTCACTCACTTGAGGATAGCACACTTGTGGAGGAGAGGTCTGCTATTGTGGAGGAGGAGATCATGTCTCAGGGTTTCATCTTTGTATATTGCTGGTCATCTATATTGAGGAAGCTTTGCTGGGTTTTCTACCCCATGAGGGTTTCCCAGGATAAATCTCTGTCTCTTGTGTTTATGCTGTGCTTGTTGTTTCTTCAGTGATCCTGTATATGCTATTAATGTGAAATGGAATGTAATGCTGCTATTTTCTGTCTTAGCATATTGAATTCTAACAACTCCAAGATCTGGATGAAAAATTTCTCAGCCTCCATCTTTAGCATTCAGCCATGAACAATAACCGACAACACGAATATTCGGCAACCAATGGGTTCTCTTTTTCTAGCAATTTCCGTGGTCTGAAGCTTGAATTTCCTTGCTTTAATGGTACTAATCCAACTGGATGGATCTATTGTGTAGAACAATATTTCAGTCTGCATAATACTTTTGATGTCCAAAAAGTTCCACTTGCATCCTTTCATTTGGAATAGGAAGCCTTTCAATGGTACCATTGGTACATCAAGGCTCATGACGAGCCAAAATGGACAGATTTTTGTCAACTCCTTTTGCAATGATTTGGTCCTAGTGCTTTTGATGACTTCACCGGAGCACTCACTAAACTTCGTCAAAGTGGCACTATGAGAGAGTATCAGACAGAATTTGAGAAACTAGCCAATCACATAGAAGGATTGTTCAATGAATTCTACAAGAGTTATTTTATCAGTGGTCTTAAGGATGAAATCCGGTCAGAGGTTAAAATGTTCTGTCCCAACACAATGATGGAAGTCCTAGGGTTGGCTAAGTTGGCAGAAGACAAGATTGCAGCCCAACAATGCTCCAAACCCACTTTTGTTCCCTTCCAAAATATGGGTTCTCAACGACCTCCCATCCCGCCAGCTCCTCAACCAACTGCTATCAAGCATTTGTCTGAAACAGAGATGCAGGCACGCAGAGAAAAATGGCTTTGTTATAATTGTGATGAGAAATTCACTCGGGGACATAGATGTGTTCAACAAAAGCTCCATCTCTTGGATATGGATTCTCTGCCTGCCTCTACAATTGGTCAAGAAACTCCAGATACAATGGATGATTAGGTCGATATTCAGGAGCCGCCTATTGACCCCCCATCTCAGGATGAACAACCAAAGATATCTCTCCATGCTTTATCCGGTGTCACCACCCCCCAAACAATGCGGGTTAGGGGTTACTTCAAGAATTTTCCTCTTACAATACTCATTGATTCTGGTAGCACTCATAACTTCATTGACCCTCGGATCGCCAAACATGCTGATTGTTTTGTCCATCCTTGCTCCAACTTTGAAGTCATGGTTGCCAATGGGGGCACCTTACCTTGTAAGGGGAAGTGCCACAATGTGCGTTTCTCTCTAGAAGATTATAACCTGCGCTCTGACATGTTTGCCTTGTCCCTAGGCGGATGTGATGTGGTTTTGGACGTTCAATGGTTACGCACACTTGGCCCCATCTTATGGGATTTTGCTGAACTTTGGATGCAGTTTTCAGTCAATGGGAAACAACACAAATTTAAGGGATTACAGGAAGGGTCTCTCCACATCATCAGTTCATATCGTCTGGAAAATATCCTTAAGAATACTTCACATGGTGTCATCGCTCAACTCCATTCCATTCAGATGCACCCATCAATAGTCTCCCCTACTTCCTTGGATAGATATGCAGGTGTCCTTGCTGAACCAGTGGGATTGTCGCCTTCAAGAGACCTTTCCCATACGAATTTAGCTGCATCTACATCTCAGCAGGAAATGATGGTTGTTTTGCATGCAGTATAGATGTGGTAGCCATACCTATTAGGGAATTATTTCTGCATAAAGACTGATCTTCAGAGTCTGGAAAATTTCCTGGAACAATGGGTCTCCTCCCCACCACACCTGAAATGGGTTATCCAACTCATGGGTTATGCCTATGCGATCACTTACAAGAAGGTTAAGGACAATATGGTGATAGATGCTCCTTCTCGCACATTTGATGACCCAGTTTATGTTACAGTTATTTCTCTGCTTGTTCCAAATTGGTTGCAATCTGTTCAACAGGGCTATCTCTTCTATGAACTCCATGCTTCTTCATCAGCAGGGCACTCTGGGTTCCTCAAAATGTATGACCGGGAATAATGTAACTTCTTTTGGTAGGGATGGAAAATGACAATTCAACATATGGTGGCTGACTCTGATACTTGCTAGGTCAACAAGGGTGAAATGACACTCCTTTCGGGACTGCTCGAACCCTTTCCCATCCCTACACAGATGTGGACAACTATTTCTATGGATTTCCTAGAAGCTCTCCAGTGGTACAATACCACATCTAAAATGACACCATATGAAGCAATTTATGGATAGGCACTGCCAGTTGTTTTTCCATACACGCTCAGCAGCTCCCCAGTTCAGGAAATTGACTCGGTTCTTCGAAACCGCGATTAGATTCTTCTCATTCTGCAGGAGAATCTTCACATGGCAAGAATTCGACTGAAACAAAAAGCTGATCAGCACCGTTCTCAACACACTTTTCATGCAGTTGATATGGTCCTTCTTCGTCTACAGCCTTCCAAGCAATTCTCCCTGAAACTCACAAGGTGTCAGTGGGCCGGAATGCAACCCGGGGATGCTACAGGGGAACCACTCCTTCATATTCTGCATCAATTTCCACATATAAAGCTTTGAGGACAAAGCTTTTTCTAAGGGAGAGGGGATGTTAGGAACCCATGTCAACCCTTCTATTTACTTTGTTAGTATATTGTTGTTGGACGCATATGCTTTGTAAGTCGTCCTGTAGTATTTGTTGATCCATAGTTTGTATTATTATTGTTGGATGCATATGCTTTGTAAGTCATCCCGTATTAATTGTTGATCCATATTTTGTATTGGCCCATGGTTTGTATTGATACATTTTATTGACCTGTGGTATTGGCACCTAGACTTAGTATATAAGTTTGTGTTGTGACCAATGAAGGCACCGTGAAGTTATTTGTATTGAGCTTGCTCAAAGGAGGTTTCCCCCTCGAAGTGGCCTGCGATCAATATAAAAGTGACTCTGAGTTCTGTTATTTCTGCTATTTCGTGTGTTTTCATTAATTAATTATTGCAGGTTCTTCATAGATCATCTCAATCTCCAACAAATGACCTTTGAGCTTGTCCTGTTTTCCAAAGAGAGATTCTAGCTTTGTCCACACTTCATTTGGAGTGGATAGAGAATCAATATGGAATAAAAGATATGGAGATATAGAGAGACAAAGTAACCCATAAGCTTCATCAATCCTATTGAACCATTTGTATTTTAATGCAACAACTCCTGGCTCAGTTGCAATCCCCATAGTGACTCTATACTATCCTTTGCTTCGAAGCTGGATGATCATATACGCCTTCCAGTCAAAGAAATTGAAGGGAGTGAGAGTCACAGCTTGGATTGACTTTGATCCATACTGATGCACTCTTGGTGATGGCAATACCTGTAAAAAACACTCTTGGAAATTTCTTTCAATTAAGCTAGCTTTGATACCATGTGATATTTTCAATTGCTAGGAACTAGATTCATAAGACAATTTCACATGGAATATTTCAGACAATGAGAGAAGAAGAATAGAGAGGATAAATTGTGTAAATCACTCTGTATCTTATTCATTGATATGATAACAATATATAATACATACTCCATGTAGAAAATCGAATGCCTTTGAGGCAATTAGGAAAGAGAAAAAAGGAAAGGCTTAGAAAAGAAAAAAACCCCCTAGGTGACAAAAGCAGTTTCCAAAACTGTACTAGAGGCTCACGAATTGGATAAGTATGGTATGGAAGATCATGAGTGAGGTAAATATAATGTGGTGATGGATTTAGAAGGTTAGATATGATGTGGAGGTCGAATTGGTCAAGTGGGAAAATATTCTAAGTCAACTAGCTTTTCCTTTTCCACTAGAAAGCAGGAAAAATACGACAAAGCTAATTAAATCAGGAAAGCACCTTCTAAACCAGAAATGGAAAGAAATCAGATAGAATCCAATGAAATCTTATCTATAATTTTCTCTAAGGCACCCTAGTGAATCAAGATGGCAAGTGGTCCACTAAAAGAAAAAACTGGCCTATTTTACCTAGTCAAAATTTAGGAAATTAATCATAAATGATTAATTAATTTATCCTAAGTCTAGAATGACATAGTGGGTTTTTTAAATATTCCAAAAAACGGTAGTTGAGGGAGATTTGCACATCATTTTTAAGATGGAAAAAAGGCTCCAAAGAGGAAAAAGGATATCAAAAGTGTCAAATAGTTGGCATCTGACGTGTAGGATGGAAAATATTGCAGAACACCTAAGGGGGAAGCATGCATGGGTTTTGACCATGTCAAATGCGAAGGAAATAAAGTGGCGGGCCTCCTAGCTAATGTCAGGGAAAGGAACAAGGAAGGTGTCATGGAGGGGCAGATGTCGGGCATCTAGGATGATGAATGGCCTAATCAATGCACACTCCTGGCAGCCCAGGACCTTAAACATTTTCGGGATGCGACAAAGGACACGAGGCATGGGGAGAATTACATGGACATGTCCTACGCGACGGTCTCGTCAGCTGCTTGGAACCATCATATCCATCCTCATCTGTCTAATGCTAGTACAACCCAATTTATCTCAAGCCCGAGTGCACATTCAAATCCCCTATCTTCTAATAATGAGGAGAGGTTATGGAAAGGACCTCAAATGGAGGACACAGTATGGTGATCTAATGAGGAAAGAGGGTATATCTGAAGCAAGTATCATGCAAAAAGAAATGAAGTACATGGAATTCATTATGGTGAAACAAATGTGGATTTGATGGCTCGCTATAAATGCAGAGGACAACCCCCAACCCATCGACAATTTTCTATTACGAATCCCTCTTCCTACATTTGTGTGAGCTTATTCCCTTTGTTGCAAAGGTAGTTTCTACCTGGTAAATGATTTAATGGATCTGAGGTGAGAAGCAACGAGGGGTAGTAAGAATGGGGGTAGCCTCCCGAAGAAGGTTACTCGGGAGATTAGAAAATATAGGAAAGCAGCTCGGTTATTTAAGGACAGAATTCCCTACAGGATTAGAGAGGAGATTAATTGGGTCGAGCATGAGTTATGGAACTGGGTAAAATACATGCACATAGATAAAGTCATGGAAGAGGTCGCGGATTGGGTTTGTGACTGGGGTTTGATGGATGGTAGGATTTCCACCTATGATCGACTGATCACCACCTGCTGGGATACGAAAGTTCTGTTGGCTCACGTCCTGATGGAGAGGGAGAATAAGGAGATGGGTGACACTAAACCGATTAAGGCCTGGAAGGAGAATTACCATGACAACAGACTCATGCACAAAAAAGTGGACCTTATTTCCATTAAGATGGGTATTACAATCTACCATCCTATGAACAAAGAATCAGAGGCGATATCTTCCGCTATGCAAATTCATGAAAAATGTTTTGCCCCTGGACCTGAGCACCGGTCTGATGCTGAGGAAGCTGGTGATCGTCGCTATCTACACTCGGGTCCTCCTTGCCACAAGGACCCTCCCCTTGGTGGAAACCTGGCAAGAACGAAGTAATGTCTATTCCGTGGGTTCATTTCTGCTCTGTTTATGGTTTACAATTATGTCCATAGTCAATAGTTTACTTTCTAGTATGTCGACTATTATTAGTTTTGGGATCAAAGGAGGCTTATTGGAAACATTTCTATGTAATGGGTATGGGAAGAACATTTTTTTAATAGTATGGGGAATAAATTTTTTGTATGATGGGATAGGGATTACAAAAATATGGAAATGTCTATCCAGAATCCGTGCAGATGTTTTAGCAGGATGGGCCATTAGTTTTTTGTTATCTATGTACTAAAGGTTTCTATAGTAATATAATTTTATTGCTTAAAAAAAAAACACCTAGCATGATTGAAATTCAAATACACTAACATAAACTAAAATTGATACAAACATAAATGAATATAGCACATTCCCAAGCAGGGGGGCCTCCTAGCTTGGGATGTGTTGTAGTTAATTACAACAAATTAGCACACAATGGACAGTAAAAATATTATCATATTTTTATAACATATTCAACATGTACAAAATAAGTATATGATACTTTCTATCAATGGTATATGTTAGTCATATGTCCCTCTCTTATCTATCCTATCTATCCTCTTCTCTCATTCCCTAAGGATTAAATCATGAAGTTACATATATACTTGTTCTTCAAATAACTAGATCCATTGTTTCATGTAAGCAACGATCTTATGCTTAATAAATATTTGGTCGTTCAAACAATATTTAAATTGGAGATAAGTATTAAAACAAAACCATGTGATATTCTCATGACTAGAAGAGTGAGAATATCTCACTCTCGTCCATTGATATCATTCTTTGTTGGAGGTTGTTGAGTGAATTTGATCGTATATTTGACCGCGACATACTGCTAGCTATGTTGAAGGGGAGCTTAGTTTTAGGAAGAAAAATCCATATTGATATGCAACTCAATAGAACCCATGTCACCAATTTGGTTTTAAGATAGCGTAGGTATGACGAAAAATGATACGCTACCGGATTTCTATAACAACCCTGATTTCCTGTAGCACCTTAATTCTCAGTAGTTCCTTAATTTCCAGTAGCGCCCTGAACTACTATTGAATATTTCTGCTCATGTTATGGAAAGGTGTACCATATGAAGAAAAGTGAGACAAAGTAGATTTCCAATCCAAGCAACTACTAAAAAATTAAGATTTGATCAAAAATATAATTTAATTACCTTAAGATTTGATTAAAAAATATAATTCAATTACCCTACGAGATTTTATGAAGATATTTTGCCTATAAAGAGAGGAATATACTGGTAAGGGCTGAAAAATATAAGAATGAGATGGTAAAATGAGGGAGATAATCTAATTTGAAATTGCAAAAAGGTGTCAAAACTGTTTAACAATAGGGTGGATTTCTTGTGTGGGATAACTTGTATGGTGTTGAATTGGGGAAAAACGCGAGAGTGAACTTTCTTTAATAACTTCTCCATATATGAGATCTAATTATTTCAAAGGATCGTGGTTGAATCCCTTTGAGGACCTATGTGTATGAGCCTCTTTAGTAAAGCTCATTTAAAATTCATTGAAATCCATGGTGACTAGCCCCAAGGTGCGAAACCATTACTATATCACAACCACCCATATATATGGTGAACATATGAGTTTACATATAAGGAAATTCCACCTTCTATTCACCATTTCTAACATGAATACAATCCTCTCTTCAACGCTTATATGTTGTTCACTAGGAACCCTAGGCTATATGCCCTTCCTAGAAACCTTAATAGTCTCACTAAACATGAGTACAGTTATCTCTTCAATACATGCATATCCTTTGTATACATCCCCATAGGCTTAACAAAAATACCTCCACTAATATATGTTGTCATTGCACTACCACTAGAAACCCTATGCTACATGCCCTTCCTAGAAACCTTAATAGTCTCATATTTTGTTGCATTCATCATCCCTTAATTTTAAGGATATTAGGGTGGGATTTGAAGATTATTTAATATAATGTCTCTATGTGCAACCACATGTTTGATCACTACCTTAAAATAACAAATAACTCCTTTAAACAATTCACATATAATGCTTGCATGCATTGGATGTTTATGTTAATGCCTTCCATTTACACATGTCACATGTAATTTTTTCGGATTAAGATTATTGCATTTAAGTTGCAATTTAGCATGTATGGTGGAACTTTTGATGTGAAAGATTTGGAATAAGATCAATGCATTTAAGTTATAATTTTGTAGGAATAGTGGAAGTTTTGGTATGGTAACTTGTTGGTGTCCATTTTGTCACCATTTTTTATCAATAAACATGCTCTGATTGGCATCATTTTCACTATTTTGATATTCCTTGCCATTCAGACCATCAAATAGACCCAGATATGAATGTATTTGCATATCACGTAAATCTTGGTTAAATATCATCATTTTATGGTTTATTGACAATCATTTCACATTTCTAGACGTGCTTGGCATTTAGTTTTTGTTCTACAGATTGTGGTCATCATTCAGACCTTCATTCAGTCGTGTGTTCACGCTGAATACGTCCAACCACATTCGAACCGCCGTTCAGCCCTCCATTCATACAATTGTTGGTTGAGATATTTCGGTGCATTAAAGACAAAAACGGTGATGTGGGTTCTGTTGGGGATGTGGCCCTCATGGTTCATGAGCCTCCATTCTAGAAGATTCACTCTCTTGTTCGCTTGTCTCGACACCACATAAAAGAATGCATTTCGAATAAGAATGTTTAAAGTTAGTTGTAATTGGACACTCTTTAGTTTGCATTCATTTGTAGAAGTTAAACTAGATTTGCTTCCGTTTTTTTTTCTTGTCACATTTGGAAGTCATTTTGATACATTCTCTCCCGTTCCTATTACATTTGATACATTTGGTCAGAATCCCCAAGGAGAATGGAATTAGGTAGTTTAGTTTAGTTTTGAGTAATTGCTGAATGCATGAATAATTTAACTATTGAATTCATAAGTAGTTTGTAATTTTGCTTTAAGATAACATAGTTTTCTTGTCAACTGAATCATCTCATAGATAGGTTTCTAAACTCATTAATAGTTGTTTTCTAATTTCTAGACTAGAATTTGAATCATTCATCAGTAGTTTCCGATTTGATCAAGTAGTTCTGTTTTTGATTAAGTCTTGTTTCTTGGAATAATATTGTTGTTTTTATCTTTTTAGTTAATGTTCATAGAGTAGAGTAGTATAGCTTGATACTATTATGATCTATTGGTTTAGTTAGGTTTAATCTGTTCCATAGTTGTATTTCTGAAGTTTGACTTGGTTTTTCATTTTGAAAGATCTTTCGATCTTTTCATTATTAAACATTTCCGAGGTCTAATGATCCAAAACCTTAGGTACCATTCTACCTCAGCATATACTGTGCCACAACTCTAATATTACCAACCCTGGTCGACAATTAAATATTTGGTGATTTCTTAAGACAATAAATACACCTCAACATTTTGGAGCCATTGTTAGGGAGTTGTAGATAGGTAGAATTCAGTCGTAGATAGGTAGAATTTAGTAGTAGATAGGTAGAATTTTCTCTTAAAAACTTAGTGATAAATTGAATTTTCCTCTTTGAAACTTTGAAATAGGCTGGTGGCGGGTGAGCAGTAGGACGAGAGGTAAGAACCTGCGCATTTGTTATAATAGGAATCCCCAAAACCCAACAATAAGTAGTAATGAAATTAGGATTTATTTCAGTTATAGTTTTGTTTTCATGAATAGGTCTAGAGACTCAAAAGGTAGATTTCTTAAAACTAGCCTTTCTACTAAAATTCCTACTAACCTATACTGGGGGTGTGCCACCCCAACTACTAAAATTCCTACTAACCTGTACGGGGGGTGTGCCACCCCAATTACTAACTCAACAGAAAGGTATCGAAATACACCTAAAGGGGATAGTCCTACTGGATGAGCGGATCTTCTAGAATGGAGGCTCACGAACCATGAGGGCCACGTCCCCAATAGAACCCACATCATTGTTTTTATTTTTAATGCCCCGAAATATCTCAACCAACAATTCCATGGGTATGAATGGAGGGTTGAACGAAAGTTCGAATGCGGCTCGACGTCTTCAGCGTGAACGCGTGACTGAATGAAGGTCCGAATGACGACCACAACCTATAGAATAAAAACTAAATGCAAAGCACGTCTGGAAATGTGAGATGATTGTCAATAAACCATAAAAATGATGATATTTAACCAAGATTTACATGATATGCAAATACGTTCATACCTGGGTCTAACTGATGGTCTGAATGGAAAGGAGAATGACTTATCATATCAAAATAGTGAAAATAATGCCAATGAGAGCATGTTTATTGATAAAAAATGGTGACAAAATGGACACCAACATTCCCCCAAACCAAAGATATGCTGCATCCCACTGAGCAAGTAGAGAATAAATTAGGAAGAAGGCTAAGCTGTGGTAGAAGCTTCCTTTGACTTGGAAGAGGAAGTGGATTTAGCCTTAAGTTTCTTGAACAGGTCTTTCAAGGCATCATGCTTCAACTGGAGAGAAAGGTTGGAAGTTGTTTTGGTGTTGTTTAAATCTTCAACACTCTTCACTTGTGCATGTAATTCTTTGTTCTTTTCACAAAGCCCATAGATTATCTCAACATATTTCTCATTCTGGCTCTTTAATTGTGCTATGTCTTGGGTTAATCTGTCCACAGTCTAATGGAGTGGAGTAGATGCTTCTGCAAAAGACTCAAGATCTTTTTGAGAGCTCGGTCCCTTTAGAAATGGTTCGGGATCAGCAGATGTAGTGTGTTCCTCAAGAGCCTTATCTTCAATGTGTGCAGGGGCAGGTTCCAAGACAGGGTCTTCAATCAAACTTGTAGATATATTGGCTAACGCAAGAAGGGGTGATTCAAGGACAAGATCATCCGTCTGCTCATCAAGACTATCTGAATGCATTGGTTGAATGACGGACTGATCGATAGACTGGACGACGATTTGTTCGATAGACTGGTCACGATTGGACTTTCTTGACTTTGTGGGTATCGGTGAAAAGAATGGGGGTTTCATGGTTGTGTCCTCGTGGACAGGCTCAGGAGAGGATGAATGAATAAGGTTTATTTCTCCTGAGGCACCTTCACTAAATCGTATAGACTTGGTATCCCTTTTTTCTTGGGCAGAGGTTTGAACGGGCTCATCTGCACGGTTTTGAATTCGGTGATGCTTGCGAGAGGCAGAGGCTTTAACAAGGGGCTTCTTGACCAGATGGGGGTTTAGTGTTTCAAACAAAAAGCTATCCCACGTTTTCCCTTCTTCCTTCAACTGATTGGTGATCAATATTTTTATGAGACAGTGATGGTATAAACTGCCAACAGGATTAACTATATTTTTCCTAACCTGGCTAGACATCTTCTCTAGGCTCTTTAGAAAATAGAATGGAAAATTTAGGGCCTGATTATTAACGAAATGTGCCAATAATCGGAAGTGGAAGGATTTGAAAATGGTGTACTTACCTTCACAGGTGATCAACCAGATGATAACAGTCAAGGGTTCGAGATATTCAGGATTAACCCACTCCCGGTGGAATCCTTTTGTGCCTGCAACATGTTGGTATTCATATTTGAGAATGAATTCATGATCCGTCTGTGGAAGAAAAAGGTTTTTGTGCCAACGGGAACCCTCCCTGGGAAGTTTCGTGGCCAACGCAATAGACTCCTCTATTACAGGAAAGGTGAGATAGAAAACCTTATCCATTTTTCCATCGACCCCTTTGGAAAATAGAAGTGAAATCTCATCATCGTGGTCGTCAAGAAGGTCAAGGAACGGACCCCAACCCGCTCGAAGAAACACTTCACGGCATGCCTTGAATTCAAGAATGCAGAGCAACTCCTGGTAACTTCCAGGCTCGTAACGGATTGCCATTATTAAGCAGAGGTCGAGGGATGCAAGAGGTACAGGGGGTGCAAGAAATTGCAGGAGACGCGACTTGATAGACTCAGGAAATATAAGGGAAACCAGAATGAAGGAGAATTCACGCAGGCATTGGTTTAAATCGTGATCCATTTGAATGGTTAAATGATCGTGAAGCAGGGATTTAGCACGCTTGAATGATCATGCTATCATGCAAAAAATATTGAATCATGTTCCTTCATGAAAATACGTGCATTTGTGAATTCGCATGGTTATGATATATTCCACCATGCCCAAAGTAAACTTTTGACAGGTTGAATGTAATTTTCATAATGAGATATTAAGCATAAGTAGCATAAAAGAACATGATGACTTTTAATTAATACCATGATAGATCGCATGCATATAACTTAATGAAGAGTTAAAACCATATGATAGCCATATAATGATTCTGAAAATCGCAATAATGCAAGGTTAATTGATTTATTTGATGAAGTCGAAATGAGCAAAGGAATGAGGTCGAATGCAGAGATGATATTTGATTGATCCCTGGTATAGTTAGTCGATTAGATTTTACCAGAAGAATTCAAAAATTAGATCCCTAACACACTTAATCATGTTTGTTATAAGCTATGATTTCATTTGGTACTTTATTCGGCACTTCATTCAGATCGCCGTTCATTTGCCTCATTCGTCACTTCATTCGGATCGTCATTCAACCCTTCATTCAATCCTTCATATGGACCTTCTGCACAAAAATATGCTTTGATGGATTTGAGTGTTGCTGATAATGCAGAGAATTTTTCTGGGGATTTCAGCACACAACAGGATGATGTAAACCTACTTTTCTTAAACTTTAGTCGCATTTCTCTTTATTTATCATGGATCAGAACAATCTTCTGCTACTTGCATTATCATGAAAAACACCTATCATTTTGTCAGAGATAAATGAACTTTTTATAAGTAATCAGAAAGTAAAGACAGTTCTGAACCTCCCCCAAACTGAAAATATGGCGTGTCTGCAAGCCATCAAAGAAAAATTGATTAATATTCAAATATTTTCAATTAATAGTTTAGCCAATAGCTCTAAAATGTTGTTATAATATTTCGTAAGAAAAAGAAATACTAATTAACAAATGGAGATGATTCAGATATGTACTTTCATCAAAAAATAATAGTGCTTAGGAAGACCATATGAATAGTGATAGTATAATTGATACAAAAAATGCCATAGGAAAGACCAGTTATCCATGACTCATTTTAAAGATCTCTTGTCATCCAAAGAATATAGATAAAGTTCACCCTAGAGTTTGTGAGATTTCTATAGTTATGCGTCCCATTTCTAGGATAATCATACCCTAGGTATTGTTTGAATTAGATGACAGGATCCAAGTCCAACTTACAGCCTGCATTCTCTAATGACAATATAAATAATTTGGCCTAAACATGCATTTGTATACTCAGGTTTTTTAGATGAGCCATGTGCATAGTGATGCATTAACCCCGACGGGTTTATCTTGGTACCATGCAAGCATAGCCCTACTGCCAGCAAGCCTGTTCAGTACCCTGACGGGTTTACTTGCATTTACCGAGCATCCTTGTTTAAGATTTTACTTAACAGGGTCCCACTGCCAGCGAACCTGCTCAGTACCTTAGCGGGTTTGCTTTGTATAATGATTTTTAGTATGAGGAAGTCGGTTGGCACTAGAGTGTGCTAAGCTTGCTAAACACATAATTCAAATTTTCAGAGCGAACCTTATGAGTAACTTTATTTATAATAGCCTGAATTATAGGTCATGTCAAAAGATAATAACCTAAAGTTGTTATTTGACCTCTCAGTCCATCTTCTTCATAAAAGATCAGTAATGTTCCCCACAAAATAGAAATATCACTCACTTTTGGGCTACCTTTTTAAAGAATGCTTAAGAAACAAGTTTTGATGATGAGTCTAGAATGAACTAGTAGTCCATAGGTGTAAGATAGAACTTTTGAAAATCATGATGATTAAAGTAGGTCTTAAGCAACGGCTCTAATGATAAACCAGAAATGTGCATGTCTGAATCAAATACCATATATAGAATCATAAAAGAAAGTGGTTAGAAATGACAAAAAGAACACTATAAATTTTCAATTTTAAATCAATAATCCAAAGAGAAGGAGTTAGGATCCATTATGAGTTTTTTTTAGAGCACTTCCCTTTTCAGATAATATTGCATGAGATGATTAAGATAAGATACTTGTAATCAACTGCAAAACCACTTGTTAGATGATTCAAATTTATTCTAAACAAAAAGACATATGTACAAAGAAAGTCATATGGAATTTTATTAAAATTAGGGAAATAGAAAAGATTCTTCCTATTTTAATTGACAAAATTCCATAAGCTGATCATAGAGTGAATTTCCTGTATAGATGCAATCAACTGTTAGAAATGACTCTTATTTATTAAAAAAAACCACAAAAATATATATTTACATATATACAAATGAAGATAACCCAAAAAGAATTTCAAGAACCAGGAGAAGGAGGAATGACTTTCTCTTCTACCGGCTACATCTCCTCCTGTTGTAAGGCATTCTGCACAAAATCTTGTTTAGATATTGTTTAATGATAAAGTCTAAGTCTATGTCCATTTACAACAAAGAAAATTTGTGAATCATCAATTGTCTTAATCTTAACAGATCCATTATCAAAAGCTATAACAATTTCATATGGACCCATCCAACGAGTAGTTAATTTACCTTTAAATTTTTTGTACCTTGAATCAAAAAGTAATGCCCAGTCTCCAGTTTTGAATTGTTTTTGTTTAATGTATTTATCATGCCACTTTTTGCGTTGGTTTTGTATTAAAATTATGCATTGAACAACATCTTGTCTAATCTCGTCTAATTCATTTATCTGCAGGATTCGTTGTCTCTGTGCTTCTTCCAGATTCATCCCTAATTGTGCAGCCATACGAAAGGTTTTGACTTGAAATTCAATGGGTAGAAGAACTTGTTTACCATAAACAAGTTCATAAGGTGTGTGGCTAGTGGTATTCCTCCAAGTTATTCTATAAGCTCACAAGGCTTATGGAAGCCTATCTGCCCAGTCTTTATGGTGTAACTGGATAGTCTTAGTCAGGATGGCTTCTAATACCTTGTTGGTAGACTCTACCTGACCATTGGCTTACGGGTGATATGTTGAATATTTACAATGTCTAATACCATATTTGTCAGTAAGCTCTTTCATCGAGTTGGAGGTGAACTGAGATCCTTGATCGGTTACAATTTCCCTAGGTACACCGAATCAGGTAAATATTTATTCATATATAAACTCTACCATAGATTTTTTTGTGGCTCGAAATAGGGATTTAGCTTCCACCCAATTGGTGACATAGTCTATGCAAACTAGGACGTATTTCTTCTTGCGAGACATAGGGAAAATTGGCCCAATGAAATATAGAGCCCATTTTTCAAAAGGTTCAATCATAACCTGGGGTTTTAAGGGCATCTCATTGGATGGTGTAGGTCTACCCATTCTTTGGCAACTATCACACCCCTTGACATACTTGGCAGCATCTTTAAAAATGCTTGGCCAATAATATCTAGAGTGCAACACATTGTATGTTGTTCTCTTATCAGAAAAATTCCCACCACAAGGTCCACCATGACAGGCATGGAGGATCTCTGCCATCTCATCCTCTCGTACACATCGTCTAATAATAAGATTAGGACTGGTATGAAAAATATCATTGTCCACCCAAGAATAATTAGAACTTTGAACTATGATCCTACGTTTCTCGGGTGGGGAGAGATGGTTTGGTAGCTTTCAGGTTGCGAAATAATTTTCTATGTCTGCAAACCAAGGGGTTCGAACAGACATAGCGAACAAATGTTCATCTGGAAAGCTATCATCGACAGGACTGGATTTATTGTCAATTTGAATTTGAGAGAGAAAATTTGCTACCACATTCTCTCGACCGGGACGATCAACAATAGTGATGTCAAATTCTTGTAACAAAAGAAGCCACCGAGTCACCCTGCCCTTGGTGATTGGTTTGTTCATTAAAAATCTAATGGAGGAGTGGTCGGTGTGTATGAAAACTTCATATCCTGTGATATAATGACGAAACTTGTTGATGGCATAGACTACTGCCAGAAACTCTTTTTCAGTTACAGTGTATTTCGATTCTATAGGAGTCAAATTTTTACTAGCAAAGTAGATGGCATGTGATGTTTGTCCCTCTTTTTGACCTAAGAATCAGTGGATATATGGAAGGGAAGGGACCAATTGGGGCCCCTAAGTATCGGTGCCACTAATAGCTTTTCCTTCAAAGTTTGAAGGTATGTTGACAAGGTTTAGTCCATTGGAATTTTGTATCTTTCATGAGTAGCTTGAATATAGGTGCGGCTATCTTAGTGAAGTTTTCAATAAAACGTCTATAATATCCTGCATGGCCAAGAAAGCTTCTTACTTCCTTCGGAATTTTTGGAGGAGGAAGATTAACAATTATTTATATCTTGGCAGGATCCACCTTGATACCTTGAAGAGAGACATGATGTCCTAGAACTATGCCCTCGGTTAGTAGCATCTTACATTTTTCATGACTAAGGGCTAAGTTCGTTTCTTGGCACCGAATAAGAACTGTTTTGAGATTATCAAGGTCTTCTTGGAAGGTATTACCATAAACTGTAAAATCATCCATATAAACTTCTACACAGTCATGTATAAGGTCAGCAAAGATTCCTAGAATTTCACACTGGAAAATGGCAGGTGCATTACATAGGCCAAATGGAAAAACTTGATAGGCATATGTCCCCCAAGAACAAGTAAAGGTTGTCTTGTCCTGATCCTCAGGTGCTATTAATATTTGATTGTATCCACTATACCCATCAAGGAAATAAAAGTATTGTTTCCCTGACAAGGTATCTAACACCTGGTCAATGAAAGGTAAAGGGAAGTAGTCCTTAAGAGTGGCCTTGTTCAATTCTTGAAAGTCAACACAGATACGCCATTTCCCTGTAACTTTCTTTGGAACTACTACTAGAGGAGACACCCATTTACTGTTAGAAATTGGGTAGATGAAACCAGCGTTAAGGAGTTTTTGTAATTCATCTTTTACTATATCTTTTAGGGCTAGATTCATTCTTCTCTGGGGCTTCCTGACAGGAGGTATGTTTGAATCTGTGTAAATGTGATGAATACAGGTATCTGGGTGTATACCCTTCATATCGGTGTATTCCCATGCAAATGCTCCAGTTTGACTCTTGAGAACTTTTAGTAATTGTTTTTGCTGACTCTCATCTAAACTTGCATTTATATGTAGACATTTTTCAGAACTAACCTCACAAGGTATGGTATAAGATCCTAGATGTTCTTCGATTGCAAAGACACAGGGTGTACTTGTAAATGTTGAGAGGCTCATGTTTTCTTGGAATTCATCTCCAAATATCTGGTCAAGTTGGGAAAAAGACTGAGGAAAGTCTATACATGCTGTGGAAGAGATAAATTGGTTCAACACATTCTCGGTATTATGTTCTTGAAGTGCCTAGGAGAAATCACTAACAAGGGAAAGTTCTTCCAAGTTCTCATCCCCAAAAGGACAATCTAACCAAAACAAATTTTCAGTTACTGGCTATGCTGGTGGGTATAAAGCTAGTTTTCTTGTAGACAACCCATCAGAGATAATCATCTCTGCATCTCTCCATCCTATAAATGCATTGGCAGTGGCCAACCAAGGTCTACCCAGAATAATGAGGTGTCCTTTAGAAGGGTCCTTTGATTCTATGACCATAAAGTCCACGAGATATTCCCATGAAGCTATTGATACAATGATATCATCTAATATCTCAGAAGGCTGCACCATAGTGCGATCTGCTAACTCTAGCATTGTTGGGGTAGGGCAAAGGAACTGTCCTAAATGGAGAGTTTCTAAAACTGTGGTAGTCATCAAGTTAATATCATCTCCTAGATCAATTATTGTATTTCCTATGGCGGTGTTATTGATGATAACTGTCACCATAGGATTTCCTGGATTTGTATACTTTGGAATTCTAGGTTGGTTTGCTATGTAATCTGACATTTCACCTATGACATGAATCGTTAGAGGGTATTTTTTCTTTTTACCTGGTATTTTAATACAGATTTCCTTTATCACTTTACTATAGATTGATATATCTTTAATGGCTTGTAACAAAGGGATCTTAATACAAATATTTTTCAATTTGTTAATGATATCATACTCTAGATAAGTTACAGGTTGATTTGTGATAGGGGGTAGTGAAGGAGGTACAAATCCAGGAAAGAGTTGTTGGATATTAGGTGGGTAGGGATAGTTAGGCATAGGAGGAGGTGGTTGAGCATAAGCTTGTCCTATCCATCCGTGTGGCCATTGCTGTTGTTGAGCATTTTGAGGAGGGTACTGCGGTGGCCAATTTTTCCAACCTGAAGTGTTCCACTGTTGAGAAGGTTGATAAGGATGGTAATAGGGTGGAAATTGTGATGATGGATATTGATATAATGGTTGAATTTTTCACTCTTATATACAGCTTGCAACCCAGGCAACGATGGACAGTTATCAGTTGGATGTTCTTTTGTACAAAGGTGACAAACCGAAACATTATTTAATGGACATTCCCATTGGGGATGTTTAGTTCTACATCTAGGACAGAAAACACTCATTGTTGCACACTCTTCATCTTGTCTCTTTTTAGCTTGTAATGCATCTAATTGAGAACCCATGGCTCCTAAGATATCTTTTTTGAATTTTTCCAATAGGTTTCCCAACTATACCCTTGTAACTCCACCAGGACTGGATGTATTTCCATTTAGATTCCTCACATAAGATTGTCGAAAGTGTCTTCCACTTTTCCCTCTGCTCCTTGAGTAATTCCTGCATAGCTCACAAATTTGTGCAAAAGACTTATGAGAGATGTCTCCTACTGCCATGAGATTAAGGTTTTCTAAGAATTCTTCTAATATTCCCTAGAGGAAGAGTGTATTTACTGCATCTTCCCAAAGATCACTATATTTGGATTTATGTAACACATAGTTATATATTTCGAGATAGTCTTCTAGGATCTCATCTTCAAGTTGTTGTATTTTAAAAATATCATTGCGAGAGTCCTTAGGTTTACAGTAATCCTGATATTTCCGTAGAAATGCATTCTTCATGCCTTCCCAAGTTCTAATACTGGATGGTTTATGGGGTTAAAAGAATAGATTACAATGTTTAAAGTTAGTTGTAATTGGACACTCTTTAGTTTGCATTCATTTGTAGAAGTTAAACTAGATTTGCTTCCGTTTTTTTTTCTTGTCACATTTGGAAGTCATTTTGATACATTCTCTCCCGTTCCTATTACATTTGATACATTTGGTCAGAATCCCCAAGGAGAATGGAATTAGGTAGTTTAGTTTAGTTTTGAGTAATTGCTGAATGCATGAATAATTTAACTATTGAATTCATAAGTAGTTTGTAATTTTGCTTTAAGATAACATAGTTTTCTTGTCAACTGAATCATCTCATAGATAGGTTTCTAAACTCATTAATAGTTGTTTTCTAATTTCTAGACTAGAATTTGAATCATTCATCAGTAGTTTCCGATTTGATCAAGTAGTTCTGTTTTTGATTAAGTCTTGTTTCTTGGAATAATATTGTTGTTTTTATCTTTTTAGTTAATGTTCATAGAGTAGAGTAGTATAGCTTGATACTATTATGATCTATTGGTTTAGTTAGGTTTAATCTGTTCCATAGTTGTATTTCTGAAGTTTGACTTGGTTTTTCATTTTGAAAGATCTTTCGATCTTTTCATTATTAAACATTTCCGAGGTCTAACGATCCAAAACCTTAGGTACCATTCTACCTCAGCATATACTGTGCCACAACTCTAAGATTACCAACCCTGGTAGACAATTAAATATTTGGTGATTTCTTAAGACAATAAATACACCTCAACATTTTGGAGCCGTTGTTAGGGAGTTGTAGATAGGTAGAATTCAGTCGTAGATAGGTAGAATTTAGTAGTAGATAGGTAGAATTTTCTCTTAAAAACTTAGTGATAAATTGAATTTTCCTCTTTGAAACTTTGAAATAGGCTGGTGGCGGGTGAGCAGTAGGACGAAAGGTAAGAACCTGCGCATTTGTTATAATAGGAATACCCAAAACCCAACAATAAGTAGTAATGAAATTAGGATTTATTTCAGTTATAGTTTTGTTTTCATGAATAGGTCTAGAGACTCAAAAGGTAGATTTCTTAAAACTAGCCTTTCTACTAAAATTCCTACTAACCTATACTGGGGGTGTGCCACCCCAACTACTAAAATTCCTACTAACCTGTACGGGGGGTGTGCCACCCCAATTACTAACTCAACATAAAGGTATCGAAATACACCTAAAGGGGATAGTCCTACTTGAAAAGCTAAGGAAATCCTTTCTGGAAACCATTTAGGGGAAACCATAGAGACATCCAAAAAGTCTGTTCATAAATAAATTCCACTAGAAGAACCTCAAGCTCGTATTGAGATTGAACTTAGATAAGAGGAAACTCAAAAGGATAAAAATTCAGAACCTCTCAACCCTCCTTTAGCCCAAAAACCCAAAGACACTACCTTTTCAATAGTAGGTGGTCCAAACCTAGTAGATTTTGTTGATCATGCACAAGTAGACGCTCTTTTTGAAAATTTGGTGAACATAGTTATTTCACAGATTGAGACAACAATGGTAGGACCTTCAAAACTAGACTCCCACATAGCTGATAATTCTTCTCCTAAAAAGAGGAATATTTTCCCTAAGACAGAGTGTTGGGACATCCCATATTCACCAAGAAAAGAACCACCTAGGTATTCTCTCTTTGGCAATCGAGTCTTCATGGAGGATGAAAATGAAGATCATGTCCGACAAGAGGAAGAAGAGGGAGAGGTTAGAACCGAAGGTACTTTTGGATTCCCTATCTTAGACACTGCACAAGATGTAACCATGAAAAACATCCCTCCCTCCTCACTACCGACCTTTTATGGGAAGAGTAGTGAGGATCCAGATACATTCTTATTCGAATTACATTAAAACCATCCAGTATTAGAAATGCATTCTTATTAGAAATACATTCTTTTCTGCCACATTAAAAGATTCTGCTCTTCGATGGTTTATGGGGTTAGGAGAATCCAGTATTAGAACTTGGGAAGGCATGAAGAATGCATTTCTACGGAAATATCAGGATTACTGTAAACCTAAGGACTCTCGCAATGATATTTTTAAAATACAACAACTTGAAGATGAGATCCTAGAAGACTATCTCGAAATATATAACTATGTGTTACATAAATCCAAATATAGTGATCTTTGGGAAGATGCAGTAAATACACTCTTCCTCTAGGGAATATTAGAAGAATTCTTAGAAAACCTTAATCTCATGGCAGTAGGAGACATCTCTCATAAGTCTTTTGCAAAAATTTGTGAGCTATGCAGGAATTACTCAAGGAGCAGAGGGAAAAGTGGAAGACACTTTCGACAATCTTATGCGAGGAATCTAAATGGAAATACATCCAGTCCTGGTGGAGTTACAAGGGTATAGTTGGGAAACCTATTGGAAAAATTCAAAAAAGATATCTTAGGAGCCATGGGTTCTCAATTAGATGCATTACAAGCTAAAAAGAGACAAGATGAAGAGTGTGCAACAATGAGTGTTTTCTGTCCTAGATGTAGAACTAAACATCCCCAATGGGAATGTCCATTAAATAATGTTTCGGTTTGTCACCTTTGTACAAAAGAACATCCAACTGATAACTGTCCATCGTTGCCTGGGTTGCAAGCTGTATATAAGAGTGAAAAATTCAACCATTATATCAATATCCATCATCACAATTTCCACCCTATTACCATCCTTATCAACCTTCTCAACAGTGGAACACTTCAGGTTGGAAAAATTGGCCACCGCAGTACCCTCCTCAAAATGCTCAACAACAGCAATGGCCACACGGATGGATAGGACAAGCTTATGCTCAACCACCTCCTCCTATGCCTAACTATCCCTACCCACCTAATATCCAACAACTCTTTCCTGGATTTGTACCTCCTTCACTACCCCCTATCACAAATCAACCTGTAACTTATCTAGAGTATGATATCATTAACAAATTGAAAAATATTTGTATTAAGATCCCTTTGTTACAAGCCATTAAAGATATATCAATCTATAGTAAAGTGATAAAGGAAATCTGTATTAAAATACCAGGTAAAAAGAAAAAATACCCTCTAACGATTCATGTCATAGGTGAAATGTCAGATTACATAGCAAACCAACCTAGAATTCCAAAGTATACAAATCCAGGAAATCCTATGGTGACAGTTATCATCAATAACACCGCCATAGGAAATACAATAATTGATCTAGGAGATGATATTAACTTGATGACTACCACAGTTTTAGAAACTCTCCATTTAGGACAGTTCCTTTGCCCTACCCCAACAATGCTAGAGTTAGCAGATCGCACTATGGTGCAGCCTTCTGAGATATTAGATGATATCATTGTATCAATAGCTTCATGGGAATATCTCGTGGACTTTATGGTCATAGAATCAAAGGACCCTTCTAAAGGACACCTCATTATTCTGGGTAGACCTTGGTTGGCCACTGCCAATGCATTTATAGGATGGAGAGATGGAGAGATGATTATCTCTGATGGGTTGTCTACAAGAAAACTAGCTTTATACCCACCAGCATAGCCAGTAACTGAAAATTTGTTTTGGTTAGATTGTCCTTTTGGGGATGAGAACTTGGAAGAACTTTCCCTTGTTAGTGATTTCTCCTAGGCACTTCAAGAACATAATACCGAGAATGTGTTGAACCAATTTATCTCTTCCACAGCATGTATAGACTTTCCTCAGTCTTTTTCCCAACTTGACCAGATATTTGGAGATGAATTCCAAGAAAACATGAGCCTCTCAACATTTACAAGTACACCCTGTGTCTTTGCAATCGAAGAACATCTAGGATCTTATACCATACCTTGTGAGGTTAGTTCTGAAAAATGTCTACATATAAATGCAAGTTTAGATGAGAGTCAGCAAAAACAATTATTAAAAGTTCTCAAGAGTCAAACTGGAGCATTTGCATGGGAATACACCGATATGAAGGGTATACACCCAGATACCTGTATTCATCACATTTACACAGATTCAAACATACCTCCTGTCAGGAAGCCCCAGAGAAGAATGAATCTAGCCCTAAAAGATATAGTAAAAGATGAATTACAAAAACTCCTTAACGCTGGTTTCATCTACCCAATTTCTAACAGTAAATGGGTGTCTCCTCTAGTAGTAGTTCCAAAGAAAGTTACAGGGAAATGGCGTATCTGTGTTGACTTTCAAGAATTGAACAAGGCCACTCTTAAGGACTACTTCCCTTTACCTTTCATTGACCAGGTGTTAGATACCTTGTCAGGGAAACAATACTTTTATTTCCTTGATGGGTATAGTGGATACAATCAAATATTAATAGCACCTGAGGATCAGGACAAGACAACCTTTACTTGTTCTTGGGGGACATATGCCTATCAAGTTTTTCCATTTGGCCTATGTAATGCACCTGCCATTTTCCAGTGTGAAATTCTAGGAATCTTTGCAGACCTTATACTTGACTGTGTAGAAGTTTATATGGATGATTTTACAGTTTATGGTAATACCTTCCAAGAAGACCTTGATAATCTCGAAACAGTTCTTATTCGGTGCCAAGAAACGAACTTAGCCCTTAGTCATGAAAAATGTAAGATGCTACTAACCGAGGGCATAGTTCTAGGACATCATGTCTCTCTTCAAGGTATCAAGGTGGATCCTGCCAAGATATAAATAATTGTTAATCTTCCTCCTCCAAAAATTCCGAAGGAAGTAAGAAGCTTTCTTGGCCATGCAGGATATTATAGACGTTTTATTGAAAACTTCACTAAGATAGCCGCACCTATATTCAAGCTACTCATGAAATATACAAAATTCCAATGGACTAAACCTTGTCAACATACCTTCAAACTTTGAAGGAAAAGCTATTAGTGGCACCGATACTTAGGGGCCCCAATTGGTCCCTTCCCTTCCATATATCCACTGATGCTTAGGTCAAAAAGAGGGACAAACATCACATGCCATCTACTTTGCTAGTAAAAATTTGACTCCTATAGAATCGAAATACACTGTAACTGAAAAAGAGTTTCTGGCAGTAGTCTATGCCATCAACAAGTTTCGTCATTATATCACAGGATATGAAGTTTTCATACACACCGACCACTCCTCCATTAGATTTTTAATGAACAAACCAATCACCAAGGGCAGGGTGACTCGGTGGCTTCTTTTGTTACAAGAATTTGACATCACTATTGTTGATCGTCCCGGTCGAGAGAATGTGGTAGCAAATTTTCTCTCTCAAATTCAAATTGACAATAAATCCAGTCCTGTCGATGATAGCTTTCCAGATGAACATTTGTTCGCTATGTCTGTTCGAACCCCTTGGTTTGCAGACATAGAAAATTATTTCGCAACCTGAAAGCTACCAAACCATCTCTCCCCACCCGAGAAACGTAGGATCATAGTTCAAAGTTCTAATTATTCTTGGGTGGACAATGATATTTTTCGTACCAGTCCTAATCTTATTATTAGACGATGTGTACGAGAGGATGAGATGGCAGAGATCCTCCATGCCTGTCATGGTGGACCTTGTGGTGGGAATTTTTCTGATAAGAGAACAACATACAATGTGTTGCACTCTAGATATTATTGGCCAAGCATTTTTAAAGATGCTGCCAAGTATGTCAAGGGGTGTGATAGTTGCCAAAGAATGGGTAGACCTACACCATCCAATGAGATGCCCTTAAAACCCCAGGTTATGATTGAACCTTTTGAAAAATGGGCTCTATATTTCATTGGGCCAATTTTCCCTATGTATCGCAAGAAGAAATACATCCTAGTTTGCATAGACTATGTCACCAATTGGGTGGAAGCTAAATCCCTATTTCGAGCCACAAAAAAATCTATGGTAGAGTTTATATATGAAGAAATATTTACCTGATTCGGTGTACCTAGGGAAATTGTAACCGATCAAGGATCTCAGTTCACCTCCAACTCGATGAAAGAGCTTACTGACAAATATGGTATTAGACATTGTAAATATTCAACATATCACCCGTAAGCCAATGGTCAGGTAGAGTCCACCAACAAGGTATTAGAAGCCATCCTGACTAAGACTATCCAGTTACACCATAAAGACTGGGTAGATAGGCTTCCATAAGCCTTGTGGGCTTATAGAATAACTTGGAGGAATACCACTAGCCACACACCTTATGAACTTGTTTATGGTAAACAAGTTCTTCTACCCATTGAATTTCAAGTCAAAACCTTTCGTATGGATGCACAATTAGGGATGAATCTGGAAGAAGCACAGAGACAACGAATCCTGCAGATAAATGAATTAGACGAGATTAGACAAGATGCTGTTCAATGCATAATTTTAATACAAAACCAACGCAAAAAGTGGCATGATAAATACATTAAACAAAAACAATTCAAAACTGGAGACTGGGCATTACTTTTTGATTCAAGGTACAAAAAATTTAAAGGTAAATTAACTACTCGTTGGATGGGTCCATATGAAATTGTTATAGCTTTTGATAATGGATCTGTTAAGATTAAGACAATTGATGATTCACAAATTTTCTTTGTTGTAAATGGACATAGACTTAGACTTTATCATTAAACAATATCTAAACAAGATTTTGTGCAGAATGCCTTACAACAGGAGGAGATGTAGCCGGTAGAAGAGAAAGTCATTCCTCCTTCTCCTGGTTCTTGAAATTCTTTTTGGGTTATCTTCATTTGTATATATGTAAATATATATTTTTGTGGTTTTTTTTAATAAATAAGAGTCATTTCTAACAGTTGATTGCATCTATACAGGAAATTCACTCTATGATCAGCTTATGGAATTTTGTCAATTAAAATAGGAAGAATCTTTTCTATTTCCCTAATTTTAATAAAATTCCATATGACTTTCTTTGTACATATGTCTTTTTGTTTAGAATAAATTTGAATCATCTAACAAGTGGTTTTGCAGTTGATTACAAGTATCTTATCTTAATCATCTCATGCAATATTATCTGAAAAGGGAAGTGCTCTAAAAAAAACTCATAATGGATCCTAACTCCTTCTCTTTGGATTATTGATTGAAAATTGAAAATTTATAGTGTTCTTTTTGTCATTTCTAACCACTTTCTTTTATGATTCTATATATGGTATTTGATTCAGACATGCACATTTCTGGTTTATCATTAGAGCCGTTGCTTAAGACCTACTTTAATCATCATGATTTTCAAAAGTTCTATCTTACACCTATGGACTACTAGTTCATTCTAGACTCATCATCAAAACTTGTCTCTTAAGCATTCTTTAAAAAGGTAGCCCAAAAGTGAGTGATATTTCTATTTTGTGGGGAACATTACTGATCTTTTATGAAGAAGATGGACTGAGAGGTCAAATAACAACTTTAGGTTATTATCTTTTGACATGACCTATAATTCAGGCTATTATAAATAAAGTTACTCATAAGGTTCGCTCTGAAAATTTGAATTATGTGTTTAGCAAGCTTAGCACACTCTAGTGCCAACCGACTTCCTCATACTAAAAATCATTATACAAAGCAAACCCGCTAAGGTACTGAGCAGGTTCGCTAGCAGTGGGACCCTGTTAAGTAAAATCTTAAACAAGGATGCTCGGTAAATGCAAGTAAACCCGTCAGGGTACTGAACAGGCTTGCTGGCAGTAGGGCTATGCTTGCATGGTACCAAGATAAACCCGTCGGGGTTAATGCATCACTATGCACATGGCTCATCTAAAAAACCTGAGTATACAAATACATGTTTAGGCCAAATTATTTATATTGTCATTAGAGAATGCAGGCTGTAAGTTGGACTTGGATCCTGTCATCTAATTCAAACAATACCTAGGTAATGATTATCCTAGAAATGGGACGCATAACTATAGAAATCTCACAAACTCTAGGGTGAACTTTATCTATATTCTTTGGATGACAAGAGATCTTTAAAATGAGTCATGGATAACTGGTCTTTCCTATGGCATTTTTTGTATCAATTATACTATCACTATTCATATGGTCTTCCTAAGCACTATTATTTTTTGATGAAAGTACATATCTGAATCATCTCCATTTGTTAATTAGTATTTCTTTTTCTTACGAAATATTATAACAACATTTTAGAGCTATTGGCTAAACTATTAATTGAAAATATTTGAATATTAATCAATTTTTCTTTGATGGCTTGCAGACACGCCATATTTTCAGTTTGGGGGAGGTTCAGAACTGTCTTTACTTTCTGATTACTTATAAAAAGTTCATTTATCTCTGACAAAATGATAGGTGTTTTTCATGATAATGCAAGTAGCAGAAGATTGTTCTGATCCATGATAAATAAAGAGAAATGCGACTAAAGTTTAAGAAAAGTAGGCTTACATCATCCTGTTGTGTGCTGAAATCCCCAGAAAAATTCTCTGCATTATCAGCAACACTCAAATCCATCAAAGCATATTTTTGTGCAGAAGTTCCATATGAAGGATTGAATGAAGGGTTGAATGATGATCCGAATGAAGTGACGAATGAGGCAAATGAACGGCGATCTGAATGAAGTGCCGAATAAAGTACCAAATGAAATCATAGCTTATAACAAACATGATTAAGTGTGTTAGGGATCTAATTTTTGAATTCTTCTGGTAAAATCTAATCGACTAACTATACCAGGGATCAATCAAATATCATCTCTGCATTCGACCTCATTCCTTTGCTCATTTCGACTTCATCAAATAAATCAATTAACCTTGCATTATTGCGATTTTCAGAATCATTATATGGCTATCATATGGTTTTAACTCTTCATTAAGTTATATGCATGCGATCTATCATGGTATTAATTAAAAGTCATCATGTTCTTTTATGCTACTTATGCTTAATATCTCATTATGAAAATTACATTCAACCTGTCAAAAGTTTACTTTGGGCATGGTGGAATATATCATAACCATACGAATTCACAAATGCACGTATTTTCATGAAGGAACATGATTCAATATTTTTTGCATGATAGCATGATCATTCAAGCGTGCTAAATCCCTGCTTCACGATCATTTAACCATTCAAATGGATCACGATTTAAACCAATGCCTGCGTGAATTCTCCTTCATTCTGGTTTCCCTTATATTTCCTGAGTCTATCAAGTCGCGTCTCCTGCAATTTCTTGCACCCCCTGTACCTCTTGCATCCCTCGACCTCTGCTTAATAATGGCAATCCGTTACGAGCCTGGAAGTTACCAAGAGTTGCTCTGCATTCTTGAATTCAAGGCATGCCGTGAAGTGTTTCTTCGAGCGGGTTGGGGTCCGTTCCTTGACCTTCTTGACGACCACGATGATGAGATTTCACTTCTATTTTCCAAAGGGGTCGATGGAAAAATGGATAAGGTTTTCCATCTCACCTTTCCTGTAATAGAGGAGTCTATTGCGTTGGCCACGAAACTTCCCAGGGAGGGTTCCCGTTGGCACAAAAACCTTTTGCTTCCACAGACGGATCATGAATTCATTCTCAAATATGAATACCAACATGTTGCAGGCACAAAAGGATTCCACCGGGAGTGGGTTAATCCTGAATATCTCGAACCCTTGACTGTTATCATCTGGTTGATCACCTGTGAAGGTAAGTACACCATTTTCAAATCCTTCCACTTCCGATTATTGGCACATTTCGTTAATAATCAGGCCCTAAATTTTCCATTCTATTTTCTAAAGAGCCTAGAGAAGATGTCTAGCCAGGTTAGGAAAAATATAGTTAATCCTGTTGGCAGTTTATACCATCACTGTCTCATAAAAATATTGATCACCAATCAGTTGAAGGAAGAAGGGAAAACGTGGGATAGCTTTTTGTTTGAAACACTAAACCCCCATCTGGTCAAGAAGCCCCTTGTTAAAGCCTCTGCCTCTCGCAAGCATCACCGAATTCAAAACCGTGCAGATGAGCCCGTTCAAACCTCTGCCCAAGAAAAAAGGGATACCAAGTCTATACGATTTAGTGAAGGTGCCTCAGGAGAAATAAACCTTATTCATTCATCCTCTCCTGAGCCTGTCCACGAGGACACAACCATGAAACCCCCATTCTTTTCACTGATACCCACAAAGTCAAGAAAGTCCAATCGTGACCAGTCTATCGAACAAATCGTCGTCCAGTCTATCGATCAGTCCGTCATTCAACCAATGCATTCAGATAGTCTTGATGAGCAGACGGATGATCTTGTCCTTGAATCACCCCTTCTTGCGTTAGCCAATATATCTACAAGTTTGATTGAAGACCCTGTCTTGGAACCTGCCCCTGCACACATTGAAGATAAGGCTCTTGAGGAACACACTACATCTGCTGATCCCGAACCATTTCTAAAGGGATCGAGCTCTCAAAAATATCTTGAGTCTTTTGCAGAAGCGTCTACTCCACTCCATTAGACTGTGGACAGATTAACCCAAGACATAGCACAATTAAAGAGCCAGAATGAGAAATATGTTGAGATAATCTCTGGGCTTTGTGAAAAGAACAAAGAATTACATGCACAAGTGAAGAGTGTTGAAGATTTAAACAACACCAAAACAACTTCCAACCTTTCTCTCTAGTTGAAGCATGATGCCTTGAAAGACCTGTTCAAGAAACTTAAGGCTAAATCCACTTCCTCTTCCAAGTCAAAGGAAGCTTCTACCACAGCTTAGCCTTCTTCCTAATTTATTCTCTACTTGCTCAGTGGGATGCAGCATATCTTTGGTTTGGGGGAATGTTGGTGTCCATTTTGTCACCATTTTTGATCAATAAACATGCTCTCATTGGCATTATTTTCACTATTTTGATATGATAAGTCATTCTCCTTTCCATTCAGACCATCAGTTAGACCCAGGTATGAACGTATTTGCATATCATGTAAATCTTGGTTAAATATCATCATTTTTATGGTTTATTGACAATCATCTCACATTTCCAGACGTGCTTTGCATTTAGTTTTTATTCTATAGGTTGTGGTCGTCATTCGGACCTTCATTCAGTCACGCGTTCACGCTGAAGACGTCGAGCCGCATTCGAACTTTCGTTCAACCCTCCATTCATACCCATGGAATTGTTGGTTGAGATATTTTGGGGCATTAAAAATAAAAACAATGATGTGGGTTCTATTGGGGACGTGGCCCTCATGGTTCGTGAGCCTCCATTCTAGAAGATCCGCTCTCCTGTTCGCTTGGCTTGACACTGCATCACCTGCTCACGTCAAGGATAACTAATGCACAACTGCTTGCGTCAAGGAAGATCAACGCTCGTGGACTTAGGCAAACGGCCTATGCGCTGTCATAAAACACCTTGCAGTTGTTCTACATCCATTAAGACCTCTATTTTTAGAGAGTTCGACTATGTTGAACTCCTCTCTTATTTGTAAAAAATTATATAAAGATGTTTCCTGTGAAGAAACACAGCATCATAGCACATAGACGATAACTGTAATTTTTATATAGACGCTGTGTAATTTTTATCAGTTAATGGAAGTTCCAGATTCTAGCTGTTGATGTTCTAATAATTTGAGTTAAGCTTCAATCCATGATTTGAGAAGGGACCCTCAACAACCGGAGGTTTTTGTATATATTCTGCATTTCTTTTATGCAAGTAAATAGTTTATTTTTCAGTACATGTATTTAATTTGGTTTCCTGTAGACGCTGTTTTATTTCCTGTAATTCATATCTTGCTGCTAGTTTAATTTACATTCTTAGAAGTTAAAGTGACCTGTCATGCTTAAGACTTCTTAGTTTACTTTCAGTCTTTTCAAATTGCAATTAGATAGAGTTAACTAGTTAATGTTTCAGAGTTTGATTCATAGTTAGATACAGTTCTGCTAGTTTTTCCTGTAGCTGTAGATTAGTTTTATTTACATCTCAGTCTTGTTTTATTTTACCATAGAAATAGTTCATTTCTTTAGACAATGATTAGTATAGGTTGCTTCTTGCCATTCCAACTTTAAACAGTCTCTTTACTGCTTTCCTTGCATTGTAGGTTCATATGCATCAACCAACTGGCGTTAAGATATTTCTGTCTGCTTCTTTCCTTAGTTTATATCGTTTTCTTCCCTCTGGACTGTCATTTGGACTGTCTTTCAGACTGCCATCCGGATCGTCATACGGACTTTAATATTTTCTGCATTGTTTTTATGCTTATTTAGAATCCAGTTTCTTAGGTTTTTGAACTATAATCTTTCTTGTAATTGATTAGCATTCATATATGTAATTAGGACCTTGTTCTACACTACATAGAGTTTTAATTAAGTTTCACATCCATCCTTAGCTCTCATTCCACTTTCTTAACTTTGCTTTAATTGCTTTTTCAAATTATGTCTTGTGTGTCTGTTTTATTAATATTTTACTGTTCTAGGACTTATCAATTCCATTCTTAGTTTAGTTTACTTCATATTTGTTAAGATTTATTTAGGACTAAAACTTAATAATTTCATTCTCCAAAACACATTAGTTTTGACAGTTTTCTCATTCATAGGATCTGCTTTTTCTCATTCACATAGTTAATGAAGATGTTCATAGAATATGATTCAATTCAGAAATAAAATATCTTTATCAAGTTTTTTACTTGCTTCTAAATCAAATTCATTTTTAAGTAAATATATTTATTAATTTTTCTACTTGCTTCTAGATTACATTTGCTCCATGTCATTTGCTTATGGATAGAGAATAGATTACAATGTTTAAAGTTAGTTGTAATTGGACACTTTTTAGTTTGCATTTATTTGTAGAAGTTAAACTAGATTTGCTTCCGTTTTGTTTCCTTGTCACATTTGAAAGTCATTTTGATACATTCTCTCCCGTTCCTATTACATTTGATACATTTCCTTAGAATCCCCAAGGAGAGAATGGAATTAGGAAGTTTAGTTTAATTTTGAGTAATTGCTGAATGCATGAATAGTTTAACTATTGAATTTATAAGTAGTTTGTAATTTTGCTTTAAGATAACATAGTTTTCTTGTCAACTGTAATACCCCCAATTCGACCCTTATGATATATTAGCCTTTAATGTAAATAATGTGTACATGTGATGTATGTTTTCCTAGCGTGGAGCTCAAGGCCAAGGCCCCGTTAGTGAAAGCCCGAATTTTATTTAAAGGGCAAGTATTTAATATCTTGATACCATGTGCTCTGAAGCCATGGAACATTGTAATAGGATGTAAATAAACATCATGCAATATAAAATACCAAAACTGGCTACGGAGGCAACGAATGAGAAGGGGTCACGTGTATCCACTAGGGAGTGGTGAGGGGGCTAAGGGAGTGAACCATAGGTTTCCATATGTCATTATGAGAACCCATTTGAATTTTATAGATGCCATTTATTCCTGTTGTAAGAAAGTGGTTGAAGAATTAAGTCAATGGATTTAATGGAGGATGGGCAACCCTGAAATTCGTATGGGTAGGTATGGGCCCTGTTTACTTGTCCCACAAGTCACTCTACCTCTTGGAGGTTGCTTCATTCTCATCCCCATTCCATGGTGGAGGGGGGCTAGCATCATTCCCCATCCAAAAACGAGTGCCAACAGTGAGGAAAACCAGAAATCGCGTCTGTGAGAGAACCGACGTTTTGGGAAGCCAAAAACGCCCAGAATGGGTATTGGACAGTGAAATCCAATGGGGGATCCGTTGGTATGAGCCTTGGGGCGAATTTGGGAGCAATAGCTACCCCAAAATCCATGGTAAAACCCGGTATAACTGCCCAGAAAAACCAATGACGGATTTGGGTTATTTGCTGAACAGAGCTGTGAGAAATCCAAGTGTGGATGTACGAATGGAGGCTGGGATCGTTTGAGTCTAGCTTGATGTGTACCTAGCTCTGGGATTGAGCTCAGTAGACTAGCATCCTTCTCCATTTCCCCATTGCATGCTTGAAAAACCCAATTGTGTGTTGGCTTAGCATGGCCGTCTGAGTGAAACCCTGACTGTGAGTGAGCCATCTAGTTCCTCCTTAGTGGATACACATCCCAACTCGGGGGTGATCTCTCAGCTGAAAGAATACAGGCTGGACAAAGATCTATGGTTGGGTGGAACGTTGCACTCACGTAGCCAGTCGTTGGACATCTACTTTTCAAGATAAGTGTTCTGTGTATTATAAATTGTTGGCATTTTGTGTTCTGCAATATGTTGAATTGTCCATGTTTAACGAAATGAATTGATTATATTAATTTGGAATCCATGGATGGCATTGTAATGCGATTGAGTCCCTATATGTTGAATCATCCTCTGTTGTGATATATATATATATATATATATATATATATATATATATGTTGATTAGGCATTACTGCTTGTGTGCCTACTAGTATGTTTACTCCGCTGTGTTTATATTGAGGTGAATCTGCATATAGAATTTTTAAATTTCATGCATTTATGAGTCAAAAATATTGGGGCTAACCCTGCCAAAAGCCCGGTGTGTTTGTAATGTTTTCTTCCCTGCTTGTTCTAAGGAGAAGGGGACATTACATCAACTGAATCGTCTCATAGATAGGTTTCTAAACTCATTAATAGTCGTTTTCTAATTTCTAGACTAGAATTTGAATCATTCATCAGTAGTTTCCGATTTGATCAAGTAGTTTTGTTTTTTATTAAGTCTTGTTTCTTGGAATAAGATTGTTGTTTTTATCTTTTTAATTAATGTTCATAGAGTAGAGTAGTATAGCTTGATACTATTCTGATCTATTGGTTTAGCTAGGTGTAATTAGTTCAATAGTTGTATTTCTAAAGTTTGACTCGGTTTTTCATTTTGAAAGATCTTTCGATCTTTTCATTATTAAACATTTCCGAGGTTTGCCGAGCCGAAACCTTAGGTACCATTCTACCTCGACATATACTGTGCCACAACTCTAAAATTACCAATCCCGGTCGATAATTAAATATTTGGTGATTTCTTAAGACAGTGAATACACCTCAACATAACTTGTGTTGTATTTTGTTTATGAGAAAGAGAAACTAAGTTTCCATTTAAAGTCAAAAGCACTTTCCTTCTCTTACAAATGCATGTGTAAAATTTTTCATTAAGACATTGTATTATATTTTATTTAGATGCATATTTTTTTTTGACAAGATCCAATTTGAAACTTTCAATATATATAATCTATTTTGTGGAGTATATGTTAGATCTACTTAATAACTTTCAATGTATATAATGTGTCAAAGTTTTCTTTGGAAAATTATATTATTTTTTTATTTAGATGCATATTCTTTGATAAGATCCGTATTTTGTGGAATATATGTTAGATCCACTTTATAATTTTCAATATATAATCTATATTGTGAATATATGTTGTGTATTTTTTTTAATAGTTGTGTGTTATCATCTGGTTTTTGGAAATAAAAATTGGAGTTGTGATTTAATATTAATAACACAAATTTGTTTTGGAAACAAAAGTGGAGTTGTAATTTTTTTTTTTTATATAAAAATTGTATATTGTGATTTTATTTATTTATTTTTTAAATAGTTGTCTCTTGGTTTTATGGAAACAAAAACAGAGTTGTGATTTAATATTAACAACATATTTTATTTTTTTCTTAAATAGTGTAGTGATTTTTTCTTCTTCAAATAGTTGTGTGTTAGGTTTATGTAAACAAAAGTGGAGTTGTAATTTAATATTAACAACACTTTTTTTAAATAGATGTTGTGATTTTATTTATTTATTTTTAATTTTTTTAAAATATAAATTGTGATTTTATTTTTAATAGTTACCTTTTGGTTTCATGGAAACAAAAATAGAGTTGTAATTTAATATTAACAACACATTTTTTTTCTTAAATAATTATGTTATCTATGTAAATATATGTTGTGAAGTTGTAAAAAGGATAAAAATGTTCAAGGATGTTTTCTTTTTAAACTCGGGGTGAAGCTTACACTTTTGTTTTTAATCTGCACATTTTCAAATGATCATGGATGTCTTGTTTTTCATTTCTTATGTGGATAATGTGAAACTTACATTTTTGTTTTTTATGTATCCATGTTTAAAAAGCGTCCAAGTTTACATTTTTGTTTTTTAATCTATTTATGTTTAATTAGATGTAGGCCAATTGGGTGTTAGGTTAGTCGTCGCACTTTAATTCTAGTCAATGAATAACATATAAAACTCATGTTAAAATTGAATAAATCCAGACTTTTTTTTTCTAAATTGGATTTTTTTTTTCTTTTTCAAAATAAAAACAAATTTATGAGTTTTCACTAAATATATGTAATAATAAGGATGATGGCACAATAAGAAAAGCCATGTTTTAGAATCACAAGTTAGCACCACTTATATTTTATGGTGTTAAGGTGGTGGTATTAGCACCATTTACAAATTTGTGGTGTTAAAGTGGTGATATTAGCATCACTTACATTTTGTGGTGTTAAGGTGGTGGTATTAGCACCACTTACAATTTGTGGTATTAAGATGGTGTTAATGTTTGTTGATATTATTAGAAATTGAGTGTTTCCTTTATCTATGTTAAGAGAAATAACATGTCCTCAAGTACCTTAAATGGTGCTAAATTATTATTTGTGGCATGGACATGTCCATGTAGGATTTAATTATGAGGATTTGCACCATAAACAAAAGGAATTCACAAATAATTTAATTAAATTATTATTTTATTTTATTATTCATTAAAATAAGTGATAAATATTAATTTATGATTTTTTACACCACAATCACAACAAATTCATTTATTGATTTTTATGCTATTTAAACAAATAAATTCACAAAATTCATTTATGAGGATTTACACCACAAGAACCACAAGTTCACAAATAATTGTTTTCTAAATAATTTAATTCAATTATTAATTTTTAATATTATTTAAACAAATAAATACTTAAGATTTTTATTATTGACAAATAATTAAAAAACAACTCTTTTAATTTATCACTATTATAAGTAGCAATAAAATTGATTTGAATAGATATTTTATTATTCAATTGAGAAAATATTTATTGAATTCATGAAATTTATTGATGGATATAAGTGTCATTATTAATTTTTTAGCACAAAGCATGGATCTTATATCCATGGACATGGTCAAGGGAGCAAACCTTTAGTTTTGTCCCTAAAAGAAGCTTTTACAAGTCTAGGACCAAGAAAGACACTTCAAATGTCACCACACATCTTCCTAAGAGTATTATTAGCATCTACATGTGGGCATTGACACTATTATAAGGTTTTAATTTGAGTAATCCTAACGCTATATAAATATCATATTTAGAAGTACCATATAGTGTTGTTAAATGCTTATTTATGGCATGGAAATGTAGAAATAAGATTTAATTATGATGATTTGTGTCACAAACACAACAACATCACAAATAATTATTTTGTAGATAACTTTAATTCAATTTATGTTTTTATTCAAATAAATGCTCAAAATTAATTTATAAGGTTTTACACCACAATCACCACAAATTCAATTAGAATTTCACAAATAATGTTTTTTCAATAGGACAAAAAAAACATGTTTTTGGCTATTACTTGGAATCAAATAAAACATATGTCGTACATACTCTAGTTATATCTTCCAGGAAAAAAATGTCCATCAATTGAGTATCCATTCAATAGTACCATAGTATCTAAAAAATATTTCACGGACTGCCCTACATATTCGCTTCAAAAGAAATATTTTTCTACAAATAAGCACTAGATCAACCTATAAATCTACAAACAAACCAGACTTTAGAAATATTGTTCATAATTTTTTTTTACATTCATCCCTTGATATGAAAACAAAACTATGTGGAAAAGCCATGAGAGCCCTCATAAATAAGAGCATCCTCTAGATATTCTTCAAAGTACAAAATTCCTTCTGGACCACCAATAGCTTTTTTGGAAAGCTTATCAGCATTGGAATTGAATTCCTTGTAAATGTGGCTAATGCAAAAATCTAGAAAGGAGGGAATAAGTATGGTAATTCTATGACACCACTGCTCCAATGATAACACATGCAAAGTTTGACAAACCTTTGGCCCAATTTATAATAACCTTTGAGTCACCAAATACCTATATAGACATAATTCCATCAAGAAAGGAAAACTGTAGGAGTCCCTAAAGGGCCAGTAGTTCTTCTCTATAATTTGTGCCCAATCCATAGCTCATCCAAATATTGAACTTATGGTCTGCATTAATTCTCAGCAACATCCCTCCTCAATAGTTACCATTTTGTGCAACACCATTAAAGTATCCAACAACAAAATGAAAGGAGATAGTAGGAACATTTTTCAATCTTGGCTTCTTGATTTTTTCCTCTTTATAATAATCTTTGGACATGCCCAATATTTTCATGTTGTTCAATATCAACATTAGGAATTTTACTATCAAATATAGCATAATTTCTAGATTTCCAAATCCCCCAACATATAAATATTGGAAAAATCTTGTGATTGTGGACTTTTCCTTTATAATTCCCAAAATTTCCTTCAATAGTAGATGAACCCCAATCCTAAGTGGTATGCAATTCATCTGAAATGGCCTTCTGAATATTTTTGCAATAAGCATAATGAATCAAGAGGTGAAGTATAGATTCACCCTCCCTTTTGAAAAGAAATCAGAAATTTGGACGTTCCCATCCCCTTCTTATAAGGTTATCCCATGTTAAAATACAATTCTCTAAAAAAAACATTTAAACTTCAAAGGGATGTCCGACTTCCATAATTTTACATACCACCATTTTAACTCACCATCATAATTCAACTAAGAGATAACATCATAGACTTCTTTGGAATTCATTGTACTTGTATATTTATTCAATGTCCATACTAAATTGTCACCCTCCTCTTTCAATCTAATACTACTCTAGTTAAAGTACTTATATAAGAATTCCATTCATCTTCGTGTTTTCCCTACATACCCAAGTCTTCAACAAGGATCCAGTAAGAACTTGAAGTTCTCATCCAGTTTGATATTCTAATATGGTCAAGAGTACATAATCCAAATTTAGCAAGATATTCCACAAGGGAGGTGGAGAGGACATAAGATACCTCCCCTCTGATGAAAGTATCCACACTAATAAGAACCTCCGACCCATTTCCAATTCTCCAAGTAAACCAAAATTTAAGCCAAGAAAGAGCCCTTACAATCCCATTCTATAAGTTCGAAACCCCCTTTGTATATTTAATAAGATTTATGATCCAATGCACTACATCATTATCTTTTAAGTATTTAGTTTTGAGAACATCTCTCCACAGACCTGTACCAAAAATACCACGCCAGAATATCTTCAAGCATAAATCCCTACTGAACCAGTGCAATTTTTTTATATCCCATCCTCCCAAAGCCTTTGGTAGAGATAAGATGTCCCATATAACCAAGTGAATTCCCCCACCCTTTTCAGAACCAAACCAAATAAAGTTAAACATTTTTTGTCTAATCAATTTCATAATTGATTGTAGAACTTTTGCTAAAGACAACCAATAAGCAGGAATACCCACAAGTATAGAACATACCAATATAAGTCTTCCCCCTAATGATAATAGTATGCAACACAAATTTCCTATTATTTTTTCCACATTCTTAACAAGACACATCCAATATGAAACCTTTTAATTGTCAGGCTTCAAATAATAGCTTAGATATTTAAAAACCTCCCTCAATATCCTCTGATCTGATGAGGAAAAGAGCAGAAATATGGGAAAAAGTATTGTCATCAAGTATAACATTTTTGATAAAGAAGGTTTTATTAGAGCTCACCTCCATACCATAAGCAACACAAAATAAGGATACAATCTCATAGAAAGTCACCCAATCATCCATAGAACCCCTACGAAATAAAACCGCATCATCAACAAAAAGCAGGTGTGTGATAAACTATGAAGCTGTTAGCTTGATACCTGTCAGTATCCCTTCATTATTTGTAGCAATAATCATCCTACTAAGAACTTCAATAACAAACAATAATAGTAATGGGGAAAGAGGGCATCCTTTCCTAATCCCCTTGAAACATTTAAAGAACTTTGTAAGGGATCCATTTACAATGACAACAAAACAAGTAGAGGACACACATGCCATGATCCAATTTGTCACTGAAAAAATAAGACCTACATGGAGTAATAGCAACCTCAAAAAGACCTGTTTCACCTTATCATATGCTGAACACTAAGTCTATCTTAAGAATTAATGCATCCATTTTTTTGATCTTGATGGAATGAAGACATTTTGAGTAACCCCAATGGCATCCAATATTTGTTTGTTTGCCAAGAAACCAAATTGTTCCTTGGACAAAAATTTAGCCAGTTTTGGTTTAATCATGTTGGAAATGATTTTAGTGGTACTTTTGTATACAATATTACAAAGGGATATCAGTCTATAATCAAAGAAGACTAAGGTTCATCACATTTGGGTGTCATAGAAATAAAGGTAGAGTTAAGTGCACCTGAAACAACCATGAATTTGAGATTGTTCCACCACCTCCAACAGTTCCTCTCCCATTAAATCAAATAAGGCAATGAAGAGTTCCACATTCCATCCATCTGGCCCCGGACTCTTATCTTTGGCAATCTGCTTTAAATTTTTTTCAATCCCTTCCATTGTGACTGCATTCCCAATTTGTTGACCTTCTTCTTCAGAAAAAATCTCTAGATGTCTTATCACCTTTAGTTGTGACCCGATATCATTGTCACCTGGATCCTTAAAATGATTTGCAAAATATTCCATAGCCTTCCTTTCCAAGTCATATTGAGAGGAGACCCAATTTCCATTGTTATCCTTTAAGTCCAAAATACTGTTTAGATTCCTTCTATAGTTTGCGAACTTATGAATGAACTTTGTGTTGTTATCCCCTAAGGAAATCCAAACTTCCCTATTCTTCAATCTCCATGTCTCCTCTTCCATCTTAAGAAATTTTTCCTTTTTAGTCTCCATTTCTCACAATACAAGATTTTCCTCAAAGGTAAACAAGCCTGAAAAATTTGCCTCATAGACCTTCTCCAAAATCTCCTCAATATGAAGAAGTTTATGAGTAGACTTTTGTCTCTTCTCCTTTTCCCAAAGTACAACAATTTTTTTTCAGACTTTTAAGTTTAAAATTCAATCTTTCCATGGCACCTGCATCCTCCTAGACTATAATAGAGTTCCATTTAGCTCTAACAAAACCACAAAAATACTTCTCAGCAGTCCAACCATGGTTAAATTTAAATGGATATCTAGGAATGTTAGAATCCATAACAAGTTGTAGATAAATAGGGGAATGAACAGAGATTGAATAATTTATAACCCATGGTCTATACCTACTTAAAGAATCTGCTAAATTCTCAGAAATCATAAATATGTCTAATCTTTTGCTTAAACGCGCAACACCAAATTTGCCATTCCTCCAAGAAGTACATAATTTGGAAGGTAGAATATCAAGAAGATGGGATCTCTGAAAAATTTGTTGAAAGTATTCCAAAATAGGATACACCCTCGAACAAGTCCCCCAAACTTCAGAAGCAGACAAGGTGAAGTTTAGATTCTCATATAATATAATTTTAGAGTCTCTTAATATTAAACTATTCTCCATGGAGTCCCAAAACATCCTTCTATCCTTATAAGGACCATAACACTTAATGATTTTTAACCTCTAATCAATACTTTTGATTCTTTCATCCAATAATAAAACGACATACAGTCCATAGAGTTTAAAATCAGCTACCAAAGGGTTCCATATATCCAATAGACCCCCCCGAAAGACCATTAACATCCATTGCACTTCCTTCCCAACCAGGGAAGTTTTTCAAAAAAACCTCACAAGCTTTCACCCCTAAACACATCATTTCTTGAACTAAAACAATGTCTGATTTTGTCTTAATAAAAAATCTCTTCAAGACACTTAGTTTTGGCCGCCGCCCAATACCCCTAATGTTGTAAGAAAAAATTAACATCAATCACTACTTTTCATGGGAACTAACACTCTAAGGGCCCGAGGATCAAAATTTTGATCACTAGATGAGTTTGTTAAAGAAGCATCTTGTAATATAGTAGAGAGGGTTATGTACACATTTCCTGAATCGACATTCCCCCCCAAAATCACCGTTTTTTTACTGTCTACCCTTCTTCTTAGTCTTATTCCTAATGGTAACATTCTAGTGTCGAATGGAGTTGATGGGGGTTTCTACAAGTTTATTTGATGAATAATTAGAGTAAACATTGAGAGGGGTTTTAATCCCACTGGCTCAAAAGGTTGAGGAAATTCATAATTCCCCAAAGACGAGAAAAATTCATGTGATACCAAACCAATATAATTTGAACCCTTAGCTAGAAACACTGAAGATGGTAAAGGAATCCTCCCAATAATTTCAGGGCTCAAGGGAAAGGAAATATTTTTCCCACTGTCCATTGGATTGACAAAAAAGGACAGACAATGGGGATCAATTTCATTAGGATGTTCAGACACCCCTGGCACAATGCAAACCCAAAATTCATTGGTACTTAAAAAATAATTAAAAGGGTGAGGGACATAATTCACTGAAGGATTAGTACCAGGATTTCCATAACCATCAACCCCATTCAAACCATGTTTATTACTCTCCAACCCCCATTCTAAAGCAAATCCCTCATGCACGGATTTCCTCTCATAATATTTTTCCATAGATTTAATAAAAATTAATTCATGAGAGGAAATACCTTCATATGGTGTGCGAGAAGAATAATTCAACATACCTATATCTGGAACCCTTGTCTCGACAATAGAATAAGGATAAGTATCCAATTGGTCAACATTAGCAATAGGAATATCACCAATAGAAGATACAACACCAATATGATTTTCCATGCACAAATTTAGACCAGAACCCCCATCATAGTCCCCATCATCCAATTAACAAGAAATCCCTGAGCATTTAGCACGAAGATGTCTAGTACCTCTGCATATATGGAATACAAAAGGAACATTAAGATAATCAAGACGTTGCATGAAGAACCAATCATCCCATACAATCTCCACATCCACCAAGAGCCTCAAAGATACGTCGAATTCTACCACAATCGATGCCATCCATTTGTCCTCCAAATGTAGCATTTTCTCATCCAGAGTAATATATTTCCCTAATTTATTTTCCAATGCAATGAAAACATTCTTCGTCTAGAGTTGCATGGGGAATCCCGGAAGGAGGAGCCATATGTTATGCTTAACAACCCTCTCCTTTAATGGATTGAAGCCCAAATGCCATCTAATCACCAATGAACCCTTCCCAATCACCCAAAATATATCCAACATCTTATGCACATCCTATCCCTTCAGAAACAGGAACAATAACTATCCATTTGGAAGGATTCTAACCCTAGTCCTATAGTCTAACTCTGAATGCCAATGATCATAGATCTTGCATTTATTTATCTCAACCCTATTCATCATGATATATTCTAAATAACCCACCAGTGCTCGACAAGACATGCTCTCAACACGTCCATATTGACATATTTTCCAAGCATAAATAGCTCCTGACCCAACTTTATTTGAATGCCTTCAAACGATGAAGAATTCTATCCTTAATGCACACAAAACCCCAAAATCCTTTCGGAGGTCATTTACAAACCCAAAAATATGAGGGAAAGGAATCCCAACATGTGGAGCCTTTTGCAAAAAATTATAGGTTAGGCCATTATATGCACCAGAAAACCCAACCTCCTTCCCATCAAAATACAAATGAAAATCCAGAGGAACGCTCAGACCAGACCCATGGTGAGAAATATTTTTTCAAAAGGGGGAAAAAGAGGGCACACATTATGTTCCAAATGCCTATTCGAACATGAACCACCTGCAAATGTAGATTTATGAATGACCCTGACATCTATGTTAATGGTCAAATCACCTCCAGTTGACATAATGGAAATGTATAAAGAGGCATACCAACCACTTCCTAGTCACCTACAAAATGAACCGAAGGATCTTGCTAACATGTACACTACTGAAAACCAACTTGGAAATCAAAATACCAATAATTCGACAGATGGAACCAACAAAAACATGCAAGGCCCATTAAATGGAAAATCAGAACAAAGGTCTCTAATAAACAAATATGAAGAGGAGAGCACCTACTAACAGACATCAATGAAAACCAACCCAAATAAAAAAACCACTTAAGAAAAATAGACAAGTAAAATCTTCCCACTTTTTCTACATGGTTAGTACTAAGTTTTCTTGAAGAAGAGAACTGGACTCCATGGTTCTATTGAAGAATACCATGCCTTTAATCCTTAAGAAACCATTTAGGAATCCAAAATCGATTCATAATGCCATAAAGAACCACACATCACTTTGCAAGGTATCCATGGCACTATGTATCCAAGTCTTTGGGACATAAGGCCTTGGACATGGTTAAGGGAGGAGACCTGAACCTTGAGCCCTAAAGGAATATTTTATCGATCCAAGGCTAAGAATGTTTCCTCCACCATCCACACATGGCTACTTGAGGGTATCATTGGCTTATGATTGAGGCTGATAGTGCCATTAGGTGGTTTTGAGTAGTATCTATCTGACTTGGGGCCTTGGGAATAATTCTATAAAGAAGAAGACTAGTTTTTCGAACTAAATAAATTGTTGTTGTATCCACAACCAATGAACAATGCCTCAAGGAACCATGCATGACTTAATAGGGGTACCCATGGTATTATGTATCTAGGTTTCTAGTCGACGTGGTCAATGGAGGACACCTAATCCTTGGGCCCTAAAGTAATCTTCTATCCATCCAAGGCTAAGGAGGTTTCCTCTAACAAACACATATGGTCTCCTGAGTGTATCATTGGCATATCATGTCTCCTGAGTGATGTCCTGAGCATATCATTGGCATATCTTAGGGTATTGTGAATCATGTTCCAAGGAAGAATACCAATGCCTTTATCCCTAAATAAATCATTGAGGCATCCAAAGCCATGATCACTACATCAAATCACCACACATGGCTTTGTAGGGGTATCTATGGAATTATGTATCTAGGTCTTGTGGCCTTAGAGCCTTGGACATGGTTAGTGGAGGAAATATAAACCTTGGGCTCTAAAGGAATATTCTAGCCATCTAGGGAAAAGTAGGTTGCCTCCATAAACAACACATGGAATGTTGAAGGTGTCATTGGCCTATGATTGAGTATGTTGGTGCCATTAGGTGGTTTTGAGGATTATGTAGGTGTCCCAGGGCCTTGGGAATGGAATTCTAGGGAACAATATCATAAATTTGGACCAAAAGAAACCATTGAGGCATCCAAATCCATGATCAATGTCTCAAAGCACTACGCATTACTTTGCAAGGTTATCCATAGTGCTATGCTTATATTTCTTATGTTATTGGGGATTTTCACATGATCAATGGAGGACACATCAACTTCGATCTTTAAAGGAATCTTCTAGCCATCCATGGAAAAGAATGTTTCATCCACCAAAAAAATATGGCCTCTTAAGGGTATCATTATCCTATGATTGATGATGTCTATTCCATTAGGATATTTTGAGAAGTATTTGCATGTCGTAGGGCCTTGGGAATAAATTTCCAGGTAAGAACAACCTCCCTTTGGCCCTAAAGAAACTATATAGACATCCAAATCAATGAATAATGGCTCGAAACACTATGCATGACTTTGTAGGGGTATCCATGGCACTATGTATAAAAATCTTAGGGGCTTAAGAGCCTTGGATGATTTTCAACAATACATATGTGGAAAGATGTAAAATAAGATTCCAAGAATGAAACCCCATGAATGATGGTTCAAACCACCAACATGACCTGTCAATAACATCCATGATCACTATGTGGGGATATCAATTCCATTGTAAGTTTATCAGTAGTAGCTATGAGTCTCAAGGATCTGGACATGGTTTAGGGAGGAACCCGACTCTAATAATTTCATAGGATTATAACACAAAGAGAAGCTAGAAATCATCCAATTTAAGTAGATATTCTTTAAATTCTCCTCATAAATAAAATTGCATCTTCTTGAATTGATTTAAGGGAAACTAAAAGCCATCCCAAGAATAAAAAATTGACAACTTGTCGTCAATCTCAATGAAGAGTATGTCATCACAAGTACATTTTGGCCTTTGCCAATGAAATAAAGGTCTTGTTATCCCTCTTCAAATGGTTTAGGAAGAGTTGAGCAAACACAAAATCAGGGGATTGTTCAATATATGGATAGAATAAATATAAATAAGATATATAATCCTTTATCCATTGGAGATTCATTTTGAATGGAATTGGGGGCTTGGGATCCACACTAATATTAGCATTATCAGGTATTAGAGGATAATAATAAGACCCCCTTAGGATACCCATTGATGATAGGAGAAATAATCATCCAAATAGTCTAAAAGAATTAGAAATATGTTCAATATTTTTTCTACCTAAGCCTCCCAAACCTAGTTGTTTCTCTTGATAACGTTTAGCACATATTGGGATATGTCAATTAGCCCCACCTATTTCCCCTTGTGAATAAATTAGTCTAATAGGATGGGATCTTCCTATTCTTTAACCATGAGTTCTACCAATAAGGGTTTCCTCACCCATGGCCTAATACTCTGTTTAATTCAACCGTGACTTCAATGACCAAATTCATGTAGGATTTCTATAGAGGGGGATGTATCTATCCTTTGAGTGAGAAGAGAAGTGTGTGAAGGTTCTGTACCATAGAGTGAGGCCTCGGTACATATGAGCCATGCTTAATCCATCATAATACTATATTTAAGAAAGCATAACATCTCCATACAACAAAATGCCTTTGTTACCATGTGGGGAAGTCCCTAGAACAACATGTGAGGCAAGGCATGAGGCTGACTAATCTAGATCTTGTCCTAATGGGTCTTTTGGACGACATTTTGGATCATTTGTCATGTTTTCTACCTCGACTTGGAAAACCTTCATGTGCTAGTCATGATTTGTTTGATCCAAGGATTTTCTCCGAGTCTTGTCATAATCAAAGACTTCTTGGAGGTAAAAGTCTATTTATGATTGACTACTTCAAAATTTATAACTATATTTATGATTGGTTACTTCAAAATTTATAACCATATTTATTGCCATTTTTTTATTGTACACACTATTAAGTTTTTAATAAATTATTCAATGACTATTATTTCTTAAACTGTAATAATTCATTTTCTTTATATTTTAAATTTTTTTGTTTAGATTTAGAAATATTATACAACATTTTAAAATGATTAATAAATGTTTTGGAAACTTAAAAAATAGGGGTTAGAGTCCAATGGAAATGGAAATTTAATTTTACCTCCATTTCAACAAAGAAAAACTACATTAGTTGCTAAAAATAATAATATATTATTGGGAAACTTAAAAGATAAAAAAAATAATTTTCCCTCCATTTCAAAAAAGAAAAATTACGTTAGTTGCTAAAGATGTTAATATGTAATTGGGAAACTTAAAAAATTGGGAATTTTCCTTTCTGTTAGGGTCCGAGTTTCATTTTTATTTCATGTTTTCATTTCTTCACCTAGGGTTTTTATATGCACTCCTATGTCTTTGTGCAATAGTATTATGGTAAAGGGATATTGCATTGGTACCTCTTTTCAAGCACATAGTTGCCAACTAAGTGGACATTTCCAATGTTTTATCTCTATTCAATGATTATTATTTTACTTCTTACATATGCTATTATCATTCTTAGTTTGATTTCATGCTCTTATTTATAATTTAAGCATGTATTTCGTTTAATACAGACCACCATTATCATTATCGTAACTTTGACCATGTTCATGGTTGTTGGGAGGTGAACAAGCCCACGACCAAGATCCCCAAAGTGGGTATGATAATCTATTACTATAAATTGAACATTATTTATTTCAACTTTGCTGGGTATTAACCCCTTTTACTTGCTTATGAAAATAATTCAACCCTATTTGGGAAATCCAAATACAATGCAACTTAGGCATTCTTACGGGTATGAGTATTGCATTGTTTAATGTCTTCTTTTCAAAAGAATCCATTTTATTTCTTGGATTCTATATTATGTTCATACATGGGTTTGATTAGAGGCTTTCTTATGGAATTTCTGGGTATAAACCTCGATTGGATAGGGTAGTATTTAAATTCTTATCAAAATTCTTCATACTAGGACTAGGGTTTGATACGAGGCTTCCTTCTGGAATTTCTGGGTATAACCCTCGATTGTATGAGCACATGGTAGTATTTAAAAACTTATCAAATTTATTCATACTCGGGTTTGATACGAGGATTCTTTATGAAATTTTTGGATAAAAATCTCGATTGTACATCAGGCATTTTAAATATTACAAATCTCTACAAAATATCAAAGAATCTCCTTGTCTATTCGGTGGAATTTTAAACATTTCAAAGTCTTTATAAATATTAAAATGTTGAGGGTTAGTTTTTAAATGTGTAAGAGATATGGTAACAGTACCACCAAACAAATAATCGGTTTTCCTGTAGATCATTCTAATTTCTCACAGCGAAACTGTCTCTCACAGATTCTCTCATCCCAGTTTGACTGAATTAAATGGCACTATTTATAATTCCTTTCCTTCCTGAATAAAATTTTAATGGATTGCGTGTCAGAATCAAAAGCTTTAAACCTGTCCAGTTAGAATCAAATGCTTAATGGATTGACTGTTAGAATTAAATGCATTATAAACTGGAGGTTCCGGCTATTCTGCCACGTATCCAATTTAAAAAGGTGGTGGTTCCTTGTTCCGTTTCAATGGAGCTGGAAGAATTCGAAAAAATAAAAAGTGTTATATTGTTTAGTAAGCATGAAGTTCCGTGCTCTGTATGCTAGGAATGCAGTAAACAAAATATAAGTTTCCTGCTGTAACATAAAAGCATCCTGCTGTAGAGTATGCTGTAAATTTTGTGCGTTAGCTAAATTGGTATGCAATAAATTGGTGCGTTAACTAAATGGTTAGGTATGCCACACATTAAGTGAAAAAGAGAATTACCCAGTTGCCTTTGCTAAATGAATGATGGTAACCAAAAAAGGTTGATATGCACACTAAGCTATGTTGCGTACATGGATTGTTTGATACATATAAGATAACCCGCCCACACTATTGGCATGACATCACTAGAAGTAATTTATTTTATCATATATAACAACAGCCTGGAAGTATTATGGGGAAGGTTTTTTGGAGAGCAGGGTATAAATAAGTATGATGTGCATAAACTCCCAAAACCTCTTCCTGTGAGCGCTAATCTACATAATCAACCTTCTTCTCCATACATACCATTACAATGAAGCCATGTGATACCTTTGCTCAACGTAACACCTGCATTTTAATTGATTGATGCTTGCTCTTTGTATCGATTATCATTCCCTTTTTGTTGTGTTGTATGTTCATTTGATTTGGCATGAGGAGATATTTGGTTTGGTATATCATTTGGCATTTTTCTTGGGTTAAAAAGACTCCTAAACAGGGACTGGAGTGAGGTTTATCCATAAAACCCAAAGGGGTTTCCCGATCCAATCCATTTGCTTTGAAGAATTCCATCGTATCCCGAATCCCAAACTCTATGCATATGAAAAAATGAAAGGGTTATTCATATCAAGGTACCGAATATCCCCTTCGGGCCATGAATTATTGAAGGATGAAAAATCAATTAGAGATCTTAATAACTTTATTAACCAATATCAACCAGAAAATGAAGAACCTGTTGTGGAAAGGACCGTAAATCATTTGCAGAAGATAAAAATAACAGGAAGGTAACTGCGATTCAAAGATCGGATTGGAAACTACGACATGGATTTAATAATTTTAGATCTAGGCTCAGATGTAAATGTGCTATAGCAAATGACAACCTCCTTTTTTTTGGGCATGGTGGACCAATGACAGGTAACGTATAACTCAAGGGGTATGGGGGAATGTGGTAAACCAAAAAGCATCCAACCTTCACATGCAGAACCTCTGGTGACGTCTACCGAAAAGCAACAAATGTAATATCCCTTTCCCTCTCTCGGTAAGGTATGAAAAGCTATCTGTTTAAGTACAAGTGCATCCAGTGGTAACGATGGGGGTACATATCCTCTTTTAGGTATGAAAAAAATGGGCCATCGGTAGTGCTAGAGAAGGTTGGGAATGAATGCGGCTAGAGCAAGCGAACAAATAATGTCGGGCTAAGTAACTGTGTTCCTTTTTTTTCTGCACTTATATCCCTGGCTAGTTAACGATATAAAGAAAGTAGAGGTGTGATTCTATTGAGTTCACCTTTGATCAGTGAAGATCTAGTTGCTAGAGTGTAAGTGTGGATTACATAATATTATAATATACCTTGTCGTAAAAGTGTGAGTATAGGACTTAGGAGCATTTGTGTCTCTTCCATGTATGTTGGTTTTAATTCCGTCGGTGTTGAAAGGTTCAAGATGGGGTTTGGTGACGGGTTGAAGAATGGATTCGGCTTGTATATCTCGCTTGAAGGGAGGGCATTTTAATGAAACGATGATATTCCTATAGACGCATGTTAGTTCAACATCCTGGTAGATTCGACCAGAACCACTTATTGGACAACTTACTTGGTGCCCCTTTTACCCAGATGGGGATACTCTTAGGAGACTCTTGATATCGAGACTTTACATACGGTCTTTAGAACTCAATGTGAACTATTTTATCCCAATATTCCATATTTTATATGTTTAATAATTAATTGTCATTTCATAATTGTTTATTGAATGGTATAAAAGTTGGATTGGAGTGGACTACACATAGGAAAATTGAAAGAAAGGCTTTCGATATATTGTATCCGTGGAGTCCGAGGGATCAAATTTGAAGGGTGGGGTCCCATTTTACTTTGAAGGGATATGAGATATTGAAACCTTCAATGTTTCCAATGTAAAAATAAGTTGAAAATGTATCAGTATATCAAAATTTCAATGTTTATTTACGTAGTAAAGTCGAGAGTCTTTATTTTGTAGTGGATATAGCAGCACTGAATGTTATATATGTCATATAACACAACCATATTTCGCCCTGATCTAGCGGCTTGGTCTCTAGGCCACTATGCCACCTTTGTCATCTTAGTAGTTTCCCAAATTGATCTTGCCTCTTAAACTTTTAACCGGTATAATAATACAGTTAACTTGCTAACCCCATTCGAATCCAAATTTCATCCTTACAACCAAAATTAATACTATTTTACTCTTTCATGATCTGCTTGAACACGAGGAATTTATTAGTGAAACATAACTTAGGAGACACATAGAAAATTCACTTTCCAGATGTTCAGTGTCAATTGCCATAACTAAATTTATAGATCTTTTTTTTTGCATCAGCTATAGTTAGCTTGCTATCCCAATTCCAATCCAACTTTTAACCAGTATAATAATATTTAATACCTCTTAAAATGGGTTCCTAGGCTGCTTCAAACAATACAAGCTCGATGAAGAATTGAGTTCTTCAACTCTTCTAAAAGCAATGTGATGCTTATTCTTGGAAAAGTTCAATCTTTGTAAATCACTAGCGTTCTTCAAACTAATATAAATTCTAGCCTACATAAAATCTAGCCTACTTAACAATGGAAAAAATGATAATGTAAGAAAAAAAAATGAAGAAATTGTTTCATAAGAAAAAAACATTGGACGTTGAGTTTGGTATGTATTTGTTACTAAATTAGTGAACAATAGAGATGTATGCAGAAAGGCAGTAAAAAAGGTGAAGGGAAAGAATTTGAATGGTAATTTTTTTTTACTTTGTTGAATTGAGGACCATAATTCACTTTCATGCACCTCTATCAAACAACTGCGTTTCCATTTATAATCCTCCTTCATGCAAGTATATTAGAGAGAACAATTCAACAAAGAAGTTGGATTGGATTGAAAACTAATAGCAAGTTTCTTTGTCACTCTAATTGTGTACCGTACGACAGAATTGAATGCCAGTGATAACAATATATGTTTTAATTTTTCATTCAACACTATGAATGCCACATGTACTTGGGATAGAATAAGTTTAAGCACTCCTTACATGTTACATGCTATGTTATGGTTTGAGCAAAGAGAACTATCCGACTCCAGGAAAATTTTGTTCTCAATAGCTTATTAAGGACCAGAGATGCTTCTTCTCTATAGCCCTCCCCCTAGATCTTGTTATACATACTAAATATATGGTATGATGGAGTAGAGGATGGGTTGTAACTTGTGAAGCTTGAGTAAAACGTAGGTAGACCAAGTACAAAGGAGATGCATAGATGGTTGAAGTTCTTGTTTTATTCCAGACCAGTCGATAAGGGCAACAAAATCAAAAGGTAAAGTAGCACTTTCGTTCTAAAAATCAAGATTACAAAAACATTTTTGTCCCAGTTCGTATAGTCGAACGCGGATTGTAAGTGTAGTAGCATCAATGGTCTTCATATTAATGAATACCAAGAATCTTAAACCGTGTACTAGATGAAGGTGTCGATTCGACGATTGAGCAATTGGGGAAAATAGCTTATGTAATATAGTTTTAGATACAAAGTCTAGATTCTTCATCTAACTCATTAACTAGATGCATGGAGGTTGGTAGAGTGGGAACTTCCCTAAATCCACAGGATTTTTGGTAAAGCTAGGGGATGCACTGCGCACACTTGTTTCCCGTAGGGATGCAACCGTGGCCAGTGGAAGCTGAACAAGGAAGAACTTGGTTTCAGAGTGAAAACAATGGTCTTCCTTGTCCCCTCCATTTCAGTAAAGTTAAAGGGCATCTAAATCCTCAAGAGCTTCGATTGGGTGACAATGGAAAATAGGGCAAGGCAAGGAGCACATGGAATCATATGCATATACACAAGACATATGAAGAAATAATCAATTGCTGTTGTTGCTACAGTTGGGAATTGATAAATGTCATTCTAAACAGCCTTTGACAGAGATTTGTGACAAACCCACTCTCCGGTCCAAGCTTCAAATTTGAAGCCTTTAAGGCCCATTTGAAGTAACAAAATTTCAGTCAAATAATAATATTGTGTTTGAACTTTGAAGTTACAGAATTTTAATCAAATAACATAATTTTTAAATAATTGATGGGATCATGAATGGATAAACTGATGTACATACCTGTAAATTCATAGGATGTCGGCAATCTAGTCAGCCTTGAAGTTGAGCTCCTCAAAGAAAATGAATTTCTTTATATATGTTTATGGTAGGATTGTATTGGGAGCTTCGCTCCGCAAACTCTCCTGGATGATTGGAGGAGATAGGGTAGGTGGAACTTGGAAGTATCTCGACCACAATGGAGTAGGGGTATAAGAAAAAGCTTGTTTGTATTCATGTAATATTATATATTGATGGTCGGAGCCATGGAAGCATGGAATTCGATCATTGACTTGATACAACAAAGAAAACACAAGGTGGGACTTGGGAGCCGCAGGATTGAATTGATACAACAAAGAAAACACATGGTGTGAGGATGGGAGCCATAGACGGTAGGATTAACTTGATACAACATATAAAACATAGGGTTGTGGGTAGGGGCCATGGTCAGGAGCAACAACCTGCAACATTACAAGAAGTTTCTGGATTGTGTATTTTGTCTGAAATGCCAAATTCGGGGCACCGTTAACATAATATATTATACATTGACTACTCAATTAACTCACTGAGTCAGAATTCACGAATTGGTATGTGATAACTGGTATCTTGGTAAGCCCACTGCCAACAACACATATGAGCCACCAACCAAGTTTAATAAATTTGTTGCTTCCATTAAATGTGTTAAACACGTAAGCGTTTGTTGCAAACACGAGAAATTAGGAGCGTTCAAGCCATGGGATGCTCAGTGTAATCCCGTCCACGTAAGTTGGTCAATTACATTATTAGAGGCCCAATGGTCCATGACCCATGGATGATCAAACACGTGGATATTGGAGAGTAACCGAGTCTCACTCCCAAGTCACCTAGCTAGTAGCCACATTCCCAATTTCCCACCGAAAACTATCGATGGGTGAAATTTGAAGCTACTCTTCTGTTGCAATTTTAAATAATAGTGGTTAATTTAATTATTGAAGGGCTTACCATGAAATTAATTTTTTTTTGCATGGTAAAATTTGAAGTGGCCTTCTATGACGTGTAAAATGGCCTCTGAAGGGCCTTGAAGGCTTCAAATTTGAATCCTGTGGTGGACTGCGCATGTAATGGTGATACCTATGCATGTAATAGGCTTTCAACTATGTGGTATATATGATTTATATGTAGGAGAAAGGTAACCTACTTTGTCTACACTGATATTAGTATCACTGATGGTGATACCACTAGTTAAATAGTGACCTTATTAAACTTTGTTTCTATTTCACTTTTATATAAATTCATAAAGAATTTATACACAGAATGCCTGCAAAATAGCATTGAAAATACCCACTCCTAGGTACCGAGCAAGACAACGTTGAATAAATAGTGATTTTAAGTGTCAACGGACCATAAATACCCGTGGCTTGCTGCAGTGCCCCAACTAAACTTGGGGATGGAAATGTTTGCAAGAATCATTTCAATGTTCAAGTAAAAGTTGTGTTTAGTTATTTATATTTTATATTTTGTGAATTTATTTAAACAAACTATATTTTATATTTTATAATAAGAACATAGTAAAGTGATGAATCGGTACCTATGGGAAGGGGATAGCCCGAAAATGAAACCAAAACTTGGGGATGGAAATGCGTGGAGGAATCATTTCAATGTTCATGTAAAAATTGTGTTTGGTTATTTATATTTTATATTTTGTGAATTTCTTTAAACGAACTATATTTTATATTTTATAAGAACATAGTGAAGTGATGGACCGGTACCTATGGGAAGGGGATAGCGCGAAAATGAAACCAAATACCAAGTGGCGTCCTAGTGCTTATTCTTTTCCATAAAACAAATTTTATTTTAAACCAATAATAAATGTGTATCTCATTTGTTGTAATTGAACATGTAGAAAAACAAAGCTATGTTTGTCTAGTATTTTTGTAAGAATATGTTAGCATTTCATTGTTTCATCATCCCTCACAAAACTACTAAAATATACTATATATGTGATGATTTGTAAGGGGTAAGAGTGGTGGGTTAAGGAAGGCAATGTGAAGTGAGGGTTGACAAGGAGAGAGAAGAAAGATTAAAGAAGGCCTTTAGGGAAAGCTAAATTAAAAGAAAAAAGAGATGAAGAAATTTGTTCAAATCAGTTTTAGATTGATGTATATTCTTTTAAAGTATTTTTTTTTAAAATTTTGATTGAGACTATGAAGGTCATGGGCACGAACAAGAAGCATGAGAATCAATTAAAAATGTTAGTTTATTAATTGTTCAAGATTTCAATTCACTAACAAACAAATACATTGTCATTTCATGGTTTTTATTTTATAATTACGTCGATAGGTGTTTATATCTTAGATTTTTTTGAAAAATAGAGGAAGATTTATAGATTCTCTAGATTTACAAGTGTGTAATCGAGATCGCTTCAATGGTCAACTTTTTTAGTTATCTCTAACTATTTGTATATTAAACACTTTAGTTACACCTAACAGCTGGCAGGCTACTTTAGTTAACCACCCATCGTAGCCTCAGTAACAGTCTCTGCTGTGGAGGTGGTATTTGTAATGAATATCTTAGTAACTAACAGTGTGTGGAGGTGGAAGGCATGTGGTAATGGTGTGTAGCGCCTTAGTAACAGTCTCTGCTGCGTGGAGGCAGTAGTTGTAACGAATCCTTTAGTAACTAACGGTGCGTGGGGGGTGGAAAGCACTTAACAGTGTGTGGGGATGGACAACATGTGGGAGCGTTTGAGTTGGTGCATTAACCTATTTTCGTTTCAGGAAGACTTGTAGTTCGCATCAGAACTCTGGGAATTATTTACAGGTCTATTTCGAAGTGCAACTAATCCTCTTCCCATTTTGAATTTAGTCAACATTCCTGAGGGTGTTGAACAAGCTCTGGGAATTGTCTACCGTTCTGTTTTCCTCGACTACCATGACATCACCAAGCTCGACGTCTTGGCTCTCCGACACCGTGTCGGCCTGCTCTTCCAAACTCCTGCACTCTTTGAAGGTCTGTAATTAATGAATGTATTTGATGTTTCATAGTAATACCTAAACGTGGTCACTATACAGAGACATATTTGTATCACAATATTTTATTGTTAGGATTGCATTAGGTCAAAATACTTTAAAAACTCAAAATCGTACTTGTGATTGCCATTTCTTTGATTCACATGAAGCGTGGCAGATAACATATGGTATGTCTCGACGCTTCAGAAGGAGAAATTGTCAGACAAGGAGGTGGCTAAGTATCTGCGCTTGGCGGACTTGGACTCTTCCCTCGCTTCCAGATCTCATGCGTAGCGGGTGGCCTTGGCCAGGACTCTAGCCAACGAGCCCGAGGTTGGTTTAGCTTTCTTTAAATTCAGTCACGCTTTGTGTGAATTAGGGATATATTTTTTAGTTCTGACTTTTTGACCTAAATTTGGTTATGGTTGTTGTGAGAAACAGGTGCTGCTGCTAGATGAGACGACGAGCGCTCTGGATCCCATCTCGACGCAGCACATCGAGGAGTCAATCAAAAATTTGAAAAGGAGAAAGGGAATAACTATTATCATGGTCTCCCACATTGTCAAATAGATTCAAAGAATTGCAAACGCTGTCTTCTGTTGGTCGATGGGCAGATTGTGGAGACTCTCGTCGGTCAACAATACATTCGTAAAATCCTTAATGGTTAAATTTGACCCGAAATGGATATGTGTGATGAAATCGTGCAAGCTCATTCGAAATGTTGTTTGGGAAGATCGCTCTTTTGTTATTTCGTTCAAATATACAACGCATAATTTTGAATCAATTACATATTTTACATTGAAAATAAGATTCCCTGCTTTTTCATAATGTTTGAAGTGAAATGCAATTGTTATTTCGTTCAAATATACAACGCATAATTTTGAATCAATTACATATTTTACATTGAAAATAAGATTCCCTGCTTTTTCATAATGTTTGAAGTGAAATGCAATTGTTTTTTTATATTAATTTAGTATGGAAAAACTTTATCCAGCTTCATTGTAAACCTTAATCACATATCTTATATGATAAACTTTATCCACCTTTGCAGCTCATCCACTTATGTATTTCGATTAAGAGCATGAAGATCACATTTCATTAGCCACTCATTTTTATTCATTAACATTTAAGGATTGCATTTTTTATTGATGTTGTAAGTTGTTTTTATTGATTTTATTTTTATTCACTAATATTTCAGATTTTAAAATTCCCAAGAAATGATATTTTTATTTGTCAATGTGTCAAATTTATGATATGTGTCACATATATCATTTAATTATTTTAAGATTTTATATTGTAATGTTTATATTATTTAAAATATTTTGTGTTTTATATGTGTTATGTATATCTCACTATTATATAATTTAATTATTTTAAGATGCTTTTCAAATTTTATAGTGTAATGTATTGTTGTTTAAATTTCAACTTCAAAATGTTTTGAAATTGAAATTTCTATTTTTATTTATACGAATTAACATAATATAAGAATTAAGACTTAAATTTATAAAAATTATAAATTATAGCTATAAAAATTTAATCTTCACCTTTTAAAGATGAATATAATAAGAATATCAAGACTTCATTTTAAGCATGAAATAATGGTTAATTAAAGTTAACCATAGTCAAATAATAGTTCATCATGGTTAAATAATAGTCAATCATGGTTAAGTAAAGTTAACCATGTTAACTATGGTCAAGCAATAAATAATATAATAAATAACTATTTATTAATAGATTATTTTTTAAACTTATAAAAATATTTTTTATATCCCAATATAATATAATTAAATTATTTTAACATACTTTTCAATTTTTATATTGTAATGTTTATATTATTTAAAATATTTTGTGTTTTGTATGTGTTGTGTATACCTCACTATGATATAATTTAATTATTTTAAGTTGTTTTTTAAATTTTATAGTGTAATGTTGTATTGTTGTTTAATGTGGTCATGGAAAATGAGTAGTTATTCAAAATTATAACAGAATTTATTTATTTCTATAGGTTTGTATTTTTTTTATCCTATACTAGTTTCATTTCAAAAAAATTAAAAATAGTATAATTTATATGTGTATAATTATTTTATTATATAAATGCATATAGTGGAATTATAATAATATGTTTGTTTTTTTACCAATTTATTAATAAAAAAACATAATAAAAAATATTTTAATTGCAAATTTATAACTTCACATGTTTTTATCAATTTTAAAAAATTTATAACTTTACCTGTTTTATCAATTTAAGAAAAATAAATAACACTATTAAATTCAATCACTTTTAACTTACTTTTATAAAGATCACAGTATTTTTGCAAGTTTGACGATAAAAAAATCACAAGTTAAGTGTTATGAATTAATGCAATACAAACATTAAACTAATTAATATAAACATAAAACAAATACTATTTAATAAACATATCATTTTTTTAACCACCACTTAAATTAAGCTTATTTAAATATTAATCAAGATGCATTTAAACATGAAATTAATCCATATTGTACACTTGTTACACTTCGGTTAATCTTGTTGATCCACTCAAGGAAGTCCAAAATCCAAGATAATATCTAGACACCTACTGATTCATTAAGGTTTGTGTCACATTGTGATGTTTATCAAGGCTTATGTTGCATTGTGGCGTTCACCAAGGGTTATGTCGCATTGTGACAATGCCCAAGATGTGAAATTTGACTTCATCAAGGTTTATGTCGCATTGTGGTTATTTTGCATTGCGACATTCATCAAGGGTAGATGCGACGTATTCACAATGTGAAATTTGACGTTCATCAAGGTTTATGTCGCATTGTGATGTTTATTAAGGGTTATGTTGCATTGTGGCATTCATCAAGGGTTAGATGCAACATATTCACAATGTGAAATTTGACGTTCATCAAGGTTTATGTCGCATTGTGATGTTTATCAAGGGTTATGTTGCATTTTGGCGTTCATCAAGGGTTATGTCGAATTGCGAAAATTCCTCGCAATATGTGACACATGTGCCGACACAACCTAAGATGAGACATATTCACAATGTGAAATTTGACATTCATTAAGGTTTGTGTCTCATTGTGATGTTTATCAAGGCTTATGTTGCATTGTGGTGTTCATCAAGAGTTATGTTGCATTGCGACAATGCCCAAGATGTAAGGGTTATGTTGCAATGTGTCATTCATCAAGGGTTAGATGCGACATATTCACAATGTGAAATTTGACATTCATCAAGGTTTATGTCACATTTTGATGTTTATGAAGGGTTATGTCGCATTGCGACAATGCCCAATATGTGACACATATGCCGACACAACCCAATATGCGACATATTCACAATGTGAAATTTGACGTTCATTAAGGTTTGTGTCACATTGTGATGTTTATCAAGGCTTATGTTGCATTGTGGCGTTCATCAAGTTTTATGTCTCATTGCAACAATGCCCAAGATGTGAAATTTGACGTTCAACAAGGTTCTGTCGCATTGTGATGTTTATTGTGGCATTCATTAAGGGTTATATGCGACATATTCACAATGTGAAATTTGACGTTCATCAAGGTTTATGTCACATTGTGATGTTGATCAAGGGTTACGTTGTATTGTGGCGTTCATCAAGGGTTATGTCGCATTGTGACAATTCCCAATATGTGACACATATGCCGACACAACCCAAGATGTGACATATTCACAATGTGAAATTTGATGTTCATTAAGGTTTGTGTCGCATTGTGATGTTTATCAAGGCTTATGTTGCATTACGGTGTTCATTAAGTGTTATGTCGCATTGCGACAATGCCTAAGATGCGAAATTTGACGTTCATCAAGGTTTATGTTGCATTGTGATGTTTATCAATGGTTATGTTGCATTGTGGCATTCATCAAGGGTTAGATGCAACATATTCACAATGTGAAATTTGACGTTCATCAAGGTTTATGTCACAATATGATGTTTATAAAGGGTTACATTGCATAGACGCATTCATCAAGGGTTATGTTGCATTGCGACAATGCCCAAGACGTGAAATTTGATGTTCATCAAGGTTTATGTCATATTGTGATGTTTATCAAAGATTATGTTGCATTGTGGCATTCATCAAGGGTTATATGCGACATATTCACCATGTGAAATTTGACGTTCGTCAAGGTTTATGTTGCATTGTGATGCTTATCAAGGGTTACGTTGCATTGTGGCATTTATCAAGGGTTATGTCGCATTGCGACAATGCCCAATATGTGACACATATGCTGACACAACCCAAGATGTGACATATTCACAATGTGAAATTTGATGTTCATTAAGTTTTGTGTCGCATTGTGATGTTTAACAAGGCTTATGTTCCATTACGACGTTCATCAAGTGTTATGTCGCATTGCGACAATGCCTAAGATGCGGAATTTGACATTCATCAATGTTTATGTCGCATTGTGATGTTTATCAATGGTTATGTTGCATTGTGGCATTTATGCGACATATTCACAATGTGAAATTTGACGTTCATCAAGGTTTATGTCTCATTGTGAATTATTTTTAATTAATTATTATATCGCCTATATTTACATAAATTATGTTTCTCCACCTAGAATACTATACTTAAGTATACTTTTATGATCCTTAAAAAATACCATGATATATACTATACTATAATTATATTATAGTCAAATAATAATATTTTGAATTAAGTAATATTATTTTATTATTACTTTGATTATAATATTTTAATTAAATAATATCTTCTTATCATAGAATAACATAATATAATATAATTAAAAGTGTTATCATTATATTTAAAAATGATATTATTATTTAATTAATTATTGAATTACAATTAATTAAATAATTATTATATATATATATATATATTTTATATTTTATTGTTTATTAATTCTATTTACTAAAATATAATTAAATAATAGTTTTTATAATATATTATTATATTATAAATGATTTTATTTTATTCAAAATTATTATAAAAAAACATTATTAACTTGTCAAATATATAATAATGTTAATAAATATCTCCAAAATATATCATAATATTACACATATATCCAATATTAACAAATTTATATTGTTAATTAATTATAATATAATAATTAATTATTTAAATAACAAATAATGATTTAATATATTATTAATGATTTAATTATTTAATATTATTATTATTTAAATAACACTATTAATTAATTAATATTATCATTCACTAAATTATATTATAATTATTTTGTTTAATTACTTATTATAAAATAACAGTAGTGTTTAATTAATAATATTGTTTAATTAAACAATATTATTAATCAAACAATTAGAATATGGATTTTATTAAAATCATTAAATAATATTAATTGATTAATATTTTAATTAAATAATCATTTCCAATAGGCATAAATGGGGCACACACTTTTTAGCATATTGAAACACATTAATATTATTAATGTGATTGATGTTAATAATAATTAAAACAAAACAAACTATATAAGAAAATGGTTTAATACATATCTTTTAACCAAATAAACCGTAACTTAATATATATAAAAATATTGAAAAAAATATAAATCTCATATATATATATATATATATATATAGGTGATTTATATTTTTTTCACCATTTTTTATTTTATGGTGCAATACATGTTTGTATGTATTAAATAGTAATAATATAATTTTGGTGTTTTGCACCAAAAAATCTCAATCCATGTTGGATTGATTTTGGTGTTTTGCACTACAAAATCTCAATTCACTTAGGATTGGTTTTTGGTGGTTTGCACCATACACCATGGAATGCCACATATTCACTTAACACCAAAATCAACTTTTTACAAACACCACTTTTGCACCATAAATCTTAACACCACTTGGGTATTCCCACATTATCACCACTTTTACACCACTATTTAAAAATTAAGTATTTCTCAAATAATGGTGCTAATGTGAGGCTAAAATACCATTTTTCTTATAATGTGGACTTATTCACAATTCATAAGTAAATACTGTATGACCATTATGTTGCCCAGAAATTATAGTGGGAAACCATCGAGGGATCTCTGGAATTATTGTGTCAACCAGAGGACGAAACCAAGGCAAAGAGCGAACCTGCTCATGATACTCCAAAATAAAAAGAATGCATGCGTGCATCAACAGCTCCGCATCAAGTTTCTCGGCAAATTCGTAGACTTGTGCAACCCTCTCTACAACCAAGTCTCTTCTAGTAATCATGTAAAGGCAGTTTTCCTCAAGAGACTGCAAATCATAGAAATGGGCAGCCTCGAAAATGTCATAAGCCTCATCGATTTCCAGAGGCTGAGGACCTGTATAGATGAAATCTATGACGGATTTGAATGTAGAATAGCTTATATTGGGTACTTCGATCACTCCATGGGTTGCGTCGTTGAAGTTCTCGGATAGCATTGCGCGGAATACGTCGGATGCTTGCCTCAGCACGGACTTATGCGCCTGAAGTTGCTTGGTCTTATCGTCGAGCAAGAAGGTAATGTCGTAATTGTTGTTATTCAGCTCGATGTCGTTCTCGTGATTAGGGTTAGGGTTATTCACAATAGAAATGTTGCTGGCCGGTGTCATCACAATGAAGTCAGTGGATAATCTTGGGTTCGCGACAAAGAAGGCCTCGTCGACAGTAAGAACTCCTTCGGGAGTTCCCAGAAACCGGTGCGCGATAATGTGTAACGCTTCAGCTGTTTCATATTGGTCATCTGGTTCGGCCGAGCGGTAGAGCTCGAGAAGAATCTCCAAGTAGTTGTTGAATACGAAAATGTCTTGAAAATAGTATGGATGGACGAAGAGAGCGAGCGCATGAGCACACCGCGCCCGGACAACAAAGTCATCGCACTCCCTCATACTAAGAATAAGACTTCTGGTTGGATAGTCGATAGCTCTGCCGATTCTTAACCTAATCGAAGTCAAGATATCTCCGATATCTCGTCTGTACGTATCACTGGCTAGTTGGTTCTTTCTCACGAGTCGGAGGCCGCCCATCTTGACGAAGCAAGCCGGTCCATCCCTGTGACGGACCGCGATAAGAAGCAAGCGGCCGAGACTCGGTGCAACTGCTGGGTCGGTCTGAATCTCACGTAAGAGGAAGATATCCATTAAAATATGTAGCCCTCCCTCAATTGTAATCCCATCGGCCGTCGATCCCCATGAACAAGCGCAAAGAGCGAAAATTGCATCCCTTCGCAGATTGGGCAAGCTGAGCATCTGAAAAAGCGGTGTCACAGCGCCATTGTTTAAGAAGAAAATCGCCGATGAAACCTTGGCAGTTGCAAATCTGGTCACCATCTGTGCTCCCAGAGACCTTGTTCAGAAATCAAGAGAAAATGGCGTATTAAATGACCATGAATGAAATAAATGTTATGACAATGAATTGAGCGGTTTGAAAAGGTATTTTATTTTAGAATTTAGGGCGGGTTAGTGTATGTTTTTTCTAGATTGTAGTTTTAGAATTTAGGGTGGGTTAAAGTGTATAGTTTTTTTAGATTGTAGGAGGATGGGATAAGAAAAGTGTATGTTCAGATTAATTTGATTGGTTAATGGGCAGTTTTTTTAATAAATTGGCAGGCAGAATGAAGAACAAGTAAGTTATTTGTGTCACTTAACTTGAGGTATTAGTATTTACTAATTTTAAATTAAGTGGTTATAATATCTTAAAATTTGGGGTGGACTAGTATCTATTGTTTTTCTTATATTCCATGAGGACCAGACAAGTGCATGTTTTTATGGCAGTCTTCCAAATTCAAAATAAACCATCATACAAGAAAAAAAAAAAAAATAAAAAAAAAATAAAAAAAAAATAATATAAATAATGCATAAAAAGAAATAAAAGAAAAAAAAATATAAATGATGCTAAGATAACCAGTAGTTATAAGAAAATATAGAATATACCTGCATTTGGAATCAGAACTATATAGCATACCCACTACCGGCTCCTCAATTCCGTTGGACAATAACTCTATCAGCTGCAAAGGCAGCGCTCCACCGGACATCGACGTGCTTGGAAGAAAGCATGGCCGTAAGCTGAGGACAGATGACGCCCCTGGAGTTAATTAATCTAAGCCTGTATTCCGCATTCTGTGATGTAAATGCGCTTATGAGACGAAGCGCCGAGAGTTGCACCCCATGATCAGGCGACAGCAACTCCAATTCAAATTCAATGCACTCATGGTGCTCATCAGCAAGGAGAACGTTCACCACGTCTTTAGGCGATAGCACTTCCAAAATTTCCAGAACAACGCGGTGGATGCGAAGAGGCAACTCGTCGTCGGCATGCCGGTGTTTTCTTGTTAATAAACGAAGAAAGTGGGGGATTGCACCTTCTTCGATTATGGCTTTCCGAGCTGAATCGCTCTTTCCGGCAAGCGATTTCAAGAGGTTTAAAGCGCATTTTTCCAGGATCTCGACACCTGCGGGAATACCATCACGATCGTTGCTTGAAATATGGGAAGTAATTTGAAGCTGTTGAATTAAAACGGAAACGGTTCCCTCTCCCACCATGGTTTCTGCGTGCTCCTCGTCAGTATTGAGAATACCCTTGAGAGCACGAACAGCTTCGACCTTGTCATCTAATTCACAAGAGTTTTCAATATGATACCTGATAAATTGGACGTATTTCTTGATTTTTTGTACTGTTGCATGAGAAGGGGGAATAGGAGAATTAGAATCTGCTGAAACACACGATCCTTCGCTTAATCTTCTCTTCTTAACATTAACAGGATTAGAAGAAGATGATGGTGATGCTCCCTGGATATCCACCCCTTTTCTTTTGAGTTCATTTTCATGGGTGTCCTCCATCCCATCCATGGTTACTCGATTCCCAAAACACAGAATTACATTAATGAAATTTCCAGAAGAGAGTAAATGTGTTTCGGAACCGCGGATCGTAACAAGGTGGATAACCAGGGGCTCTGGCGTTGCACCTGGTGGGATCCAAGGCAAGCGTTATGCAGGATCCATTCCGATCAAAAGCAGGATCCATTCGTTTTTAACTTCCCCAAGGTCGTTAACAGATTTTCTCGGCCTCACTAAAATCCACGGTAGAACACTTGCAGTTAACACATTTTCGTGGCCTGACTAACGTCCAAGGCATAAGACTTGCCGTTAACAGATTTTCTTGGCCTGACTAAAGTCCTAGGTAGAACACTTGAATTGTCTGCGTAATTTGGCAATAGTGAATTAACCCTTGCCAAATTACGTAGAAGGATTACGTTGTCTGCGTACCGACAAGTGTAATAGTCAATTAACCCTTCGATCACGTAGAAGGATTACACTTGTCCGCGTAACGACAAGTGTAATGGAGATTTTCAAAGTTCTATTACGTTGATAGGCTCTTTATTTCAATACAATGGAAGGGTGGGAGGTTGGAATTAGATTAAAATAATAAATGTTCATCTAACTATTAAGATTCAATGATAGTGTACACATGATCCATGGATAGAACGTGAAGAATTAAAATCCTTGCATTTTTAAAGTGGAGATTAACAAATTTACTTGTATTAATAGTATCTAGTGTACACCATTTGTCTAAACTTATTTTGATTAATGTATTTAACATACCATATTTACTTGAATTGATAGCATCTGCCGTTAGTCTACTCAGATCAGATCAATCAGGGGTTATTAAGAAATATGTGGTTGTTTGAAGCGATTCAGTGATTGAAAAGATTTGTATGCGAATTGTTTTGAAGTTTAGGGTTTTATTGTTATCATTTGTTCGAGGCGATTAGTGATCTATGTTGTTTCACCACCCATTTAAAGGCTTAATTCTCATTATATTCTGTATATTTTTGTTATATTCTGGTTATTTTGTAAAATTTGCAGAAGCAAATGATGTTGTGATTCTCAAATTGGAAGATAAGGGGGACAATTATGCTTCGTTTATGCTGGAAAAGGCCTCTTATAACTTCCTACATATTTACATATTTAACACTCTGAAAAGTCTCCAATCAACAATTTGAATGACTACTATATTTGGATTGCCAAGTTTGGTGACCTACTTTTTCATCATTGTTAAGTAAAAGGATTAATTTGTTTTTGTACAACTCTTTACATGAAGATCGTTAACACCCTAATCAACCCCTAAGGTTGTGAAGAGGGAAATCTCGAGTAATCACTAGCTGCTTTTGACTTAAGCTATTGACACAGGTTAGTTTCAGAGGGCTCTCTCTATAAACTCACAGAAAACTGAAAATGATCAACGATTTAACAAATAAAACACATGCTCAACATTCTATGGGAGATTGAAAATTAATCAGGGTATTCAATCGAATCATGCATAGAAGGTCAGATTTCTATTGGGACAGTTTGGTTTAAAGTGCTTGGAGAGAAAATCATGAGGAAAACATGGGCAATGGAGTCAAAGCATGAAACTTAAAACAAACACAATGTTGCAGCTAGGAATGTCAAAACAAAGGCAAGGTAGTAACCAACTTGTTGTCAAAGTGCTTTTAATTTGATGATAAGGAAGAAGCGAGACACAGTCCATCAATGTAGAGCATACTAAGATGAATTTTACACCAACTTTAGTAGAAAATAATTGTGAAATGCTTGGTAAGATCTGAACATAGCATTGTTTCTATGAATTCCATTCAAATACTACACTAAACCAAACATGAATAAGCAATTTACGAAATGGATTAACAAAGAAAGAAACACAATTCACATGGGGGTGAGGGCTGGGTGGGTGATTTCTTATTTTTTTAATAATAGACGGTTAGATTTTACTGATCCCCGAATATGCTTCGTCTTGTGCATAGATCGAGGATTGAGATTTAATGACTTAACTTGCGGGCAGTTTTAAATCCAAACGACACAGTTTATTATTATTATTGGCCACAAATTTAGACCACGTTATGGTGGGTGGAACGCTGGACCGTTATGGTGGCTGGAACGCTGGAACGTTATGGTCGCTGGAACGTTACGGTTATGGTTTCTCGAACAGGTGGCTCGAACGTTACTCCACGGTAGATAATGGCAAACTACAAGCCATCGCTATAGATAATGGCGCATTCCTCTCCCTCGGAAGACTCTTTCTGCACTGCAAGTTGACAGGCAATGGGTTAATGTATCTGGGCAGGGCATGGTCCAGTTGACAGGCAATGGATTTTTGTATTTGGGCAGGGCACGGGGACGTTACTCCACAGTAGTGTATGCTTACACTTACATGGCTGAAATTATCATCCCCGAAGGATGGTACAACTGGAATGATCCCGCCAGAGAAAAGTAAGCCACTGCTAGGTATCTGTGCATCAAATCAGCAAAAAGAATGCATGCATTTCATATTTCATTCTAATATTACTTTTCTTCATTCTCTCTGTATGTGCAGGACTGTGCATTATGGACAGTACCAATCTTACAGACCTGGAGCAAGAGAAAACAAAAGAGTTCCGTGGTCGCATGACATGAGCTCTACAGAGGTCGCGTCTTTTTTCAGTAACAGTTACATTGATGGCGAGAGCTGGATCAAATAGATGATATCAGCTACCAATTTCAGTCCAGGTTATGGCTACAATTTCATTCCAGACTGAATGAGAAGTTTATATTTTTATAACTTGTCAAGCGGAACTCCTCTCATTAATGGTTTGTGTATTGTTACCGACCTCATTCATCTGCCATGTACGTCAATCACCCCGCTCTATCAATTTTAGAATTCCTCACAGCATTCACAGTCTTCCAGTTAGTTTTGTATGATACTGTAGTCGTGCATTGTAATTTCAAGGACATAGCGAAAATATTATGAAAGGTTTCGCTTTATTTTGGACAACACTCCGCCTCCCCCAAACTTTTCTAGGTCTTTCTTGTTCGCCATGAATATTAAAAAAAACAATCTTGATCGAAGAGCTACACAGTTGCTCATTTTACTGGTTTAGTGGATGGGAGGGTTGCTGTTATGTAAAAGGTGAAAGAAGATGTTGGTTCACTAATTATTGATTTTGCAATTTACTTTTCTTAATATTAAATTTATGCTTTGTACCTCCATATATTTTTGAGAGGGATCCTTTTTGTTCCATTCAAATTGGATGAATGTTGAATGGCCTAAATTAAAATAATGTCAGCCCACCATACCGTGCTGAGATCGATCAGTCCACTGTCTTTCACGTTGATATTTATGTATTTGCTGTTATGTTCGTATGATGATTGCATTGCATATTTATTAATGTTTAAGATTTCAGAAGTATTATTTGCTTCAAAGGAGTGATAGAAATCTGTTCTCTGTCAAATACGAAATGCATGGATTGTGTAAAGTTCATGTGGCTCAGAATTTATACAAAAATTTATATTACTAAGCAAGAAACTGCGGTATGTAGTCCCATCTTTTTAGATCTCTGCCAAATTTAAATGGGATCGTTCTTTTCTGTCGAATTTAAAATGGAACGCCTTGCATTTTTTTTTGTGATCTCTGTCAAATCAAATGGATCGCCTGATATTCTTTTAGATCTCTGCTAAATTTTAAATTGGATCGTTCTTTTCTTTCATATCTCTGTCAAATTTAAAATGGATTGCCTTGTATTTATTTTTTTATCTCTGTCGAATCAAATGGATCGCCCTATATTCTTTTAGATCTCTGCTAAATTTAAAACAGGATCGTTCTTTTCTTTTAAATCTCTGTCGAATTTAAGTTGCATCGCCCCGTATTTTTTTATCTCTGTCAATTAAATGGATCGCCTTATATTTTTTATCTCTGCCGATTTAAAATGGATCGTCCTATTTTATTTCTTTAGATCTCTGTCATTTAAAAATGGATCGTGAATCCAGACTTTGCCAATGGAGACAGAGTTCTGGACTAGCCTACCGCATTAGATCTGGTTCATTTAAGGGGAAAATTTACAGTCACGGCTAAAGGAATCTGATTCAGGTATTCTCCAGGAAGTCCATACGCCTAGGCTTCTAATAATAATTATTTCATCTTCAATTTGTCTATTCAGCCTTTCTTGATCATACCTCTATCACGGTAAGATTAATGCATGCCTTCATTTCTATCTACACACAGTAAGCGAATTGATGTCGACCACCGGTAGCTTCAATTAATTGATATCATTTTCCATTGATAATTTCTGTGTATTGCTTGTACATATAGTTTGCTTGCCATTCAGAAGTGTTCGAATTAAGCCTTTTGATCATGTGTATAATTACAAATATGTGTTGTTGTTTATAGCTGCAGGAAATATAAACCTTCTGGATGATCATCAACAACAAATCCAAAGAATTTTCCAGAGACAAAGGATTATTCTCCTTCAACTCACTCCAATCCAGAGGCAAGCTTTCCAACAGACAGACAGTACTGGACCGACCTGATCAGATATTGGAATGAAAGAGAACGCCAATGCAGACAAAACGAATTTTAACAGCTCGCCAGAGCCTGCAAAGGCAGACGGACTTCCTTATTAGGTTTGTTTTTGGGTTAGTACATTAGTTTTTTTTAGGGTTTTGCTTTAGTGTATTTTGAGTCTGTGGATGATTTCCTATTGCAGGTTTATAGAATGCAATTAATACTTGCTGTGGGTTGTGCAGCTTTTTTTATATGTAATTTAATTTTGATACAGCAATTTAATTGATACTGCAATTGATATAGCAATTAATATCATTTTGGAAATGTAATTGGTACAACAATTGATGTAATGGAATAGATATCTTTATATCTCCTTCACTGAGATGGAACATACAAGAGAAATTACTGGTTGAGATAGTTAAGAAGTAGGATTTGAAATGAAATATAGGGTCATGACATATTGAAATAAAATAATAACTGTTGAAATGGCAAGGAACTATTTGCTATTAATTTTTCAACTATTTGCTATTAACTTTTAATTAAATTTATTAATCATTGTAAAATTCAAAATAGTGGATTACACAAGAAGGATGAAGGGTTTTTCATTAATTAAATTTGTTAATATGTTTTTTCACTAACGTCTCTTGACTTAATGAAATATTTCTCATTAATTAAATTTAGGAATATAGTTTTTCATTGTTTCTATAAAAGTTATGAAAAATTAATTCATCCAAAAAAGCCTGTGGGGTTAATGAGATATTTTTACCAAAACACGTGTTGGTTGTTTAAATATGAGCACACAAGAAAATTGAAAGTTTTGTTATCTAACTTCAAAAGAGAGCGAGCTGTTGCAATTTTTTGTTTTATTATACTTAAAAGAAAATTATTACATCTCAATCAATTAATGAGATATTTTTACCAACCACCTGTTGTTTAAATATGAGCACACAAGAAAATTGAAAGTTCTGTTATGTAACTTGAAAAGAGAAGTGGTTGTAACTTTCATATTTAACATATACACTGTTTTGCAAATTCAAACATTTTTTATTAAACTTAAATTTAAAAAATACAAATCTAATTCTAATTTTTATTATAATAAATGAAACATTCTTATTTTTACTATAATAAATGAAACATTCTTAAAAACTAAATGTAGTTGTAACATAAATTTTTGATAATTAAATCTATCACTTTTAGAAAATCAAAACATATATTACCTTACTAATTTAAAATAAATAAATATTATTGACATAAACACTATAAACACAAATAAAATATCTCAATCCAATACACAAATCAAAACATCTCAATTGATCACATGTCATATGAATCTCTAATTCAGACTGTAAAACATGTTTAATTACACGAAATAATAGTCGCTCTTATATTAATCTGTTTAATAGTCGCTCTAAGATCTGTTATCCGTGCCTACCACTCGTCGATTTGTACTTTTTTTTCAATGATTTAAAATATTTAAGAATATAATATTACATTAAAAAAAATTATATTTAAAATGTTTATAAAGTATCATGATTTAACTTAATATAAAAATCAAAATATATATTTTGTTTTAGACAAAGTTTTAAAATATAAAATTTTTAAACTAAATAATGTTAATAAAATATATATTTTTAAGTTATATTTAATTTAGTTTAAAATTTTAATATTTTTTATGTCTAATTTTACAAGAAAGTTCAAAAATATATCTTAATTTAAAAAATAAGAAAAAAATAAATTATATGTAAAAATTGGAAATTGAATACATATATTTTAATAATAGTAATATTAGGAATATTACTATGAAAAAATAATCTCATTAATAACATTAATAAAATTAAAAATTAATAATAATATTCAAACATTTTTCTTAAAATATTATATTTGGTGAGATTCTTATGTATAATTTGAAAAGTATATTTGAAAAGTATATATAAATTTTATAAAGAAGAAAGTTGAAAAAAGTTAAAGCTATACATAAAATTGAAATATATATATAAAAAAGTGAAAATTGAAGATATATATAATTTATGAAAATTAAATTTTCGATATCAATATTAAGAATATTACTATGAATAAAAATAATTTCATTAATAACATCAATAAAATTCAAAATTATAATAATATTAATGATTATGTTAAAATATTAAAAAGAAATAAAATTCACAGATAAATATAATAATAATCATAATATTTATTTTAATTTTTAAATATTAATAATAATAATTATGGTTAATATAGTTGCTAATGCTAAATATTAATAAAGATATTTATGTTAATAAATAAAGTTAGTGTTAACTTTAACATTAATTAATTGTGATATATGGTATATGGTATATGACATTAGTTTTCATGTTCTTCTATCACTATCAATGTTTTCATTTCTTATATAAATGTCAATCATGTTGTAACTATTTCTTTCTACAATTTCACATAATGTTAATAAAATATATATTTTTAAGTTATATTTAATTTAGTTAAAAATTTTAATATTTTTTATGTCTAATTTTACAAAGAAGTTCAAAAATATATCTTAATTTAAAAAATAAGAAAAAAATAAATTATATGTAAAAATTGGAAATTGAATATATATATTTTAATAATAGTAATATTAGGAATATTACTATGAAAAAATAATCTCATTAATAACATTAATAAAATTAAAAATTAATAATAATATTCAAACACTTTTCTTAAAATATTATATTTGGTAAGATTCTTATGTATGATTTGAAAAGTATATATAAATTTTATAAAGAAGAAAGTTGAAAAAAGTTAAAGCTATAGATAAAATTGAAATATATATATAGAAAAGTGAAAATTGAAGATATATATAATTTATGAAAATTAAATTTTCAATATCAATATTAAGAATATTACTATGAATAAAAGTAATTTCATTAATAACATCAATAAAATTCAAAATTATAATAATATTAATACTTGTGTTAAAATATTAAAAATAATAAAATTCAGAGATAAATATAATAATAATCATAATATTTATTTTAATTTTTAAATATTGATAATAATAATTATGGTTAATATAGTTGCTAATGCTAAATATTAATAAAGATATTTATGTTAATAAATAAAGTTAGTGTTAACTTTAACATTAATTAATTGTGATATATGGTATATGGTATATGACATTAGTTTTCATGTTTTTCTATCACTATCAATGTTTTCATTTCTTATATAAATGTCAATCATGTTGTAACTATTTTTTTCTACAATTTCACATAATATTGAAACTTGATTTTTACATTTTTGCATCTTACCTCTACACATATCAAATATTATTAAGATGTTATTGTCAACCATAGTCAATCATAGCCATATGTGATCATCAATGTCCAACCACAGTCAACATAGCAAAGCACACTGAATTTTATAATGTTCGGGTCTTGATGTTGAATAACCATATTAAGATAAGGCTTCAGGAATGTCACATTTGGACCTAACAATTTAAAAGGTTTGTAATGCAACATACTCATTCAAATGCACATCTACCATACATAATTTAGCCAAGACAAATGTTGCAATGAGACATATCCATAATGGACAATTGCATCCCACTAAAGACAACCACACAACCGTAGTGAACATAAGTCAACCATCATAAATGTTAACCATAATTAAAGTCAAACATAGTCAACATGGTCAACCAAAGTCAACCATAGTTGACCAAAGTCACCAAAATCTAAAGTCAAACAAGGTTAATTTATAGACAATTATGGCCAAACAAATTCAACCATTGTTAAACATAGTCAATTATCCAAACAAAGTTAGTCAGAGTCAATAATAGTTGACCATAGTCCACTATACTTAAAAGTAAAACAAGGTCAACTGATAGTCAATTATAGTAGAAAAAGTCAACTATGGCCAACCATAATTAATTGGTAAACCATAGTCAATAAAAAAAGTGAGCCATACTCAACCATAGTTAGCCAAATAAATTCAACTATAGTAAAAAGTCAAACAAGGACAACCAATAGTCAAATGTGGTTGATTTTGGTTGAACAACCAAATCAACCACAGTAAACCATGGTCAACCATGAACAATCATGGTCATCAATGAATAACCATGAACAACCATGGTCAACCATGCACAACTATGGTCAACCATGAACACAATGATAAACTATGGTCAACCATGAACAACCATGAACAAGTATGGACAACCATGAACGTAATGGTCAACCATGGTAAACCATAGTCAACTACGAATAACCATGGTAAACCATGCATAACCATGGCCAACTAGAGGTCCCTTGAAATAGTTAAAAGTCAACCACAGTTAAACAAATTCAACAATAGTCAACCAGAGTCAACCATGGTCAACCATAGTGAACTCAACTCCACCATGGTCAGCAATAGTCAACTATAGTCAACCATATTCCATCATGGTCAACCATGGCCAACCAATAGTCAATTATGGTCAAACTAAGTCAGCCATAATCAACCAAAGTCGACCATGGTCGACCGTGGTCAACCATAATCAACCATGGACATCAAAGTCACCCATATTTGACCATAGTCAACCATGGTTAACCGCTATGGTTGATTTTGGTTAAGCATAGTCAAGCATGCTTAACCAAAGTCAACCATGGTAAGCCAAAGTCAACCATAGTGTGCCATGTTCATCTATGCTCAAGCATATTCAATCAAAGTCAACCAAAGTCACCTTTATTTGACCATAGTAAAAAAAAGTCAACCATGGTTTACCAAATTGAACCATAGTCAACCAAGGTCAACCAACATCAACCAAAGTCAACCATGTCCAACCATAGCATGTTTGACCATGGTTAGACATGGTCAACTAATAGTCAATTATGGTCGAACTATGTCAACGATAGTCAACCATGGCCAACCAAAGTCATCCAAATTCAACCATGGTCAACCATGGTAAATAATAGTCTACCATAGTAAACCATGGTCAAGCATAGTCAGCCATAGTGAATTACTCAACTAGATTCAACCACAGACAAACAAAGTCAACCATAGTTAAGCATGGTCAACCAAAGTAAATCATATTCAACCAAAATCATCCATAATCAAGAAATGTCAACCATAGTCAACCATGGCTTGAATAAGTCAACTATGGTCGATTATGGTCAACCATAGTCGACCACAGTCAACTATGGTCAACCAAAGTGAACCATGGCCAACCATGGTAAACCATGTTCATCCATGCTCAACCATTGTCAACCAAAGTCAACATCAATCAACTGCAGTCAACCATAGTGAACCGTAATCAACCGACGTCATCCATGGTCAACCATGGACAACCATACTAAACCAAAGTCAACCATGGTTGACTTTACCATGGTCAACCATGGTTGGCCATGGTCAACCAAAGTCCACCATGGTCATCCATGTTCAACCATGGTCAAGCAAAGTCAACCATATTCAATCATGGTCAACCAAAGTCAACCATTGATCCACATCGCAGTTGGCATTTGTTGTCAGATGCTAACTTCGACATATTCTCAAGTCACCCATGGCCAACCATAACCAACCATAGCTAACCATGGTAAATGAAAGTCAACTAAACCCAACCATGGTCAACCTTGACCAACCAAAAGTTAGCCAAAGTCAACCCATGGTCAACCTAAGTCAACCATGGTTTACTTTGCTTAATCAAAGGCCTACCTTCGTCAACCAAAAGTCAAGTATAGTCAACTAAATTTAACCATCGTCAACCATTATCAAACAAAGTCAACTATGGTCAACCATAACCAACCATACCCAACCATGGTAAACCAAAGTCAATCATAGTCAACCAAAGTCAATCATGTTCAACCAAAGTCAATCATAGTAAACCAAAGTCAACCATGGTCAACCATAGTTTCCTTTGGCCAACCAAATACATCCAATAGTCAAGCATGGTAAAAAATTCAGCCATATTGAGTCAAAATCAATTATGGTCAACCAATATCACCAACCATGGCTAACCATAACTAACCATAGCTAACCATGGTATATGAAAGTCAACCAAACTCAACCATGGTGAGCCAAAGTCAACCATGGTCAATCAAAATTCAACCAAAGTCAACAGTAAATAACCGATGTCAACCATGGTTGACTTTGGTTGACCATGGTTGCCAAGATATAGTCACCAAAGTCAACTAAAGTCAACCATGGTCAACAAAATTCACCCATGGTCAGCCCTGTTCAACAAAAGTCAGCCATGGTAAACTATGGTTAACCATCGTCAACCAAATTCAATTAAAGTCAACCGATTTTTATGGCTTTAATTAGTTGAATTAGTTGACTTTGGTTTAATAATATAATATGGATTATGTTTCACCATGGTCAAGCATGGTCCACCATGGCTTAACAGGGTCAACCACGGTGGACCATAGTAGACCATGCTGAACCATAGTTAACCATAGTAAACCAAAAGTCAACAAAACTTGCCACGTCGCATTGTCACAAAACCTGTCATGTCGCATTCTACTATGTTTCACCATGGTTAAGGACTACTACTTTCTCCTTCTACTAATGCTAGAATATGACAATTTTACAAGTCTACTTCAAAATGTTGCAATGTGACATAACCATTCATCTATTTATTAACCTCACATAGACGTTTATAATATCTTTTATTATTATTATTATTCTTATTAATGATATTATTATTAAAAAAAATATTAGTATTATTAAAATTGTTAATCCTCAATATAAATTATTTTTATTTATTATTGTTATAATTATATTTTCTTATTTTCATTTACAATTATTTTAATTAATAATTAATAATTATTATTTATTATTATTTTAATTAATTTCTTATTTTCATTTATAATTATTATAATTATATATTTTTATTTATAATTATTAAATATTTAAAAATTTGTTATTTTATAATAATAATAATAATTATTATTATTATGCAAAATATAAAAAATAATAAAAATATTCTTATTTTCTTATTTATTATTATTTTTTAAATATTATTTTATTAATTATTTTATTATATTTTTAAAATAATTTATAATGAGAATTCACAACTTTAATAATAATAATAATAATAAAAAATTATTATTATTATTATTATTATTAAAACATATGCCACATTGCGATGTATTGTTTAAATTATAATAACAATAATTATTATTATTTTAATAGAAATCATTATAATAATAATATTAATAATAATTATATTATTAACCTTTGTAATAATAATAATATTTTTTTATAATAAATAATTTAATAAATAATAATTAAAACTGATAAATTATTCCCGGCAGGCCGACCGTCAACTAGCAAGCCATATTAATATTATAATATGGCTTATATACGCCGATCGGCGTATATCTATTGTTTAAATGTGGTTGATATACGCCGATCGGCGTATATAAGCCATATTATTAATATTAATATGGCTTGCTAGTGTAATAGTCAATTAACCCTTCGATCACGTAGAAGGATTACACTTGTCCGCGTAACGACAAGTGTAATGGAGATTTTCAAAGTTCTATTACGTTGATAGGCTCTTTATTTCAATACAATGGAAGGGTGGGAGGTTGGAATTAGATTAAAATAATAAATGTTCATCTAACTATTAAGATTCAATGATAGTGTACACATGATCCATGGATAGAACGTGAAGAATTAAAATCCTTGCATTTTTAAAGTGGAGATTAACAAATTTACTTGTATTAATAGTATCTAGTGTACACCATTTGTCTAAACTTATTTTGATTAATGTATTTAACATACCATATTTACTTGAATTGATAGCATCTGCCGTTAGTCCTACTCAGATCAGATCAATCAGGGGTTATTAAGAAATAGTGGTTGTTTGAAGCGATTCAGTGATTGAAAAGATTTGTATGCGAATTGTTTTGAAGTTTAGGGTTTTATTGTTATCATTTGTTCGAGGCGATTAGTGATCTATGTTGTTTCACCACCCATTTAAAGGCTTAATTCTCATTATATTCTGTATATTTTTGTTATATTCTGGTTATTTTGTAAAATTTGCAGAAGCAAATGATGTTGTGATCTCAAATTGGAAGATAAGGGGGACAATTATGCTTCGTTTATGCTGGAAAAGGCCTCTTATAACTTCCTACATATTTACATATTTAACACTCTGAAAAGTCTCCAATCAACAATTTGAATGACTACTATATTTGGATTGCCAAGTTTGGTGACCTACTTTTTCATCATTGTTAAGTAAAAGGATTAATTTGTTTTTGTACAACTCTTTACATGAAGATCGTTAACACCCCGAATCAACCCCCTAAGGTTGTGAAGAGGGAAATCTCGAGTAATCACTAGCTGCTTTTGACTTAAGCTATTGACACAGGTTAGTTTCAGAGGGCTCTCTCTATAAACTCACAGAAAACTGAAAATGATCAACGATTTAACAAATAAAACACATGCTCAGCATTCTATGGGAGATTGAAAATTAATCAGGGTATTCAATCGAATCATGCATAGAAGGTCAGATTTCTATTGGGACAGTTTGGTTTAAAGTGCTTGGAGAGAAAATCATGAGGAAAACATGGGCAATGGAGTCAAAGCATGAAACTTAAAACAAACACAATGCTGCAGCTAGGAATGTCAAAACAAAGGCAAGGTAGTAACCAACTTGTTGTCAAAGTGCTTTTAATTTGATGATAAGGAAGAAGCGAGACACAGTCCATCAATGTAGAGCATACTAAGATGAATTTTACACCAACTTTAGTAGAAAATAATTGTGAAATGCTTGGTAAGATCTGAACATAGCATTGTTTCTATGAATTCCATTCAAATACTACACTAAACCAAACATGAATAAGCAATTTACAAAATGGATTAACAAAGAAAAGAAACACAATTCACATGGGGGTGAGGGCTGGGGTGGGTGATTTCTTATTTTTTTAATAATAGACGGTTAGATTTTACTGATCCCCGAATATGCTTCGTCTTGTGCATAGATCGAGGATTGAGATTTAATGACTTAACTTGCGGGCAGTTTTAAATCCAAACGACACAGTTTATTATTATTATTGGCCACAAATTTAGACCAGGTTATGGTGGGTGGAACGCTGGACCGTTATGGTGGCTGGAACGCTGGAACGTTATGGTCGCTGGAACGTTACGGTTATGGTTTCTCGAACAGGTGGCTCGAACGTTACTCCACGGTAGATAATGGCAAACTACAAGCCATCCCTATAGATAATGGCGCATTCCTCTCCCTCGGAAGACTCTTTCTGCACTGCAAGTTGACAGGCAATGGGTTAATGTATCTGGGCAGGGCATGGTCCAGTTGACAGGCAATGGATTTTTGTATTTGGGCAGGGCACGGGGACGTTACTCCACAGTAGTGTATGCTTACACTTACATGGCTGAAATTATCATCCCCGAAGGATGGTACAACTGGAATGATCCCGCCAGAGAAAAGTAAGCCACTGCTAGGTATCTGTGCATCAAATCAGAAAAAAGAATGCATGCATTTCATATTTCATTCTAATATTACTTTTCTTCATTCTCTCTGTATGTGCAGGACTGTGCATTATGGACAGTACCAATCTTACAGACCTGGAGCAAGAGAAAACAAAAGAGTTTCGTGGTCGCATGACATGAGCTCTACAGAGGTCGCGTCTTTTTTCAGTAACAGTTACATTGATGGCGAGAGCTGGATCAAATAGATGATATCAGCTACCAATTTCAGTCCAGGTTATGGCTACAATTTCATTCCAGACTGAATGAGAAGTTTATATTTTTATAACTTGTCAAGCGGAACTCCTCTCATTAATGGTTTGTGTATTGTTACCTGACCTCATTCATCTGCCATGTACGTCAATCACCCCCGCTCTATCAATTTTAGAATTCCTCACAGCATTCACAGTCTTCCAGTTAGTTTTGTATGATACTGTAGTCGTGCATTGTAATTTCAAGGACATAGCGAAAATATTATGAAAGGTTTCGCTTTATTTTGGACAACACGCCGCCCTCCCCCAAACTTTTCTAGGTCTTTCTTGTTCGCCATGAATATTAAAAAAAACAATCTTGATCGAAGAGCTACACAGTTGCTCATTTTACTGGTTTAGTGGATGGGAGGGTTGCTGTTATGTAAAAGGTGAAAGAAGATGTTGGTTCACTAATTATTGATTTTGCAATTTACTTTTCTTAATATTAAATTTATGCTTTGTACCTCCATATATTTTTTGACAGGGATCCTTTTTGTTCCATTCAAATTGGATGAATGTTGAATGGCCTAAATTAAAATAATGTCAGCCCACCATACCGTGCTGAGATCGATCAGTCCACTGTCTTTCACGTTGATATTTATGTATTTGCTGTTATGTTCGTATGATGATTGCATTGCATATTTATTAATGTTTAAGATTTCAGAAGTATTATTTGCTTCAAAGGAGTGATAGAAATCTGTTCTCTGTCAAATACGAAATGCATGGATTGTGTAAAGTTCATGTGGCTCAGAATTTATACAAAAATTTATATTACTAAGCAAGAAACTGCGGTATGTAGTCCCATCTTTTTAGATCTCTGCCAAATTTAAATGGGATCGTTCTTTTCTGTCGAATTTAAAATGGAACGCCTTGCATTTTTTTTTGTGATCTCTGTCAAATCAAATGGATCGCCTGATATTCTTTTAGATCTCTGCTAAATTTTAAATTGGATCGTTCTTTTCTTTCATATCTCTGTCAAATTTAAAATGGATTGCCTTGTATTTATTTTTTTTATCTCTGTCGAATCAAATGGATCGCCCTATATTCTTTTAGATCTCTGCTAAATTTAAAACAGGATCGTTCTTTTCTTTTAAATCTCTGTCGAATTTAAGTTGCATCGCCCCGTATTTTTTTATCTCTGTCAATTAAATGGATCGCCTTATATTTTTTATCTCTGCCGATTTAAAATGGATCGTCCTATTTTATTTCTTTAGATCTCTGTCATTTAAAAATGGATCGTGAATCCAGACTTTGCCAATGGAGACAGAGTTCTGGACTAGCCTACCGCATTAGATCTGGTTCATTTAAGGGGAAAATTTACAGTCACGGCTAAAGGAATCTGATTCAGGTATTCTCCAGGAAGTCCATACGCCTAGGCTTCTAATAATAATTATTTCATCTTCAATTTGTCTATTCAGCCTTTCTTGATCATACCTCTATCACGGTAAGATTAATGCATGCCTTCATTTCTATCTACACACAGTAAGCGAATTGATGTCGACCACCGGTAGCTTCAATTAATTGATATCATTTTCCATTGATAATTTCTGTGTATTGCTTGTACATATAGTTTGCTTGCCATTCAGAAGTGTTCGAATTAAGCCTTTTGATCATGTGTATAATTACAAATATGTGTTGTTGTTTATAGCTGCAGGAAATATAAACCTTCTGGATGATCATCAACAACAAATCCAAAGAATTTTCCAGAGACAAAGGATTATTCTCCTTCAACTCACTCCAATCCAGAGGCAAGCTTTCCAACAGACAGACAGTACTGGACCGACCTGATCAGATATTGGAATGAAAGAGAACGCCAATGCAGACAAAACGAATTTTAACAGCTCGCCAGAGCCTGCAAAGGCAGACGGACTTCCTTATTAGGTTTGTTTTTGGGTTAGTACATTAGTTTTTTTTAGGGTTTTGCTTTAGTGTAATTTGAGTCTGTGGATGATTTCCTATTGCAGGTTTATAGAATGCAATTAATACTTGCTGTGGGTTGTGCAGCTTTTTTTATATGTAATTTAATTTTGATACAGCAATTTAATTGATACTGCAATTGATATAGCAATTAATATCATTTTGGAAATGTAATTGGTACAACAATTGATGTAATGGAATAGATATCTTTATATCTCCTTCACTGAGATGGAACATACAAGAGAAATTACTGGTTGAGATAGTTAAGAAGTAGGATTTGAAATGAAATATAGGGTCATGACATATTGAAATAAAATAATAACTGTTGAAATGGCAAGGAACTATTTGCTATTAATTTTTCAACTATTTGCTATTAACTTTTAATTAAATTTATTAATCATTGTAAAATTCAAAATAGTGGATTACACAAGAAGGATGAAGGGTTTTTCATTAATTAAATTTGTTAATATGTTTTTTCACTAACGTCTCTTGACTTAATGAAATATTTCTCATTAATTAAATTTAGGAATATAGTTTTTCATTGTTTCTATAAAAGTTATGAAAAATTAATTCATCCAAAAAAGCCTGTGGGGTTAATGAGATATTTTTACCAAAACACGTGTTGGTTGTTTAAATATGAGCACACAAGAAAATTGAAAGTTTTGTTATCTAACTTCAAAAGAGAGCGAGCTGTTGCAATTTTTTGTTTTATTATACTTAAAAGAAAATTATTACATCTCAATCAATTAATGAGATATTTTTACCAACCACCTGTTGTTTAAATATGAGCACACAAGAAAATTGAAAGTTCTGTTATGTAACTTGAAAAGAGAAGTGGTTGTAACTTTCATATTTAACATATACACTGTTTTGCAAATTCAAACATTTTTTATTAAACTTAAATTTAAAAATACAAATCTAATTCTAATTTTTATTATAATAAATGAAACATTCTTATTTTTACTATAATAAATGAAACATTCTTAAAAACTAAATGTAGTTGTAACATAAATTTTTGATAATTAAATCTATCACTTTTAGAAAATCAAAACATATATTACCTTACTAATTTAAAATAAATAAATATTATTGACATAAACACTATAAACACAAATAAAATATCTCAATCCAATACACAAATCAAAACATCTCAATTGATCACATGTCATATGAATCTCTAATTCAGACTGTAAAACATGTTTAATTACACGAAATAATAGTCGCTCTTATATTAATCTGTTTAATAGTCGCTCTAAGATCTGTTATCCGTGCCTACCACTCGTCGATTTGTACTTTTTTTTCAATGATTTAAAATATTTAAGAATATAATATTACATTAAAAAAAATTATATTTAAAATGTTTATAAAGTATCATGATTTAACTTAATATAAAAATCAAAATATATATTTTGTTTTAGACAAAGTTTTAAAATATAAAATTTTTAAACTAAATAATGTTAATAAAATATATATTTTTAAGTTATATTTAATTTAGTTTAAAATTTTAATATTTTTTATGTCTAATTTTACAAGAAAGTTCAAAAATATATCTTAATTTAAAAAATAAGAAAAAAATAAATTATATGTAAAAATTGGAAATTGAATACATATATTTTAATAATAGTAATATTAGGAATATTACTATGAAAAAATAATCTCATTAATAACATTAATAAAATTAAAAATTAATAATAATATTCAAACATTTTTCTTAAAATATTATATTTGGTGAGATTCTTATGTATAATTTGAAAAGTATATTTGAAAAGTATATATAAATTTTATAAAGAAGAAAGTTGAAAAAAGTTAAAGCTATACATAAAATTGAAATATATATATAAAAAAGTGAAAATTGAAGATATATATAATTTATGAAATTAAATTTTCGATATCAATATTAAGAATATTACTATGAATAAAAATAATTTCATTAATAACATCAATAAAATTCAAAATTATAATAATATTAATGATTATGTTAAAATATTAAAAAGAAATAAAATTCACAGATAAATATAATAATAATCATAATATTTATTTTAATTTTTAAATATTAATAATAATAATTATGGTTAATATAGTTGCTAATGCTAAATATTAATAAAGATATTTATGTTAATAAATAAAGTTAGTGTTAACTTTAAACATTAATTAATTGTGATATATGGTATATGGTATATGACATTAGTTTTCATGTTCTTCTATCACTATCAATGTTTTCATTTCTTATATAAATGTCAATCATGTTGTAACTATTTCTTTCTACAATTTCACATAATGTTAATAAAATATATATTTTTAAGTTATATTTAATTTAGTTAAAAATTTTAATATTTTTTATGTCTAATTTTACAAAGAAGTTCAAAAATATATCTTAATTTAAAAAATAAGAAAAAAATAAATTATATGTAAAAATTGGAAATTGAATATATATATTTTAATAATAGTAATATTAGGAATATTACTATGAAAAAATAATCTCATTAATAACATTAATAAAATTAAAAATTAATAATAATATTCAAACACTTTTCTTAAAATATTATATTTGGTAAGATTCTTATGTATGATTTGAAAAGTATATATAAATTTTATAAAGAAGAAAGTTGAAAAAAGTTAAAGCTATAGATAAAATTGAAATATATATATAGAAAAGTGAAAATTGAAGATATATATAATTTATGAAAATTAAATTTTCAATATCAATATTAAGAATATTACTATGAATAAAAGTAATTTCATTAATAACATCAATAAAATTCAAAATTATAATAATATTAATACTTGTGTTAAAATATTAAAAATAATAAAATTCAGAGATAAATATAATAATAATCATAATATTTATTTTAATTTTTAAATATTGATAATAATAATTATGGTTAATATAGTTGCTAATGCTAAATATTAATAAAGATATTTATGTTAATAAATAAAGTTAGTGTTAACTTTAACATTAATTAATTGTGATATATGGTATATGGTATATGACATTAGTTTTCATGTTTTTCTATCACTATCAATGTTTTCATTTCTTATATAAATGTCAATCATGTTGTAACTATTTTTTTCTACAATTTCACATAATATTGAAACTTGATTTTTTACATTTTTGCATCTTACCTCTACACATATCAAATATTATTAAGATGTTATTGTCAACCATAGTCAATCATAGCCATATGTGATCATCAATGTCCAACCACAGTCAACATAGCAAAGCACACTGAATTTTATAATGTTCGGGTCTTGATGTTGAATAACCATATTAAGATAAGGCTTCAGGAATGTCACATTTGGACCTAACAATTTAAAAGGTTTGTAATGCAACATACTCATTCAAATGCACATCTACCATACATAATTTAGCCAAGACAAATGTTGCAATGAGACATATCCATAATGGACAATTGCAT
>BSBM01002385.1:0-35025 GCA_027924585.1 Larix kaempferi | reverse complement strand
GCATGCCACGAAAGAATCAACACTGTCAAATCTATCGGATGGTCTTGAAAGCAGTGCGGCATCCTCAAATATCCTCGACAAATCCAGTATCGTAACCAGGATCCAGTGTAGTACGATTCAATGTCGGCTCGATCCAGCCGTGCTCCAGATGCTGTTGAAAGCTGGCATGGCAATACTTACTGCTCGCTCTGCAAGCATAGTAGATGTTGCACCTAGTTCGCAGCAGACTATGCCTGACTACATGGTTGAGGTTGCAGTGCAACACTTCACGCTCGACGTGGTCAGAGATCTTGCACCATCTGCAGTTGATACTTTCAGCTTGGCATCGGTGAGATTCGACAACCTGTGGCTTCGACACAGACAGGATGATAGCAGATTGCAGCTCACTGCGTTCGCCCTGGGCCTAGGTGGTGCGCCGGTACTGCGCTTTGAACCTGAACATACCAGCTCAGGGAAACTCTTACACAAGCCAGATATGGAGTTCTCATACTGCAATACCCGCATTGACCTCAGACATCGTGCTGTGCCTGAAGCCTCGGTACACACTCAAGTCCTGATACTAAATTTTGATCTACCCGCACTTGGTCGGGTTTCAGAATACATCGGAGGCCTCAGCGGTATACTTGAGATGGGATCAACCTTGTTCTGAGCATTCTGCACCAGCTTCGCCAACCACTAACAAGCGTGTCGGCGGCGTACGCTTCACGGATGAGAGCGTATCAGCTGCCACTCCACCTTCGATGAAGACTAACATCCGTCTATCCGGCGTGACTGTCAACTTGCTGGGACATTCTTGTGGCTTGGCATTGCAGATGTCAAGTCTGAAGGCCGTGCAGCGTGAGCAGGGTATTTCGTTGTCCACTTCCAGACTCGATATCGCACAATCAACCTCTGGCAATGTAACGAAGAATGCGATCGTCGCTGAAGGCATCAGGCTCGACTTCCTGACTGCACCAACTGATAAAGATTTGGAGAAGTTTTTGGCTTTGCTGACGCCTTCGAACGACAAGTACGATAACGATGGCGATATCCTCATCGAAACACTTATTCGCCAAAGAAAGAAGGGAGCCTGCTTGCGTGTGCAGGTAGACATGGTACGAGCAACAATTGAAGAGCATTCCAAAGTAGCACTCCTTGCTATTTTGGGAACGGATCTTGGTCAGTTCTCAGCTGTCACAAAGTATCTCCCTGACGATGATCGCCCCGGCTTGTTGTCTATGATCAGGATTAAAGAGCTTGAAGCCCGTGGACCCACGAATGCGAGCTTTGGTGATATCAAGGTTAGAGCAGAAGAGCTGCAGTGCGCTCATGTCGGATTACCTGCACTGCTAGCAGTCGCCTTGTCAAATTTCTCGATCACATCAGCGGCAGACGAACTGCTCGTCCACCAGTTACTACCTACCAAGGAGGAGATAACCTGCCCATGATCATGATTCGAACACTGGCCGATGAACTGGAGCCAATGTGCAAGTCAAGCTGTTCAACTTGTGCGCCGAGTATAGTGTGCCTACACTCCTGGGACTCATGGGTACAATGACTCACGTTGACACTGATGACATCGCGGCCGACTTGTTGAACTCTGTCGCTGACCTTGCACTTAGTACGTACATGGGGTCAAGCGTCAGAGATCGACTCCTCTCCGCCTGCCAAACCAGTCGAAAAGAAGACGAGAATTGACATATCCATCCATAGCTCAGCGATTGGGCTGACACCGTTACAGCTGAAGTCCAAGGCTTTAGTTGTGTTGACGGACTCACGGCTCTCGATGCTTATACCACCCGCGCAGCAAACGCAGATCTCTTTCGAGCTCAAAAGAGGAGCCATATACGTCACTGACGATGCAAGCAACAACGATGAGGACCAGACTGTAGCTCGTCGTTCTAGCACGAATACAGCAACAGATGCTCGTCTAGCGGATGCACTATGGCGACGAGGCTACGCATCTGCTGCGTCTATCATGTCTGCCAAAGTTGATATCCATATCACGGAAGCAACAGCAGAGCTCGCAAGGATGACAAGAGTGGAAATCCGCAACGAATTGATCTTGGTGGAGACTTGCGCGGATTCTACTCAGACATTGATGACCACTTTCGGAGCACTGAGTCCACCTACAGCACCAAGCAAGCAGCCAAAGTACCAACTTGAGCCAGTCACACTGGAGGACATGATTTCGTCCTTCACTGGTCAGACCGTGGATGCTGGGACAAGATCGCCGGACACTCTTTTCGATTTTGAGAATGAACCAGCCTTGAGTGAAGCGATGCAGAATTCAACCATCGACGATATTCTTGACGATGACCTCCTCATCGAGTCTGAGATGACCTCATCGCTCTATGGTCCTGTCAGTGGCCTTCTCGGCGATCTGGATGAGAGTCAAGAAGACAATCGACCACCAGCAGAAGCTGCTGAAAGCCTTCTCGAAGAAGATCCATTTGTGATGACAGTGGTTCCAGACGACATACCGTTCGGCGATAGCACTCTAGCCAAAGATCTGAGGAGCCAAGCTCGGCAGCGTGCCACAAGCTCTCCAGTCGAGCTCATTCCTGTGGAAATTGACGATCTCGGATATGATGCTCTCGGCACAGACGCACATGTCCTTGGCAACGCTCATCGCTTCACTGGCCCAGTTCCTGCACGAGGTAGAGCTTCATCAGAAGCCAGAAAATGCCCCGTCAGCGAGAAGCTGCGCGATGTTCACTTCCTTTGGAATCTTCATGATGGCTACGACTGGCAAAGGACCAGGGACGGCATCTCTTCTGCAGTCGAGCGAGTCGAACAGCGCGCAGAGGAGAGACTAGCTAGACGTCGTCAGTCTCGCAATCAAGTCGAGGACGACGAGTCAGTCATTGGCGACTGTCTGTTCAACTCCATCTACATCGGCGTGCCATCGACACAAGAAGCTCAAGACATTCGACGTCAGATCAATCGACATATTGACGACCTTGCGAGTGAGACCGAAAGTGTGCCCTACTCTGCTATGTCAAGACCTACTGCATACTCCAGCTCGGGCCGTGCCACTCATCGTCCTCGACGGCGACTCAAGCTGGAGAGAAGTCGATCGCACAAAATTGCTTTTGAGCTCAAGGGAGTTTCTATGGACTTTTCACTCTTCGCTCCTGATGAAGCTGAGCTGCAAAGCTCTGTTGACTTCCGTGCACACAGTCTGGAGATCTTCGACAACGTCCCGACCTCGACATGGCGAAAGTTCTTGACCTTGCTGAGAACAGAAGGAGGTCGTGAGATGTCCAAGCCTATGATACACCTCGAGCTGGACAATGTCAAGACGGTCCAGAACTTTGCTGCTACTGAGATGGTTGTGAAAGTGACCTTGCTACCATTAAGACTGCATGTCGACCAGGATGCTCTGGACTTCATTACACGATTCTTCGAGTTCAAGGACGACAGCAAGCCGACGAGTGATACACCCGCTGACCAACCATTCCTACAACGAGTCGAAGTTAATACTGTTGATCTGCAGCTTGACTACAAGCCAAAGAAGATCGACTATGCTGGTCTCCGTTCTGGACATACAACAGAGTTCATGAACTTCATAGTACTGGACGCAGCGAATATTCGCCTCAAACATGCCATTGTATATGGTATCAAAGGCTTCGAACCACTGCACAAGACGCTCAATGATGTGTGGATGCCTGATGTGCGGCGCAATCAGCTTCCAACCGTTCTTGCAGGGACTGGCTCCTGTACGGAGCTTGGTCAATATTGGCACAGGCATCAGAGACGTCGTTGCCATTCCGATTCGCGAATACCGCAAGGATGGTCGTGTAGTCAGAAGCATCTCGAAAGGTGCATTTCATTTCGGCAAGACTACTGCCTCTGAGCTGGCTAGACTGGGTGCCAAAGTGGCGATTGGCACACAGAACATCCTGTCCGGTGCGGAGGAACTACTGGGCCCCAGCTCAGCTTCACCTACAGGCCGTCCTTCACCAAGCCACAGAGTCTCATCAGACTATGGCTTGCATGAAGTGGAGGAAGATGATGGCGATGGCGAAAGGCGAGCGACCTCAGCATATGCAGATCAGCCCCTTGGCGTTCTTGCTGGGCTGCGATCTGCACGTCGTTACCTCGAACACGATCTGTTGACAGCCAAGGATGCTCTGATTGCTGTTCAGGGTGAAGTCCTTACCAGCAACACTCCTGGTGCTGCTGCTGCTGCTGTTGCTAGACATGCTCCGACTGTGATATTCAGGCCTGTCATCGGTGCTTCCAGAGCAGTCGGTACTGCTTTGCTTGGAGTTGGTAACCAGATCGATCGAGACAACTTGAGAAAAATGGAAGATGTGGGTACACTTCTACGACGCCTTTGCCTGAAACTGACCCTTTAACAGAAGTACAAACGATATTGATGACTTTGCACAACACTACATCGTTCCGGCGCACGGATCTGCTTTTTACGCATGGCGATTTGGACTGATTTAAACTGGCAGACAGCATGGCATGAAGCACACGAATGATACCCAGGAAACAAAACAATAAGAGTGATGATTATTATACAACGAAACCTCAGATAAGCTAGGACTTACTGCCCACAGGGTATAGATGTGCTCAAATAGCAGTCCTAACGCCACGCTCAATATGATCACAATAACCTCAGACATGCTCATAGTCCTCTAATGGAACATAGGCGCCTCTCGCACCTTCTGCTGTGCGCCTTCTCTTTCCACTGACGATATCCTTGATGCCGCCTATCCTACTCCATATGCCAGCAGATCTCTTATGAGCAGGTATCTCACCGCCCTCCTCAAGCATCCATCTAGGCCGCTTCCATAACTTGAGCAACAGGGAGCTGACCACGACAGTAACACTGCTGCATGCCATCGCGGCACCAGCTGCCAACGGTGGAAGTGTGATTCCCCATGGCAGCAAGAAACCCATAGCCACCGGCAGACCGAGGAGATTATAGACAGAGCTGAGCAGGAGGTTGTACTTAATACGCCGGAAAATAGTCCTGCTCAGGTGAAGACTAGCAGGGATGTCCATGAGCTGATTTGGCTTCATAAGCACAATGTCTGCAGCCTCAACAGCGACATCTGTGCCGCTAGCCAGCGAGATGCCGACGTTGGCAGTGGCCAAGGCTGGTGAGTCGTTGATGCCGTCGCCGACCATCGCTACGATCTCTCCTTGGCTCTGCAGCTGCTCAATGATCTCTTGCTTACCGCTGGGAAGGATGCCGGCGTGGACGTTGTCCGGAGAAATGCCAACAAGTGCTGCCACGTGCTGCGCGGTTGCCATCTGGTCGCCAGTCACGAGGGATGTTGCGATGCCCAGGCGATGGATAGCAGCGATGGCTGCTCTCGCGGACGGCTTCAGTGTGTCGGAGAGAGCCAGAGACCCAGTGTAGGCGCCATCGATAGCAACATGAATGGTTGTGACACCAGCATTTTGTGGTGCTTTGGATGATGAAGGAGCATCGATGTCTCCAAGCTCTGGGAGACTTAGATCGTCCTCGTCGTCAGCCTGAGGCATGTCGATATCTCTCTTACGCAAGTATGTTGTATTGCCAATGATAAGCTGATAGCGCTGGTTGTTGGAAGCAGGCTGCACCAATGCTTCCACACCGTTGCCGATGATGGCCTTGAAACTGCCAGAGTTGCCCTCGATAACCTCGTCAGTAGCCAGTCCTAGATGTGACTTGGCCGCAGCTAAGATTGCGCGAGCAATGGGATGCTCAGAACTCATCTCTGCAAGGCCGATAAGTGTCCACCAGAGCTTAGTCTGCTCTGCATCTGCGTTCCACTTTCCGCGCACGTCGGCACCCGAGACACTCATCTTGCCCATCGTAAGGGTGCCGGTCTTATCAAGAACGATGTGCGTAATCCGAGTTGCTGTTTCTAATGCAGCTCCACCCTTGACAAGAATGCCTTGCTCAGCCCCAACACCCGTGCCGACCATGACAGCTGTGGGAGTCGCTAGACCGAGAGCACAAGGACAGGCGAAAACGATGACGGCAATACAGAGCTTCACACATACCATCAGTCTGCCGCCACTAGCTTCTTTCAGGAAGATGGCAGGAGGATGTGGTAAGATGTGTGACAATATCATCCAGCCGACGAAGGTGACAAGCCCAAGAGTAATGATGATTGGCACGAAATAGCCCGCAACAATGTCTGCCATGCGTTGAATTGGTGCTCGGCTGGTTTGTGCTTCCTGCACAAGACGAACGATCTGACTGAGTTGTGTGTCACGACCGGCACGAGTGACCTTGAAGTCAAGGCGACCAGCGCTGTTGACAGTTCCGGCCAGGAGATTTCCTCCTGGCTTCTTCAAGATGGGCATTGCTTCGCCGGTAACCATACTCTCATCGACGTAGCTGTCACCTCGAATGACGATGCCATCGGCCGGGATCTTGTCACCAGGCTTGAGGATAACAATGTCGCCGACCTCAATAAGTTCTGTGGGCACTGTTCGCTCTTCCAAACCAGCAGCAGTAGCTTGCTTCTCAGAGGATGGCTGCTTTTCATTCTTCGTCCACTCCTCCGCTGCTTTCGCAGCAGCTATCGGGTCTGCATAGATTGAAGCGGTGGACGGTGCAAGGCTCATCAGCCGGCTGAGTGCTTTGCTAGTCTGGCCCTTGGCGTTGTTTTCGAGGTAGCGGCCAAGAACTATGAATGTGATGAGCATTGTACTCGTATCGAATGTTGTGGCAGGTCGTGTATGTTGTGCTGTGAATATTGAGACAATCATCGCTGCGCAGCTGAAGAAGAATGCAGCTGATGTGCCTAAGACGACAAGGACATCCATTGTCGGCGATCCATGGCGTATGGAACGGAATGCTGAAATGTAGAACCGTCTGCCTATACCAAACTGCACTGGTGTGGTTAGGAGAAGGCATAGGACGTCGCCCAGCCACAGGCCAGGGATGATAGGCAGCTTGATGCTTCCAATGTCGAGAAATGGCAGGAACATGGGGAAGAACATGCTGATGAGGAAAACGGGAACAGCGAATGTCAAGGATACTCTGAAGCATCGCTTCCAGTCCTGGATCTCCTTGGTCTTTGCTAAGGATTCGAGCTGGGCGTTGTTGTCATCTGTGTCTGCCACCAGGGCATTGTAGCCTGCCTTCTCTACCGCCTCGACAACAGCGCGAAGGCCGATCTGTGCTGTGATGTGTGTGACTGCTGCTCGCATTGTTGCGAAGTTGATCGTCACAGAGGTAATACCATTCAGATTTTGAAGCAATACCCGCAAGTCTTCAGCTGATTCCGGGCTCGATATACCATACAGCTTGAGGTGCACTGTAGCCTGTTCGCTGCTTGCCTGTACACCCTCCTCTGCGCTCGAGATGATCTTAGCGTCGAAGCCTCGATCTTCGATCGTCTCGACGATCTGGTCTGCTGTAAGCTGGAGTGGATCATGCATCACGACAGCTCGTTCGGCAAGCAGGCTGATGTTGAACTGCACAACACCAGGCACATCTTGAAACCAGATTCGACAGCTGACGTACAAGCACCACAGGTCATGCCTTCAATCGCAATCGTGGTCGTGAGGATCCTATGCTGGCTACCTCTTCTCCGTCGCGCTGTGCTTGGGACGATATCTGACGCCTTCGTCTCGAGAACCTCCGCATCAAATCCAGTGTCCTCAATCATTTCCGCAATCTGCTCGGCAGATAGCAGGGCAGTGTCATGCTCAATCACAGCACGCTCGGAGAGCAAAGATATGCTGAAGGTTTTGACGCCAGGAGTGTTCTTGAAAGCACCTTCGACTGCTGACGTGCAGGCGCCGCATGTCATGCCACCAACCCTGACGGTGGTGATAGATAAGGCGTCGTCCAGCAAATGTGTGCCCTCGTCATCCTCCTTTCCAGCATCTTCTACAGCGTCGAACACAAGAGCTTCTGGTGCGTCAGAACTGAGGATGTCTGCTTCAAAACCACGATCTTCAATGTTGTCACGGATTTGCTCGGCTGAGATGACCTTGGCATCGTGTGCGACAACTGCTCGCTCCATGATCAAGCTGACAGACACAGTTCCAACGCCATCCTCGTCCTTCAATCCCGATTCCACGCTCGATGTACAGGCGCCACATGTCATGCCTCCTACTCTTAACGTGGTTGTCGTCATATGCGCGCCAAGGAGTCGAGATGATCGTGCGGCCATGATGCTCAGCGCCTGCGCAGTGCGCGTCGTTTCGGTGGCGAAGGTCAGATAACTTGTCCGTGGTATGTCATAGCATCATCTTCTGGGAGGATTCCTCAGTGAGTATCTGACTGTGTTACGGGAAACAGAGGTGGCTGATTCCGGAGGATGGCGCAAAACGCCACAAGCGATGGTGAGATGCTGCTTGCAGGCTCGACAATGTGATTCACACAACCAAGCAGGACAATGTAGACAAGTAAGGATACCGTGAAATGAGAGAATAAATGCAAGAATGTTTGACAGGTACTGTCGATGAATTAATAATAGCGAAAAGAGTCCCTGACCCAAGTATTGGAAAGCGATCATGTCTCCGAATCCCCGGCAATGGTTCTTCGTGACACTACTATACGTGGCGCTCGTGTGCAACTCAGTCGTTCGTGGACATGGCACCTATGGTGAGGATGCAGAACGTAGCACAATGTCACAAAGTTCTTGCGCGCAGCACATCCCGACCGTGGTGCTCATCGATCGCACATGGTGACCTTCGTCATAGCTGGCTCAGCATTAGGCACAAGCAAAACAGTGCTATAAGCATGATATGACAGAAGTCTCGTTGATAGTGGTACAAGAACCGTGCAGATGTGTGCAACGGCCTCTCAAAAAAGGTTGCATCACCCATAACGCCTCGCTGATGTTCGTAGTATGTAGTACAATTCCCGCCGTGCATGCTTGTGGTATCCTCTGCGTAGATGAAATTGGCTTGTGTTGACATGCAGCCCTCCATCCATGTGCTGCTGCCTCTGTGTAGTCGTAAGGTCATGATCTAGGCTGCGATTGGCGGTGCTGGTGAGCTCTCGATGCCCTGCATGAGCGTGGTGTCGCCCTCACCAAGATCCATAGCGCTTGCACTCTTCTCACTGGCAATGCCACTTGCGTCAAGTGGTTTGACCTCGCTTGAGCTGTCGCTTTGCACTTCGCCATCAGCATTGAGGTTGGGTCGCTGATGTCCTTTCCACGTTGGCATATGCCAGCTAGAGCCTGTGAAAGACTTGAGCTGTAGGCCTTTCTTCTCCCATCGGCGACATGGCTTTCCTGAACGGTCCAGAGCTCGGAGACCAGCGTTGATGGCACCTGTGTTAGCTTTGGGACCGAGCTTGTGTGCGGCAGCGGCATTTGGTACGACGGGCTTGGGTTCAGTCTTCTCGGCGGCATCTGCAGCACTATGCATTGTTTAGCTGGTGGTCAACGTCAACATCATCATATGACATACCCTCGAGACCTCTTCTTGGGACCAGGACGAGCTCGATCCCGCATGGGAGCATCAGGATCGATAGCTGGTGGAGCTCGCTTTCGAGCATTTGGATTTGGGGGAGGTCGTTTCTTTTTGGCTTCTGGTGCTGCTGTTGCATTGTCTTGAGCTACGGGTGTGCCATTATCCTCTGATGACTTCTCCTCTGATGCCTCTTGTACGCCTGAGGGTGTTGCATTCTCAGATTTGACAGCGCCATCTGGTGTCGATGTCGTCGTCGTAGGAAAGCGTGATAAGAGTTGTGATGTGATATTAAGGACAACAACCCTCGACTTCTTCGCCAACTTCGATGATCCTGCCATGGTGTCGTTGATCTGTGTTGTGGCAGGTGATGAGATGAAGGATGGGGATGTGGATAGTCGAGATTGCGACGATGGCTTTTAATGCTGTTCTAAGCGTGTGAGTGTCCCTGACTGAAGGTCGACGTGGTGTCAGAGGACGATGCGTGATGTTGCGACTGGCATCGACAATTCGCGTTGATGCTGCTGCTGATGAAGTTTGTGGCAGAGGCTGTGTGCAAGTGAGAGTGTTTGAGGGCAAAGCGGCGTTGAGCGGCAAGGCATTCTTTGTGCGGCCATTTTGTCGCGCGCACGGAGTGGTAAGCTTCTCATCATTCGCGATCGTTCGCTCGGGAACGCCTGGCTGGCGACTCTTCAGAAATGGGCTTGTGCCTTTCCTCACATCCTGTACTTCTGTGCCCCGTGCCAGCTATGGCCTAGAATCTACGCCTGATGTGCTCACATCTACGCAAGCATTACACTTCCGCTACACTTCCTCCTCTCATTCTCGCAGCAAGGGTTCTCCTTTCCTGGCGATTTCCTCGGAAGAATGGACGTGATTTGTAGGCTGTACCTTGGTTTGAGCCGATAGCATCGACGCGTCGAAAGTTCGCCTACCAGCATGTCACCACCAGCTCGCCCCAGCTACAGCAGCATTCGATGACATGGATCCACACGCACAATGCTGGGCCTGACGACGAGCATCGCAAAGCTTTAGTACCGATCATCTAAGCTCTCAAAAGACGAATACATGCTATTAGGGCATCTCATCAATGCTCTTGACGCCAATCTCTTTGCGTCCATTCATCTCACGTCGCAGCGCAGAGCTCCTCTGGTAGACATATCTACGAAGCCTGTTCGATCCACCCAATGGCTGGTATGCCTTCAGGCCGTGCCATGGATCAAGCCTCATATGATCTTCCCAGAAGGCCTTGCGCTCGTAGTTGAACGACTCTTGCTTTGGAATCTTTAACGTCGCGACCGTCTGCCACGGGTACTTCTCCTCGTCCCATTCAGTACCAGAGTACTCGACTGGCTGGTCCTTCAAGTTCTCCAGCAGCTGCACCTGGAAGAGATACTCGGCATCGTGGTTGCGATGGAAGTCGCCAAGCCAGCGGTGCAGGATATCGCTGCCATCAGTCGGCTTGACAGTCTCGTTCGCCAGCTTGTTCTGCGTCTCGGTGTTTGGCAGCAGAGAGAACTTCATGACATACTCGCCGAAGCGGAAGGCTGATTGTGAGTACTGTCGGAACGAAGCGAGATGCTGGTTTGGCAGCTTGTCTCGCGCCTTCTGCAGCTCCGTATCATCACGCTTCTCGTACAGCTTGTAAAGCTTGTCCTTATCGCCTCCAGCTTGCGATCGGATCTCTAGCACCTCGCGTGTGGTCTTGGCATCGGCGAGCTCGATCACTGGTGCGCTGTTGAACTCAAGGTCCTGCGTGGGATAGTCCTTGCCAGCTTCGAAGAAGTCTCCGTGCACATTGAACAACTTGATAGCGAAGCCACGAGGTTGCGGTATCGTGTCAGAGATGCTCACATCTGGCGTCTCTGTACTGTAGCGTGCTGCAGCTGGGTATGTGCCACCTTTTGCGAAGAGCTCACCCTGCTTAAGATATGCTGGCAGGCTGTCAGGTACGGTGAATGTGCCTTTCACAAGACCCTGACTCCTCTGATGGGTGCCTTCAATCAGTCAGCATTTCCAGCATAATGCCCAAGGTATACTTACCTGTGTACACATGACGGTGAGTATCGAAAGCCTGCTTCTGCACCTCATTCACCATGTCTGCCACAGCATGGATGTCCGCATCTTCGTCCGCTGGCACGTTCTCGACGCCTGGACTGTCCCAGCGAAGGTATGTACGAGTTGAGAGGTCATTCAAAGCGCTGACTCCGGTCATCTTATTCAGCGCAGCGGTGGGAGAGGTGAAGATACTCTTGAGAGTCTCGTGGACCATGATCGTAACTTAATCAGATAAATAGTGTGTAGGGTTTACACTGTTCTCACTACTGGACATTGGCACGTCATGAAGCTAATCAATTCAAATAACACACATCGACGTCACGCAAGGCTTGTCGTAGCTCTGTAGATCGAGATCCCATTGAGTGCGAGTGTCAATCATACTGCTTTCGCTCCCCCCTCGTGCGCGGCAGTGACGCCATAGTCAAAGAGTGAGCACAATATAGCCCGCTCATGATTGGAGAGGCTGTGCTTGCGGCTGAGAGGGCCTTGTAGACTTCTATGCTCGATACTGATGGCACGTAGCAGGATAGATGTTTCCCTGCTCTACCCAAGACCCCAGTTGTGCGCCCAAGGTTTTAGTGTCTTCGAAGACGACCGCCCACTGAGGATGTCTCAATGCCGACCGGGGAATGAAGAACCATACCATATACCGAAGCACCCGGTCTTGAATTTGTGCCCACTTCTTCCGATGGGGCACTTCATGCATTATGAAGAGTCCATCTTCCTCGCCACGTGTGCGAACTCAACACAACAGAACACACCACAACCATGGCAGAGGTTTGACAGCCGTATCCGAGCCTTACGCAGTTGCTGATCACCTTGTAGAACCTCTCCTTCGTGCTTGAGAAGTCATTGAACACAAAGTTCGAAGATCGGCCTGTGCCAAAACTGAACTCTCCACACGATGTTGTTATCGTCAACGTGAAGTTCACAGGAATCTGTGGCAGCGATGTCCACTACCTCGCTCATGGACGTATCGGTACTTTCATCGTCGAGAACGACATGGTTCTTGGCCATGAGGTTCGTGGTTCTGGAGGCATGAACGAGCTCTACTGACTAGCACACAGTCTTCAGGTGTGATATATGAGGTGGGCTCAGGAGTCAAGGGTCTCAAGGTCGGAGATCGTGTTGCTATGGAGCCAGGTATCCCATGTCGAAGGTGTCGACGTTGCAAGGAGGGACACTACAATCTGTGTCCTGACATGGCCTTCGCAGCTACACCACCATACGATGGAACGCTTGCCAAATACTACGTGCTGCCAGAAGACTTCTGCTACAAGCTACCAGAGCATGTCTCTTTGGAGGAGGGTGCTCTGATAGAGCCGCTTGGTGTCGGCGTCCACATAACACGACAAGCCAGCATCACACCAGGAGCGAAAGCGGTGGTGTTTGGAGCCGGACCAGTCGGTCTGTTATGTTGTGCAGTGGCAAAGGCGTATGGTGCGAGCACTATCGTTGTTGTCGACATCAACGAAGAGCGACTTGCCTTCGCTGGCAAATACGCTGCAACACATCTTTTCCGCTCCCAAAAGGCATCTGCCGAGGAAAACGCAACACGAATGATTCAGGAAATGTGATCTCGGACCAGGCGCCGACGTCGTCATCGACGCAACTGGTGCAGAGCCATGCATACAGACCGGCATCCACGTACTTCGACCAGGCGGAACCTACGTGCAAGGAGGCATGGGCAAGCCTGACATCACATTCCCAATCGTTCTCGCAAGTTCCAAGGAGATCACACTCAAGGGCAGCTTCCGATATGGTCCGGACGATTACAAGACTGCTATCGAGCTTGTTGCTGCTGGCAAGATTGACGTGAAGGCTTTGATCACCGGACAGGTCAAGTTTGAGGACGCTAGACAAGCATTTGAGGGCGTGCGTAATGGTGTTGGCATCAAGACTTTGATTCGAGGTCCAGGTAGTAATTAGACGATCACTCGTCTTCGCTCATCGAAGCGTCACTCGCATCGTCGTCGTTGTCATCATCTTCATGATCTGCTTCCCTCTGTGGTTCATCGCCCTTCTGCCGTCTCTTTGCGTCCTCTTGTACACGAGCTTCCTCGACAATCTTAGCTCTCTCCTCTCGCTGCTTTCTCTGCCCAGCAAGATATGCACCTATTGGTGTCTTCTCCCAAGGGAGATCATCAAGGAAGCTCTCCACACCCTTGCGGTTATTCGGCGCGAAGTCGACCTTCGCTCGCTTCTCCTCGATGAACCTTGAGTTGGCCTCAAGCTTCTGTACGAGTAGACTCATAGCACCGTTGACCTTCTGATTCTTGTTGCCTGTGCCTGGTGCGCGACTGTTGACGTCCTTGAGCCAGCGTTTGAGCATGACGACGACCGACAAAGCTAGCTCTGGAAACGCAATGCTCTTGGCCCACAAGCCATAGAACTCTGCGAGCAGTTCTTGCACCTGATCGCCAACACCGTCCTGGTAGATCCTGGTCCTAAGGAAGGTCTTGGGCGCACGGATTGATGTGGCAAAGTCAAGTGGTTTCAATGTGCTCGGCTTTGGTGCTTTTCGCATTTCTGCAGAGTTGAGTACTTCGTAGAGAGGCGCAGCAAGAGGGATGTATGTTCCAGTGGACACACTGATGCGGAGGAGTGCTCTGATGAGTTGGAACCGCAGTGGGAAGTATGTGGCGGTAGGAATGAGACGAAGAGCACCCAGTGTAACCTGCACGAGAGGGTATATCAGTGGGCGAAGTGGGTGACTCTTGCGTAGTGCAGTGCGTGGCGAGAACTCGCGACCAGAAGTCCAGACTGTGCACATATTGCCAATTATACACAGATTTGTAGCTCTCGTTGCTGTTGTTGGTGATGCTGGTCCTCAGGTGGATAGCCAGCTGACGGATGAATGTAAAGCCGGTAGTGTAGCCAAGGGAAGTCTCAAAACCCCAGAGCTCAGCAGCAGAGTTTTTCATGAGGTTCATGCCAGCAATGGTGTGGACTGTGGTGTTCCGACTGCTTCGTACAAGTCCTTGATACACAGACTTGAGGAGGTTCTCCCGAATACCAGAATCGGCAATGACTGCCAGCCTGCGCAGAACCAGGAACGCGGCGACCCTCGTCGACTCTGTGTTCGAGCTTGTAGACCATACTGTAGTGACAGCTTTGGTCAGGTCGCGCACTAGCTTCTTGAAGGACAGTAGATACGGCAGCAGAGGAATCGTAGATGATAGCGTAAGCCGGAGTGTTGCAGCGTCAGACAAACCGTCAAGCAGTTGTATAATGCTCAAGGCGTGTGATCGTACTAGGGGTGCCATACTTTTGAACTTGCTGCTTTCCGTAGGGACCTTGACCTTGTCCTTCGATTCTTGAATTGGTACGTGATGCTGCAGCACTTCTGGAATCGACTTCAGGGCCAAGGTCAACAATTGATGGTAGACTTCAGGGTCGGAGATTGTGTATTTGAAGTCCTTTTCATCGTCATCGGAGGCATGTACGGCAGATCTGAAGGCCAGGACGACCTCTCTTGCTGCTCGTATCGACTGCTGCTCCTTTATAGCTGCAGCCCATTTGGCAACCTTTGTGGATTTGAGATCGCTCTTGGCATCCGCCTCCTCTTCGTCTGATTCATCCACCTTTTGTCTCTTGCGCTGTGGCTCCTCCTCTTCATCATCGCGGCTTCCACCTTTTCGACTTGTGCAAGTCGTCCGTCAAGCAGCTCCGGCTCATTCTCTTGGAGGGTACTTGTGGAATTCAGGATCATTGCTCGCAAGTGCTGCTAACTGTGCTTCGTGGTCATCGTCATCCTCTTCGCTCTCGGATTCCGACTCGTCAAGTTGTGCCATAGGTACATCCTCAAGAGAGTCCTCGGAGTCGTCTTCCTCGACCTGTTCGCGTTGTCGCTTCTTGCCGTTGGTCTGAGGTTGTTCTGGGATCTCGAAGCCACCTTGAAAGAAGTCATCAACACTCATGGAGTTGAGTGCGTCAGCAGGCTTGGCCTTGCGCTTGCTGGCAGCACCTTGTTCAACATCCTCAGCGGTCTGTCCATTTTCTTCAGCACGTCTGTCCTTGCGCTTCTGTTTCAATTGGTGCTTCTGTTTGATCTTCTTGAAGCCGTTGCGACGTTCGAGGGTGCCTTTCAGCTGGTTCTTCTCGAACTTCTTGGTCGCTTTCGTTTGCGCCATGTCGAGTGGATATTCTGCAACTTTTTGGTTTGAGTTTTGAGTGAAGATCAAGATGATGGTCCGTGCGCTGGATGACTTCCCTATCGCCTCGAAGATAGACCAAACGATGCATCTTTATCGTCTACTGTACTGCATCTAATCTTCGGGTCACTCGACAATCAGCGATCTCACGACAACGGCTTGTCTATATGAGCTCGTTCGTCCAAGACAGTGCTCAGTAACCTTTTGCAATCGAGCAGCATCGACAGCTGCGACGGCAGGGCGCAAGTTAACTATAAGATGCCATACTCTATCGTCTCGCAGGCACCAGCTACATCCACCACTCTGATCAGATACGCAGCGCTAGTAATGTCCAGCAGTTCTGAGGTCTTTGCGGTGGATTGATAAGATGCGGATCTCTCCGTGAGGAATTTTTTAGGTAGTGAATCATTGGGTCGCCGTGACCGGCCCTGCAGCAATCAGTGACGATGGTCGAGACCCTCATTGACAAAGATTATTCGATCTCATATGGTGAATCTGAGATCGCTTTAGTCATTGAGTACAATCGATCAACATGGCGCACAACGAGACGGAACACCTGCCACCTTACCTGGCAGCAATTGACATCGCAAGTCCTGATTTTGCAGCGTTGCTGACATCGAGGACATTGCAGTTCGTTGGTGGCATATTCGTCAAGGCTTCGACCTCATCACTCGACAATGCTTTCACCTTACTGAAGGATGCTGTTGGCAGATACCCAGTCTACTTGGAGGTCTCTACACTCGAGACGCAGCAGGATATCGTCGATGTTCTAGATGCTGGAGCTGCCAAGGTCTTTGTTACGGAAGACCAGTTCTCTGCTCTATTGAATGTTTCCAACCTTGACCAGACACGCCTCGTTCTAGCACCGGGGTGCGGCTACCAACGATGTGACTTCACTACTCAACGGATCAACCTCTGGCTTGTTCCTACAAAACATTGGCAATGCTGAGAGTGTAGCCAACCTTGTGCAGCAGCTTGGCGGCAAGACTCCACCTCTTTACGTCTCAAAGTCAGTTTGGAGTGAAAGCGAGGCCGTAGAGCTTGCACGACAGGCAGTCATACCTGTCATCCCAGCAACACAGCTCTCGACACTGGCAGAGTCAGCAGATCAGATACGAGTCGCTTCACTCCTGCTTGCTCGTGCCAAGAGTGACCGACCAGATGGACTTCTAGCGACGCTCGTCGCGGATGAGCGTGGAGTGGCTCTCGGTCTAGTCTACAGCAACGAAGAGAGTGTCGCCGAAAGCATACGATCTGGACGAGGTGTCTACTGGAGCCGCAAGCGAGGACTCTGGCGTAAGGGCGATACAAGCGGCGACTGGCAAGAGCTGGTACGAATCGAGCTCGATTGCGATCACGACTGTCTTTGTTTCACTGTCCGACAACAGGGCAAAGGATTCTGTCACCTCCAGACACCTAGCTGTTTCGGCCAATATCGAGGCCTCTCCAAGCTGCAGAAGACTCTCCAAAGCAGGAAAGAATCTGCGCCTGCTGGTTCCTATACTGCAAGACTCTTCAACGACCCGAAGATGCTCAACGCGAAGATCATGGAGGAGGCGGCTGAGCTGTGTGAAGCAACCTCGAAGCCGGACATTGCAGCAGAAGCCGCCGATCTGCTGTACTTTGCCTTGACAAGAGCTGTAGCAGCAGGTGTATCTCTGGAGGACATCGAGAGGAATCTCGATGCTAAGAGTGTCAAGGTGAAGCGTAGAAAGGGAGACGCCAAGGGACCATATGCTCAGAAGTTTGGCGTCACCACAGCAGAGACTAATGGTGTACCCAAAGAGACAGTCCGTGAGGCTGAATCGCAGCCAAAGAGTAAGGATGATCCTGCCGGACTCAACTCCCAAGGTCGCATCCAGATGCGAAGATTCGTCACGTCACAACACACTCCAGCATCGATAGAGGAAGTCCTGAAGCGACCCTCGCAACGCAGCACAGACAAGATCATGGGCATAGTCAACCCTATCATCAAGGACATCCGTGAACGAGGAGATAAGGCTGTGCTCGAGTACACACACAAGTTTGAGAAGGCAACTAGTCTGACCTCACCAGTGCTGAATGCACCGTTCGCACCAGAACTTATGCAACTGCCACAAGCTAACCATTGATGCGATTGATATCAGCTTCGAGAACATCCGAAAGTTCCATGCCGCGCAGAAAGAGTCAAAGCCACTAGAAGTCGAGACAATGCCTGGAGTTGTATGTTCTCGCTTCGCACGACCAATCGAGCGAGTGGGACTATATGTACCTGGTGGAACAGCTGTCTTGCCTTCGACTGCAATGATGCTTGGTGTACCCGCCATGGTGGCCGGCTTGCAAGAAGATTGTGATCGCTACACCACCTCGTGCGGATGGCAGCGTCACTCCTGAGATCGTATATGTTGCGCACAAGGTCGGTGCTGAGAGTATTGTGCTAGCTGGCGGTGCTCAAGGTGTTGCTGCACTGGCCTATGGTACAGAGAGCATCAGCAAGGTCGATAAGATCTTAGGTCCTGGCAATCAATTCGTTACTGCAGCTAAGATGGTCGTGAGCAATGACACGACAGCAAGCGTCAGCATCGACATGCCTGCCGGTCCATCTGAAGTGCTTGTCATCGCAGACAAGACGGCAAACCCAGCCTTTGTCGCTTCAGATCTGCTTTCCCAGGCCGAGCACGGCGTCGATTCTCAAGTCATCTGTATTACCGTGGGCTTGGACGATGCTCAGGTACAAGCTATTGAGGACGAGCTTCACAAGCAAGCCATCGCACTACCACGAGTCGATCTTGTCAGAGGAGCAATCGAGCACTCTGTGACGCTCCTTGTCGATGACATCGAAGAGGCCATGCGTCTGTCAAATATGTATGCGCCTGAGCATCTCATCCTGCAGGTCGCCGATGCTGTCGCTGTGGGAGAAATGGTACAGAATGCTGGATCAGTCTTTGTTGGTGAATGGACGCCGGAGAGTGTCGGTGATTACAGCTCAGGAGTGAACCACAGCTTGCCAACCTACGGCTATGCTAAGCAGTACTCGGGCGTGAACTTGGGAAGTTATGTGAAGCATATCACATCATCCAAGCTCACTGCTGAAGGTCTCCGCAACGTTGGTGGAGCTGTCATGCAGTTGGCAGCTGTGGAACAGCTTGATGCTCACAAGCGTGCTGTGAGCATCCGCCTTGAGCACATGGCAAAGATGCAGACTGCTTGAGGACTGCGTCCTGTTGAGGTCGATCTGTCTCTTACAGATATGTCACTTCGGCTACGTTGCGTAGGATAGATCATACCCGGAGAGCTTCTACTATTCTGGTCGTATTCTGCCCTTCCTCTTGCGCATATCGTCAACTTTCTGGCGATCCTGCTCAAACTCTGTGACAAGTTTCTGAGCTTCCTCCTTACGCTTCTCCCGTACCTGGAATCTGTAGAAGTCGCCTTTGACTCTGTCCTTCTCGCGTTGTTTGAGCACTTCCTCCTTGGCTTTGGCCTCTTCTTCTCTTGCAGGTCCTGCACGTCCTCCTCTAACGACCGTGACGAAGCCATCGTCATCTGGCACTGCTCTCTGCTTCGCCAATGCCTTTGCTCGTTCAGCTTCTGCAGCTGTGAAGGCGGCCATGTAAGTGTCGACGCTGGCTTGCAGCTGAGCCGCCGGCGGATATCGAAGCTTGTGATGTGCTGCGTATCTAGATCTCCCTAGTGATGGCACCTTGCCGTCCATACCTAATGCCCAGACTATTCCTTTGCTGCTCTTCGCAGCCTTTTTCGCCTCGCGCATCGCCATCTCTGCACTCGGCTTGTCGACGAATGTCACTACTGCAGTGCTGCCACTTTGGTGTAGGTCTCGATCCCATACTTTTGGCAGAGCACCGACGTCTCTGGCAAGCTGTGCAGGCTCATCTTCACCCCGTTTTCGCTTCTTCTTGGATGCGACTGGTGCTGTGATACCACGACCCTATCCTCGTGCCTTCAAATGAGACATTCTCAACTCGGGGGGCCGCCAAGCTGGTTCGCGAAAAGGGACTTGATGTGAAGCTCTGTTGCGTCTATAGGCACGTTGACTAGGAAGACTTCGCGAGGTGTGTCTTCTGTGGGAAGCTTGGGTGCATTTGCTCGTAGGTAAAGGTAGTGTGTAGCATCCTGCGGGAAGGCTTTGGTCGCAGGATACTTTAGAGGCAGAACCGTGAGTTCATTCACGCTGCTGGGTATCTGTTGTGCAGGCATGATGGCGGTGGTGTCGTAGTCGCGAGAGTCATCGCTCAGTCTCAAAAAATTATTGTCTGCATGTGGATGCAAAAGTACATGCGACGTCAGGCACTCCCGAAAGACCTCACGCAGATCTCAGCAACACGATTGATCCCGGCAACGTGATGTTACCTTATTACATTAAGACTATATACGTTGTGATCATTACTAGTGAGATAAAACTCGCACCGTCGCGCCAGCTCGACAGGTGCCTTTGTGATGTCGCAAACATGAGAGCGTCGCATCCTCTCAATATGCCCAAACTGCGGGTAGTCCTAGTCCACAGGCCAGGATATGCATGCTAGCCATGAGAGCAAGTTCCCAATCAGTCGATCTTAACTGCACCGTAGATGCGTCGAACAAATGCGTATGCTGTGAGGAAGCCTACGGTACCCATGAGAAGCCCGTAGACTGTACATGCCATGAAGGCATATGCGAAAAACAGCACTGTTGATGCAATGCTGGTGATGTGCAAGTGCACACAAAAGTAGTAGACGCAGTAGCCGAAGATCCAGATGGAAGATGAAGCACCGAAGCAGAAGGAAGACCACCACCAGTGATAGTCCTGATGTATGTTAGTAATGTCTCTTGTGTAAAGATCATAGTTCACTTTACCTCTGCACAGAGCTGAGTGTATACAGCAATGACTGTAGTCTCCATTACAGCCAGAATGAGGATAGCACTCACGACTGTCATGAAGCCGAAGACATAATAATATCCGCTCTTGTCCTGCCACATGCTGCGGAAGACGAATAGCAGCTCGATCCAGATGACTGCAAAAGGAACAATGCCAGTCAGGAAGATCGCTTGCAGACCTCGCCGGGACCACGCCGTCACAGGAATCTGTCGAGGAACTGTAGTGGCTTTGATTGGATGAATGTATGCGCCTGCGCGTACGAAGCCATACCAAGAGCCGAAGTAGACCAGTGGTAGCTGAATCAGGAGCCATAGAGCTACTACAGCAACGAGAGTGCCCACTGGAATAGCTGTTGAGGAAGCCTGAGCCCAGACGAAGAGGTTGAGTATAAAGACTGTTGCAAAGAGCAAGCCAGGGAACAGACTTGCGGTCAATAAGGCGTTCTGCTTCCAGACAGTGCCACCGAAGGTCTTGTAGATTCGTGCACTGAAGTATCCGGAGATGACGCCGGCCAGAATGAAGAGCGCCAGCCCTACGGAGATAAAACCACCTCTGAAGCTTGGGTTCAATACGCCAAAGCAGGCCAGAGCTATCAGCCCTAGTGCCATGAGCAGCAACTGTGTGCCAGACCCAACCAGTGGTGCAAGGACAGTACCGAATGCAGGAGCCCGGAACACGTCCCCATGGACGAGTTTCCAGCCGGTCAGGTCTTCAAGCTCTTCCTCAGATGCAAGATCATCCTCAATGGCACTGTTCGGGTCAACATCTGGCTGATCAAGCAAGCCTCCCTTCTCAGTACTCTTGCGTGGAGAGCGAGGACCTTTGCGTCTGATCTTGCGAGTTCCGTCCTCGAGATGCACCATCCTTGACGCCCTTGATGTCACGGCTGATGGTTCGAGCAAGGATGACAACGACAATTGCCGACAGGATAGCAGCAATAACCAGTGAGTTCACAATCGACAGCCAATGAATTTTTGTGCTTTCTTCTTGGTTGACGAAATAGAGATCCCAACGGTTGGCCCAGCCAATCTTGTCGTCCTCACGGAAATAGACGCTGTAAGTGTAAGGGATTGTCAGCTTCGCATCTGCATTACCATCGTCCTCGCCGATGCTATTGCTGAACTCGTGTGTCATGCTCAAGTTGGTGGAGTTGTGTGCCATCGAGAGCTCAAGGCCACGGTGGACGTTGTGGAGGTCTGCTGGCAGACCGAACTCATCACGGTTGCCAGCCTCGATGGACTTGGTGTAGATCTCGAAGCCAACAATGACCTTCTTTGCGCCCTTTTTGTTGTTGTAACGAAGCACAAGCGTGACATGGTTGTTGAGGTAGTATGTAGGCTTGCCCGTCACAGTCGAGTAGTCTTCGTAGCCCAGCTTAAATCCAGTTGCGTAATACTTCCTGCTCTTGTCGATCGTTACGAAGCTCGTTGCTCCAGGTAGGTTGTCCACAATCCATTCAGCAACATATCCTTCTTTTACGACCTCGATGGCTTTTTGAAGTCCTGCTCTGTCGATCTCTTTGCTACACAGGTAGTGTGCTTCATCGTCCTTGCCCATTTCGATGTCGTAGTCTGAAACGATGATGCGGTCCCCGTTGAGCACTTCGCCGATGTTGAGTGCTACATGGTTGCCAGAGATGAAGCCGAGACCATGCTGTCTTCCTTTGAAGTCGCAGACGAAAGGTAGTTCTGCATATGCGTACTGTATCTCGCTATGATCACTGTATGCCTTGTTGACAAAGAGAGGGACAGCCTCGCCATCCGACCATGATCGTATCGACCAGCCTGAAGCATTCGTTAGTATCATGAGATTCATACACACACGGCAATTGGCGTCCGTACCAGGAATGTAGAAAGCTGAGGTGAGTCGCAAGCACAGAAGCACCAGTGCAGCACAGGTTACTCTAAAGTCGTGAGGCCATACTGTGGGAGATTTAGATCCCCGAGGAACGGTTGTGTACCGCGAACAGGTGGTGAAAGAGTGTAGAGGAACGGAATTGGTTGAGTCGGGCTAGAGTGCAGTTTTTCGAAGATGAAAGAGTCGTAGCATCTGATCGAGCGACCGACCAGATGTCAAAGTGTGTGAACGAGAAGGGTCGTTGAACTCGAGGAGGGATGATCTTTCCCAGGGACGATGCGCGAGTCGCGAGGATCGGATAAGCGTAACGCGTAGCGTGGCTCCTTTGCTGATGGCGCAATAAAGCAATCAACTCTTGCTGCGAAAATACTCAGCTGCACTTTATCAGCTGCATGTGTAGAAGATAAGGAGAGGAGGAAGCATCGAAGCTGCTGATCTTGCACAATAGGGTGGCCAGCTTCTCTCTCTGACTCCCTTTCGACAACCTGTTCATACTCCGCATATTGCTTACGAAGGGGCACTACAATTGGCGGCCTACGGACGATACCTTGTCTCGAACCTCATCATTCGCATCACATCTCGCTCGTGGGCACATTCTGCGTAACGTTGTGCATGCGCGGAGCTCAACACGCTGGTTTGTGCTACTACGGCAAGAAGAAGTCAGGGGTATGAAAGCTTGAGCTTGTCTTGGTGAGATGTGTCGTTCAGCCTTGCAATCTGGTTGGCTGAGCCACTGTCTACTACGCTAATCACTATGGATAGAAGACGAGATGATCAACTGCACAGCAGAGTTCTTCTTCGGCTAGTATGGATACAGGGAGCGCTCTTTCAGCTCCTGACCTCAGCTTCTTCGCGGTGCTGATCGTCTGCTATGGTGTAAGGATTGCTTCGCACTCGATGGTTCAGCGTGGCGACATCTTCAACCTCATCTCATTGTTCCCGTGGTCATCGACTTTGCTTCAGATGAGAAACCTTCCTCTCCGGTCTCAATGAACGTCAACTTCTGCAGCACCTCTTGTCCATCGCTGCCTTGGCCTCGTTGAGACCTAGGCACTTTTCCTATCCTCGTTGGCTGTGGGATTCAAGTGCTTGCGGATGATGACGGTGGCATTGTCACTATGCGTATGTGCTGTTAGAGATGTGTTTTCTGCTTCATCTCCTTGTTCATGATCTGCAGCTGCAGCCAGGAACTTCTGATAATCACTTACTTCGGGACTCGAAGAGTAATCGGAGAATCGGGATAGAGGACGAATCGCGGCCTTGTGCAGATCATTGAAGCCACGTTGATGTCTCAACCTTTGCTGGCTTGAGAGACTGATCTGATGGAAGGCTTATGCAGCCCTCTGTCGATCGAGGCATAGCAATCGTAAGATTGACCGATGAAAAGTCTCGTTCGCTGCAGGACAGGACCTCCATCGCTCAATAGCGTCGGCGACACTGTGGTTGGGCCTGAGATGAGCGTCTTGTCCGTTCGCGATCGAGTCTCGTCGCTCTTGACTCGGCGACTGTCTGATAAAGTCTTGGCGAAACGCGAGGCAACTTGCTTCAAATTTGAAGAGATGCTGGAGATGCTAGTCTTGCTACGGATGGACGCAGAGCTCACAAGGCGACTGACTCGAGAAGCTGTAGATGGCGCACGGGTACGATGGCCAGACTGCGCAACCTGTGGTGGCGGTAGAACATCCTGTGGCTCGACCATGGGCTCTGGACCATGTGCTGCGTTCAAAACTCGGCACTGTTCCCAGCAGCGCTCGTGGACGCCAGGACGATCGAGATGATTGACGTCGTGTAGGTTCATGAAGGGTGGTGGACTGTATCGCGCTCGAACTCCACCAGCTGAGGTCATGATAAGGCCTGGGACTCGGATCGCGCTGTGCGGTGGTATGGACCACGTGTAGCCTGAGGAGGAAGATGTCGAAGCCCATTCACCGGAAGCATCTTCTGCTCGAACGACCTCCTTCTGCTTCTGCTTCTGCTGGTGCTGCTGCGGCCATGCGGCTCGTTGATCCTCCAGGGAATAGTTCATGCCTGTCCTTCTGAATAATGTGGTACCGACGTGAAATGTGAAGTTGTGTTTGTCAAGACTGTCCGCCGTCGAGAGCTTATAAGGAGGTGGGAAGTCGCCTGAGCTTACCTACCGTCAAGTGAATGTGGCCATTGTGTTCTTGCATGGGTTGGACCATCACATAGGCTGGATTGAAGCGCTCTAACCACAAACAACTTCATATTGACTGGCGATGCTGACTCGATGGTCGCTGACGTTAATTGTCAATGCTATTGGCCGTCTCCCAACCTACCTCACGCCCTGCAACACGTTTTGTCTTCTTGCCGCCATGAGAAGTGCTGCAGTGTCCTCTTGCTGCTGTGCAGATATCGCGGAACTGCGCCAGGCTGTGCGCTCAGGACATGCAAAGAGTCCGGTGCACCTTGCTTGCAAACTGAAAGAACAAGCAGTATTCATGCTCATACTAGAGAATGGCGAATGGACAGCTATGCACTGCTGTCAAGGAGAGCCATGTTATTGTACGTGCTCGCGAAAAGCTCGAACGGCCACAGCATAGGGAGCCTATACTAAAACCTCTGATGGTCATCACCCAGCTGTAGAACCAAGATGATCATTGGAGGACTCTATGCTCACTGCCGGTGGCGCCTCAAGGCATCTTGTTCCGACTTGGCACCGTCAAATGATACCTCAAGTCAATGGTGGATGTAACCTCTTCTACAGATCAAATCTTCATTCCAGGCGATGGCGACCTGAGCTTGTTTCAAGCGAAGCCATGTCTGCAGCTGACAGCACCATGGCACCATACCATGCTTACTAGATGACCACGAGGGTAGTAACATGCAGTGTGAAGAAGAGGCTGAAAAGTCTGATTATGTTACAACGGATGTCGTCGAAAAATAGAGCAGCCAATTTCAGACCGTCCTAAATATTTCCCAATTGGCTGGGAAGCCACAACGTGCGCAGAGCGTCTGCCACCTGCGACCCTGCGTCACTCATCATTGCTCTGGTGGGGCTGGCCAGAAGACACATCTAATTGTTTATAACAGTGCACACCCATCCTCTTGCACTTCTCTCCCAATTGATCATCTTTGACGATAACCATCATGGCTTCAGCAATCAACAGCGTCATGTCGGCATTGCACCTCGGCGGCAAGAAAGACGAGAGCGCACCGCAGCCACCTACAGAGGAACAGTACAAAGATTTGAAGGACACATACACAAAGGCAGAGCAGGGCCAAGTCTTCCAGTTCTGGGATGATCTTGAAGGTACAGACAAAGCTGCACTTTACAAGCAGCTCAAGAACATCGACCCTGTTGATATCAATCGACTCGCTGAGAAGGCACTGAACCCACCAGAAGAGAAGGACGATGATAAGAAGCCTACGCTTGAGCAGCTGCCGGAGTCAGCTACAAGCTCAGTCATCGACAGCAAATCAGAGGATCTCAAGAGCTGGTATGATCAAGGATTGTCTTTGATTGCGGATAACAAGGTCAGCGTTGTGCTCATGGCTGGAGGACAAGGAACGAGATTAGGAAGTTCTGCACCGAAAGGCTGCTACAACATTGGCTTGCCTAGCGAGAAGAGCTTGTTCCAGCTTCAGGCCGAGCGTATCTGGAAGCTCCAAAAGCTTGCTGCTGCGACACACAACAAGGAGGATGTCATCATTCCGTGGTACATCATGACCTCAGGACCTACTCGCAAGCCCACGGAGCAGTTCTTTGAGGAGAACAAGTACTTCGGCCTGCACCGAGACAACGTCATTTTCTTCGAGCAAGGAACTCTGCCGTGCATTGATATGAAGGGCAAGATCCTACTGGAGAGCAAGGGCAAGGTCGCTGTTGCACCAGATGGCAATGGTGGTCTGTACCTCGCACTGGTCAACAGTGGAATTGTTGAGGATCTGACGAAGCGTGGCATCAAGCACATCCACGCCTATTGTGTCGACAACTGTCTCGTGCGAGTCGCTGACCCAACGTTCATCGGCTTCAGTGCTGGCAAGGAGGTCGACATTGCTACGAAGGTCGTTCGCAAGCGCAATGCAAAAGAGTCTGTTGGATTGATCTTGCAGAAGAACGGCAAGCCCGATGTTGTTGAGTACAGCGAGATCTCGAGCGAGCTGGCAGAGGCCAAAGACTCGAAGGACTCCAGCCTACTCAAGTTTCGTGCTGCAAATATTGTCAACCACTACTACAGCTACAGCTTCCTTGAGAGCATCCCGCAGTGGGTGCATAAACTGCCTCACCACGTCGCCAAGAAGAAGATTCCTACAGTCGACGAGAAGGGTAATGCTGTGAAGCCAGAGAAGCCAAATGGCATCAAGCTCGAGCAGTTTGTCTTCGATTGCTTTCCATTCCTCGCTATGGAGAAGTTCGCCTGCATGGAGGTAAAGCGTGAGGACGAGTTCAGCCCATTGAAGAACGCCAGAGGTACTGGTGAGGATGACCCAGACACAAGCAAGAGAGATATCCTCGAGCAAGGACGAAGATTCTTGGAGCAGGCGGGTGCAACTGTGACCAGCGAGGAGCCTGAAGCCGGTGTTGAAGTCTCTCCATTAGTGTCGTACGGTGGTGAAGGACTGAGCTACATGAAGGGTCAGCATGTGAAAGCTCCTGCTGTCATTGAGAAGCAGTAGACGATGTTCTGGCCTCGGTGGTGATGAATGACTTGCGGATAGATTAGACAGCAACGCGACAATGATCTAGCAACACAGCGCATCTGATAACCTATGAAGCACTCGCCATAGACAATGGCACGCGTCGTTGAAGAGTCGCGAACCAGCCATGTGTTTTCTTCTCCACACCCTCCGGCTGCAGTGCAGGGGTTTAAGCTCCCACTTTGTTCATTAGCGTTGGTGGCAGAAAAATCCACGGTAGAAATGTCCTTTCATTTCGCGTCGTGACTCGCTCTCACAGCACACATTTCTCATTCTATTCTCCCGTCAAGTTGAGGTTGAAGAGTTGGTGGTAGCGGTTGAAGAGGTCTGAAGAAGGTCGAAGCAGGAAGAGGACACACAGTAAGTCAGCATCATCTCGTTCTTGGTATTGAGATGGCCGTGCTTAGGAGGGGCCTTTTGGGGTGGGACGTGGTCGCTACAAAATGCCTGGCACGATTGATCATATGCTGACAATGATATAGCTAGACAATCTATCATTCAAGGTACGCTCATTCTGATCAGTTGCGACTGTTTCTCGCACGACGACGCACCTCACGTGCTCCATCGAATTTCCTCAGCCGCAGACACAAGCCTTACGCCGAAGCTTTCCCACCACCAGTCGAGTTGGTTCGAGTCCTGACCAATTATCCACAGACAGAAGAGTTGTTGCAAAGATGTCGTCTCTATCACGTCGTGCTTGCTTCAAGTGCGGTGACCTTGGACACTATGCCCAGGTGTGCACAAACAATGAGCGCTTGTGCTACAACTGCAAGGAGCCAGGTGAGCGCGGGCACATTGTACAGCGAGAATGAGACTGATCATCTCAGGACACGAGAGCAACACATGCCCACACCCTCGTACAACTGAGAGTACGTTAGTCACAGAGTCACATCTCACAGCATGCTTACACTTCTTCCAGCAAAGCAGTGCTACAGCTGCCAAGACTTTGGTCATGTCCAGGCCGACTGTCCTTCTTCTCGTCTGAACGGTGGATCATCTGGTGGAAAGTGCTACTCTTGCGGCCAAGTCGGACATCTCGCCGTAAGTGTTGTTGTATGGTGAAATAGCTGGGATGCTGACATACGTCAGCGCGACTGCCCATCACCAAACACTGCCAGCGCCCCTCCAGCTGGCCGAGGCTCTGGAGCCTCTCGAGGTGGATCCCGTGGTGGCGCTCAAGGCGGTCGCGGTGGTCCATTGTGCTACAAGTGCGGCCTTCCAAACCACTTCGCCAAGGATTGCCAGGCTCAATCGATGAAGTGCTATGCCTGCGGTAAGAACGGACACATCTCCAGAGATTGCACAAACGCGACCGGCGGTGCAACTGCATCAGCTGGCAAGACATGCTACCGCTGTGGCCAGCCTGGACACATCAGCCGTGACTGTCCACAAAGTGCTGAGACCAACGGCGCCGCACCGGCTGCAGCTGATGCTACCATCGATACAGCAGCAGAGCCAACACCAGCTGAGGCTGCCAGTGCTCCAGCACCTGCACCAGTTGCCTCTTAGAAAGGGACAATCCATTGGTTAGCATGTCTGCTTGAGCATTCGGCTGTACAGCATCATTCGATTCTCATTCCTTTTTCAACATCAGTATTCTTCCAAACTCCTTGACGACTACCGACCTCGAACTAGCATTTCCAACGATTTCACGAACCAAAGCATATGATGATGTTGAACATCATTGAAAGACCAATTATCGAGCAGAGGGGAAGAGAAAGCACACTTCGGCAGAGTGTTGTCGATTGTGCCGAGTAGAAGAAGCAGATAACTAGCAACAGAACGAGCAGGTAGTGGGAATGACAGATTTGGTGTGCGTTGCGCAAACGGATTGTGCCTTGTGAGAGGTTGTGCTGTGAGTAGTCGAGGTGAAATCAAGTGCGAACGAAAGTCTTCTACTTAGTTGACGCCGTACATTCATGGTCAGGCACTTATTAGGCGTATTTGTTGAGGCTGACGACGTATCAAACCAAGAGCCCTCCGATGATAAGCACTGTGAGGCTCTCGAGTCGAGTAGTCCTTCGATTCACAACTCCACAGCCGGGCAATGTGCCAATGCCTGCGAAGACGACACAATGGTATGGTTCTGCGGCACAAGACAACCTTTCACGATAGAGCTGATATAAAGAGGTGACCTGAAAGCATTCTCTGCTTGGTATCAAAAGTGCATGCCTTGCATTGGAGTCCTCGTACTGCAGGTTATGCTGTACTTGGGACTATTGGTGGGGCTGATACCTCTGGCTCCATAAAGAATCTCCATGACATCGATGGTGCCTGTTCTTCATCATCGCCAAGAGAAGATTCCTTGTTTCATCGAGCCAACCACTGTGGCAAGCTCTCAATCGACGTCAGGGTAAGTATATGTAGCACTTCCCGTTGAGCACATGCTCAAGCGCTCTTCCTAAGTAGTTCTTCTAAGCGCTCTACTTGACTTCACTTCTACACCTCAATCCCCTCCTCTATCACGATCTCCTCTACAGCAACAACAATGGCGGGCCATCACGATCCTAAGCTGCTCTACTCGATCAAGGGCATCCAAGCATATCATATTCAGAATGGAGTTGAGCAGCCGTTGACACCATCTGGCCCACAGACTTTGTCCTTGTTGATGGTGCCGACAAGCTCACCTTTCGCAGACCTGAGCAGCACAATTCCACAGAACGAGATCCCAGATGAAGACTTCTACCTTCATCTACACCTTCCACCAGAGCTGGACCTTCCCCTTCCCGCAACGACACAGATCTATCACCAACCTCCGACGTCATACCTCATCCCACGATGGGATATAGGCCCTGACTCTGGAGCTTTCACAAAGATTTCGTTCCCAAGAGTGGGATATGGAGTTACGCAAGAGGATGTAGACACGTTTGAGACCATCCTAGCACAATGTACGGCCTTTCTCGAGCGTGCACAGCCACCACTGCCAGCACGGGCTGATGAGAAGTCTGGATACAATCCTGCAGATTACGCTCCTGGCGGCAAGTTCAGCAAGAGCGAGAAGGTCAAAGGTGGTGAGATTGTGCTTGTAGATGAGGACGACGGGTCAGTAGTCGGCGAGCTCGGTCCTGAGGCGCAGATCATCGAGCATCCCAAGCTGAAAGCCGGTACCAAAGAGCCTGTGGAGATCCAGGTGTCCGAGGATGGCAAGCGTATCGAGGTACGACCGCTCTCTGAGGGACTATTTGGAAATGGCCAAGCACCCTGCATACAAGGATAGCAGCATCGTACAGAACGCCGCAACTGCTTCACGACTGATCGTCACTGGCAGCAGCTACATTGGCAATGTTCTCACTTCTGGTGCTGAGAACTTCATGGCAAAGACGAAACCTGCGGCGAAGCCACTTGAATTTGGACCTGGCACGCATTCTCGTGTCAGAAAGATCAACGCCTTCACTCAAGGTGCCGCAGGATTATCTGCCAAAACTGTAGGGCAAGCATCGTCCAGAATCTTGCTGCGACGGTCGCAGGCCACAGAAAGGAACGACCACTCAAGGGCTACAATGAGAAGGGTGAAGCTCTCACTCGAGAAGAAGGATACAAGCCTGGCTTTCTCAATAAGAGCATGATTGCGTTCTCAACCATTGCTGATGGAATTGCATACTCAGGTAGTAACCTGCTCACTTCAAGCGGCGCTGCAGCATCTTCTGTCGTTGGCCACAGATATGGGCCTGAGGCCGGTAGCATTGCCTCTGATCTTGCCGGAGGTGTCAAGAACGTCGGTCTGGTGTACATCGATGTCACAGGCGTCAGTCGAAGGGCTGTCATCAAGTCGGTGGCTAAGGGTATGCTCGTTGGAAGGGTCCGAGGCGGCGGTGATGTTATCGTCGGTGGAGGAGATGGTGGTGTGATTCCGGAAGACGACATCAAGCGTGAGGAGGAGAAGAGAGGCAAGATGGGAGTTACCAACGACAACAAAGGTGGTGCTGGCAGTGTCTATGGACCAACTGGTGGTGAATATCAGCCGGTTGGGTTCGGTAATGCTGCGCCGCCAGCATACCAGGAGTATGCGCCTGACAAGAAGAGCAAGTACATGTAGAGAGATGAGCAATACGATGTATAATGAATCATGCCAATCGTCTATACTTCGTGTGCGAGTGCCTATGCTCGTGCCTTCCATACGTAGACTAGCTTCAGCACGAGCGACGCCAGACCTCGCTCGAGTGAACTTAACGCCAGACCACACTTCTCGAAGATGGTGAAAGCATTGTCCTTCAAGGGTGACAAGAAGCCACACAAGAAGCGCAAGCGCGCTGCACAGGACGACGATGACTCCGCCAAGCAGATTGTGCCTACAAACCCAGCCGATGAGGAAGATCAAGAGGATGCCTGGGTGTCAGCAGACAATGTGAGCGACATCTCTGGTCCGGTATTCCTGGTGCTATCTTCCGAGCCTGTATCTGCACTGGCATGTGATCAGCTTGGAAAGGTCTTCGTCAGCAAGGTCGAGAACATGGTAGAAGGCCTGCCGGAATCTGCTGAACCTCACGATGTTCGACAAGTCTTTATTGCGACGAGAGTGACCGGTAGTGAGCAGGAGTTCTCCTTCAAGGGCCATCAGGGGAGGTTAGTGTACTCCATACAGAGCGAAGTGGTCACTAACGCTGTCAAGATACCTTGGGTGTGACATCAAAGGCACATTGTCTGCAACTCGCGAGGCCATATCGCCAGAAGAGACCTTCGTATGCACTGCGGTCGAGGGACTACCAGGCCAGTTTGACCTCCACACCAAACGAGCGACGTACGTTACGGTGGACTCGGATAAGACACCACCAGAGGCCAGAGGTGATGCCGACATGGCGAACGAGACGACACATATTCGAGTCCGAATGCAGGCACGATTCAAGCCACGGCTAAAGACAGAGAAGGCAGAAAAGGTTCGTGCCAAGATCAGCAGGAAAGAGCTTGAAGATGAAGTTGGACGAAGACTGGACGATGATGAAGTCAAGATACTGAAAAGAGCTCGACGAGAAGGCAACTATCATGAGACGATGCTGGATGTCAAGGTTAAGGGCAAACACGACAAATTTGCGTGAGGTCGTGGTGAGTGATGGTGAGTGGTGGTGAGTGATAGCTACCTCACAAGAGACGTTGACATATTTGACGGTGGGAGGACAGACAGGCACTGCTCGATCACTGCTGAGGGCAGAATATGCATTGCTTGATCAACCCCTGGCTGTTCTGAACAGAAAGGCGAGTCTACTCGCCGCACGCCTCCCTGACGAAGGCTTTCGCGGGGAGTCTTCGTTCAGTGTAAGAAGTCTCATTTACTCATTACTCATATTTTCACCATTGCTGGTATGCTGACCTCCATCGGATCGACACCTTTGGCAAGATCACTCTTCTTTGGCATACGACCAACCCTCATCAGTGCTGCACACTGGGTCATGTATGGGTCTTTCATCATGCTGGCTACAGCATGCACCTCATCGCCCTTGCAGTAGTAGGCCACGAAGCTCTGCTTGCCATCACTGATGTCGGTGTTGCCGTGGATCACAACATCATCATAGCCGTCTGGCGTGTGGCCACAATATCGCAACTGAGCTCCCATAGCACTCCAGAAGACTGGAATGTCATGCTTGACAGGCGACGATGGCTTTGCGATGGTGCGCGCAACGCTGCGACCTGCGTTCTGAGCAACGTCCCAATGCTCAATACGCACTGGCTTGCCATTGCCACCAGGTCCGGAGTATGGGAATGTGGCAATGTCACCAATAGCGAAGACATCCTTGACGCCCTTCACTGCGAATCGCTCGTCGACAGCAATGGAACCGTCCTTCTCGAGCGAGACAGCTGAGCTCTCCTTCAGGTAGTCTGTTGATGGTCGGACACCGACACCCTCGATGACAAGATCGGCCTCAACCTTCGTGCCGTCCCTTGAGCTGTACGGAACCAATCTTCTTTGAGTCGCTTCCTGGCAGACCCTTCTCAACAGAGGCATCCATGATGAACTTGACGCCGGCCTTTTCGACCAGTCCACGGAAGATCTTTCCAAGCTCCTTGCCCATCACACGTTCCATTGGCTCTGATTCCATGCCAATGATGGTGACTTGGTGCTTCTTACCAGCGAGGCAGTTTCCGACTTCCATGCCAATGAAGCTGCTTCCGATGACAACAATCTTCTTGCCACCATCCTCTCCAGCTGCATTGAGGACAGACTGGGCGTGCTCGAGGTTGCGGAGCACGAAGACATTCTCGAGATCACCCTTCAAACCGTCAAGAGGAAGCATCTTTGGCAGCCCTCCAGAGGCGAGGATGAGCTTGGTGTACTTGTAGTCCTTGCCCTCCTTGGTGGTCACTTTCTTCTTATCAAAGTCCACAGACTCAACGAAGCCATTCTCAAGCTCAATGCCAGCTTCCTTGTAGAACTCTGGTGTCCTCCACTGAGCCTTGGAGACATCTGCGAGCAGAGCTTTTGAGATCTTGGTACGGTCGATAGGTGGGTGTGTCTCGTTGGAAATGGTTGTGATCTTGCCTGTGAAGCCATTCTCACGAAGACCTTCCATAGCACCAAGTGCAGCAGCACCTCGTCCCACAATGACCACAGTCTCTTCCTCCTTCACCTTGCACTTCAGGTTTGGTGTTCTTCTTGCAGCTTTGATTGTCTTCTCTTCACCACGGATGAAGACGGCTCCCTCTTTTTGAAACACATCGAAACGGGCGATTGGGTCAAGAGCTGGAGCGTCCTCGACATCTCCAGTCTTAACGTTGAAGCAGGCACCGTGCCATGGGCAGACAAGTCGACCATCATCTGAGAGGACACCCTTCGCCAGTGGAGCGCCATAATGTGTGCATTTGGACCCAACAGCGTGTACTTCGTTGTTGACCTTGACGAGGAGGACCTTGCCTTCCTCTATGCCTTCAACTTCGACCTCTTGTTTCTGGCCGTTCTTGAGATCGAGGCTCGTCAAGCCTTTGAGCTTGTATTCAGTCGCCATGGCTCTGGAGAATGTGTGAAAGTGAGCAATCGGTCGACGAAGGAGTAGAGCTGGTCGTAGAGCGAAGAGCATGAGCGGGAGGGTTACAGGAGTAGGCAAGCATTCGTAGGCAGCTATGTGTTATCGTGGAGCTGCATAGGAAGAGCGTGTCATCAGCAGCTATTGCGTGAGCTCTGACTGGCTGCACGCGTTTACTATGTCATCATTACCAGCTTGAAGGTGCAGCTTTATCGATATGCTTCATGGTTTAGTGTCACGCTACGCATTCGTGCTACAACAATGACATGTACCGTCCAGTCTCGACGGCTGCGACAAACCACTCGTACAGTATCTCGTAACATGCTGCCACAACTGTTTGGTTCATGGACTCCTCTTCTAGGCGCGCTAGATGTCAGATACGTTCGGCATCAATATCACCATCTAAGGTGCAGGGCTTTTTGCGGCTCAAACAAGGATTGCTGGCAGGACTGATTCGGAATCTTGACGCAGTCCTGCATTCTGATCTTCCCTTCAGTATCGTCTTGAGTTCGTTGCGCCATTGCATGATACATAACGAAGCTGTCTGGCTTCGCAGAGATATGTACTACTGCCGCCGTACACATCCGGAGCTTACTGGATGACGTCGCAACTAAACTTTCATCCTACTAACGCCTCTTACTTCAACCATTGGCTTCCTCACAAGCCAAGGCGACGAAAGCATATCTACAAGCATCCTTAGTGAGATAACACACGTGGTAGGGTTCCGGGCGACCTTTTCATTTATTCCTCTTCTTCTCGCGTACTCATTTCCAGTCCTTGCTAGCATCTACAGACATGGCGCCACTCAACGTTGAAGACCAAGAGATCATCAACGCTGAACGAGATGCTAGCCCAGAGCGATGGGCGAACTGGCGCAGGCGTGAAGCAGATGAGCGACACAATGCACATTTGAAAGAGGAGGAAGAGGAGCAACACAATGCACATCTGAAGGAGGAGGTAGAGGAGTACCACCAGCGCGAGGAAGAGGAGCAACAGAACACACGCTTGCACGAAGAACTGGATGGTCACTTGGCTCGCCATAACGACAATCGCGGATCCGTCAGTTCAGTGTCCAGTTATACCACGCGGTCCACGAGACGGCCGAGCGCTTTCCTACGCACAA
>BSBM01002384.1:0-147659 GCA_027924585.1 Larix kaempferi | reverse complement strand
TGGTGGAAGGGCTTCCAGAAATCAGATCATCGAATGGTGCATGCATTGGGTGTGTAGTTGGAAAGCATCCTGAGCGCAGCTATGAGAAGGGAATGGCAAGGAGAGCCACTCAACCACTTGGATTGGTACATTCAGACCTCATTGGTCCTCTTCCCACTCCATCATATGGTGGATCAAGGTATGTACTTACATTCATAGATGACTACTCTCGATTCTGCTGGGTTTACTTCCTTAAATTGAAGTCAGAAGTGGTTTGAGAAACTGAAGATTTGGAAAGCCCTAGTGGAGAACCATAGTGGTCATAAGATAAAGATCCTTAGGACTGATAATGGAAAGGAATATGTGAATAACAACATTCAGCACCTTTGTGAGGAATGTGGCATCCAAATGCAACATTCAATCCCCTACACACCTCAGCAAAATGGTGTGGCAGAGAGGAAAAATAGATCTCTCAAGGAGATGGCTACTTGCATGATTGAAGCTAGGGATCTAAGCCCTAAGCTATGGGCTGAAGCCATCAATTGTGCTGCTCATATTCAGAACAGAGCCTTTCACAAATCAGTCAAAGGAAAAACCCCCTATGAGGCATGGTTTGGCCAAAAACCAAATGTGTCAAATTTCAGGATTTTTGGGTCTAGAGCATGGGCTCGAATTCCATCAGAAAAGAGGAAGGCTTTGGAGCCACAGAGTAGGGAATGTATCATGGTTGGATATGGTGAGGACACAAAGGGCTACAAGCTCTTTGACACATCCACACTTAAAACTTTCATTGAGAGAAGTGTGCAATTCGAAGAAGAACCAATTCCAGATTTTGAGCTTGCACCGGGGGAAAGCTCCTCTCCTCCACACCTTAATGAGATTAGTGATGATTCTACCTCTGATTTTTCTGATATTGCTGAAGATGACATGGCTGAAGATGACATTGCTGTACATGAGTCACCATCAAGGCCCAAGTGGGCTGAAAAAATCATACAAGATGCAGGTGAATTGGCAGGCAATCCCCAAGAGCCTAGGAAGACTAGATCCCAAACAATCAATGCTTCCTTTGCAAATGAGAGTGAGCTTGCTGATCACTGTTATATGATGATTGGATCTGATCCAACATCATATCAGGAAGCTCATCATGATCCAAGGTGGAGGGCAGCAATGCAAGAAGAATTCCAATCTCTCCAAGAGAACAAAACATGGGATTTGGTGCCTCTTCCTCCCAAGAGGAAACTAGTGCAATGTAAGTGGATTTTTCGAACCAAACCTGTTGCTGATGGTTCTGATCTGAAGTATAAGGCTAGGTTAGTGGCTAAGGGCTACTCACAAATCCATGGTGTGGATTATACAGAGACCTTTGCACCGGTTGCAAAGATGGACTCAATTAGACTAGCTCTAGCCATGGCAGCTAGTAAAGGTTGGGAAGTTCACCACATGGATGTCAAAAGTGCATTCTTGCATGGTGAGCTACAGGAAGAGATATATATGCAGCAGCCTGAAGGATTCCAAGAGGATCCCACACTTGTATGCAGGTTGAAGAAGTCACTCTATGGACTCAAGCAAGCCCCCAGGGCTTGGTATGCCAAAATGGATGCTTTTTTGCTCTCAATTGGTTTCTGTCGATGCAAGTCTAATCCAAATGTTTATTTGCAGCATTGTGATGGTAATTTGCAGGTCATTGTACTGTATGTTGATGATCTCTTAATTACAGGGAGCTGCACCAAACAAATTGGCTCAATTAAAGCTTCTTTGCACAGTGAATTTGCCATGAGCGACCTAGGATTGCTAAGGCAATTTTTGGGTTTGGAAATTGAGCAATCTGAGAGAGGTATTTTGCTGAGTCAATCTAAGTATGCTTCAGACCTGTTATTCAAGTTCAAAATGGCTGAATGTAAGGCAGCCAAGTGCCCATTCCTTTCAGGCATAAAACTAGGTGAATTTGAAGACTCTCCGGTGGTGGATTGCACACTCTATAGGCAGCTAGTTGGAAGTTTGCTGTACCTTACACATACAAGACCTGATTTGTCTTATGCTGTAAGTGCTGTAGCAAGGTATATGCAGCAGCCACATGAGATCCATTGGAAGGAATCCAAAAGAATCCTTCATTATGTCCAAGGAACTAAGAGCTTCGGGGTACACTATGCAGCTGGTTCTTCACTTCAACTAGCTGGATTTTCTGATTCCGATTGGGCGGGAGATCCCATCGATAGAAAGTCCACTTCAGGTTTTGTGTTTATGTTTGCTGAAGGTCCTATTTGCTGGTCAAGTAAGAAACAGCATACAATTTCTCTTTCATCAGCAGAGGCCGAGTACAGGGCAGCAGTGAACGCAGCCACACAGTGTGTTTGGTTGCAAGGCATTCTTCGGGAGTTTGGTGTTGCTATTGATTCTCCAACCAATATTTGGGTGGATAATCAAAGTGCCATCAAGATATCTACTGATCCAGTACAGAGGCAAAGAACAAAGCACATTGAGATCCACATGCATTACATTCGGGGCTTGGTGCATGACAGGGTGATTTCACTGCAGTATTGCCCATCCACCGAGCAAACTGCTGATATTTTCACCAAGTGCTTTACAGAGAAGACCTTCACTTACTTGAGATCTTTGCTTGGAGTGAGTGATGGATGGTGATTGCTGCAATTTAATTGCAGGTTCAGCCCCACGTCCATTTTTGAGGGAAGTTTTTATCCCATGAGGTTTTACTTCTTTTCCTCGGTTCATATGGACAAATAAAATTTCTGTTTGTATTGAGGTGACTTGAGCCTTTGTTGCCAAGGCCTCCCACTTATCTTTCATGAGATGTACAAAGTTATGGTTAAGGGGGGGTGTTAGAACAGTAACCACACTTAGTACCATAATCCATAAATTTTAATTATCCATGTGCTTAATTAAACCATGTTTTGGATTAAGTGACTATAGTTGGTCAAAAACCCACTTTGAGAGTGTTCACACCCACTTCTGAGCAAACCAGTTCACCCAGCCTCCAGTTTTGTCCACAAGTGCGCCCTCATTTATTGCTGGTGCGCCCTCTCTCCTTGTTTTGGGGAATTTAGTTGACCAAGGGCGCTAGGGTGGATTTTTGCCCACTTTTGGCTAGATTTGGAGCATTTAATGCTCCCTTGGGCCCCCAAACCTCCTCTATTTGCTCACCCACGCCTGCCTTGAGCTAATTAATGACTCAGCATGCTTCAGCCACCTCCACACCAGAATTCGTAGCTGTTTGGGGTGATTGGGATTGAGTTGGACCCACCTAGGGGGGATTGAGGCCAATTTGGCATTGATGACTTGTACACTCAGCTTGAGCCACCTAATGCTCTCGATTTTCTCATGGATGTAATAAAAACCTGTTACTAACATTTTCACATGTTAGACAGTCAGTTAATCAAAGATTTGAGCATACATTGTGTGTAAATTTATCATTTTTTTCAAATTTTTCCACTGTAATTGCAAATTAATTCGATTTTGTGAGGTTCTCCATAGCTCCTCGATCTTCTGTGATCAAAATACTCACAAAGAGGGTTAGTACAAACACACTAGCATACATGCTCTCAAGGCCGCCTACATCCAATATTAGTACACAATGATATTCAATACCCTCAACAAATGTGCTATGACGAACCATAGTCTCTATCAAATGACGCAATTCTTCTTGTTTTTTTGGAAGCAATTGCTCCATAGGAGGAAACTCATCCCTAGGCAAGTGCCTATGGGGTTGAGGAACTAGGCAATTTGCATCTTGGCGATGAGCATTGGGTCAATGTTGTGGCATCTTGAAAACAACACTCCAGAATTCTAAATTATGGAAATAACTAACATGATGTCCCATAACAATCTCATCATACATATTCCTCAATAAATATAATGTGACTTGCCTGTTGTTATGAGGTGACACATCAAAAACCATGTACCAACTATCCATCAAGTTATTAATAAAAGGATATTAAATGCACCACTCAATAGAAATATGGGCTTTGTTAATGTGAGGGATATAATTTGTATGAGGGTCTCTAAATAGGGAAAATATTTATTGTTTGGTAGTTTTTAATTTTTTAATACCATTGTTATCCAACCCGTATGCATAGTCATGACGCTTATGCTCTATATAAGAAGCTATATCATATAAGGTCCCATTTTCTTGACTAATTGGTTGGACAATTCCATCTACACTATCAGCTTGTGAGCATCGAATTGGGTCTCCAAACCTAAAAATATTACTCAAAATTCTTAAGTTATCAATTTCTCTTAATATTTCATCATTAGGGTCCATTGGTGGTGGGGCATTGTCTTCAATGTTTAAATTGGGTATTTTGGGGTTTATGTTTGGATTTTCTTTATTTTCCAGTTCACGGTTTGTGTTTATAGTATCCATATTCAAGCACTACAATGCAATATTAAGAAAAATCAAAGTTATGAATAATTCAAACATGTTACTTGAGGAAATAAGAAAAAGATTTAAAATAATTAAAAAAGAAACTTGTATATAAACACATACCTCAATCAATTTGTTGAACCAAATACTACTAATGATATTTATTGAATCCACTAACCAATCAAGACCTCCACGGGGAATTACTCTCAATGTGATAACTTGAAATGAAAATGGGGTCGCGTTCTATCTATGACATAGAGTTGTTCTTTCATTAACAGTTGAAATGAGGTGTGGTGGGGGACAAATTCACCTTTCATTAATATATTTAGAAAATGTGCATGTATTCCTAGAGTCTAATCAAGCACATGCATTCCCGAGTCTAAATTTATTTTTTGGAAAGGAAAGGGTGAACCATTAAAACCTAGTTTATAGACCAAAAAAAGTGCATTCGGTATTAGGATATAGAAAGCACATGCATTATTTTGAAATAAAATGTGTTCGCAATTTGTTGAACTATAACTATTGTGTGTTCTTTACACTTAGCCTATGTGTAATATGACATGTCAAGTTTGGGGTTTTGTCAAACCTAGCTTTATGTACCTGAGCGGGGTTTTTAGATTTTTAATTGCATCTAAAAGGACCATCATTTACTTGCACTCACCCATAATCTAATTGAGTATATGTCAATGGCCAAAACTAAGGTATTACAAAATTAAATACAATACACAATAGTTGAATTTAAAAAGAATTATATTATTTAACAAATTTACACACAAAAGTACTAGGAAATGGAATTCTCAATTATAACCAAGAAAAAGTAAGATCTTAAAAGCATCCTAACATGACATTGCATGATAAATTAAATTCAACATGTTTTTATCACCTTTAAATTTTACATAAATTTAAGTAAAGATGAAATTTTGAACATTTTCAAGGGCCAAAGCAAATCACTATTTTATATAAAATTTAAGACAATCATAATGACCACCTTAAATTGGACTTTAGACAAGGAAGTGATATATACTTTATTCATTCAAATAATATTTCAATGCTAAGAAAGTGGAAGTCTACCTCAATAAAAAGAACACATAATTGATATATATATATAAGGAAGATGAAGAGCCTTGAATTTGCAAAATTCTCTCTCTCTCTCTCTCTCTCTCTCTCCCCTAATCCCCACTAACCAAACCTCCATCTCCACCCCCTTCCACTACCCCCTCCCCTCTCTCTCTAACCCTTACTATCCGCCCCCGTCTCTCTACCTCTCCCCTACTCCTCTAGTACCTACCCTAACCCTCAATCCTCTCTATCCTCACCACCCCCCTAAACCCCCCCCCCCCCTCTCTCTCTCATAATCTCCCTCTCTCCTACCACTAACCACCTCCCCATCATGTTATCTCTCTCTCTCTAGTCCTCTTCATACCCTTAACCACCCCCCCTCTCTCTCTACGCCCAACCCCCCACTCTATCTATTTCTCTCTCCTACTCCCCCTACCCCTAACCCCCCTCTCTCTATCTCTCCTAACACCCCTTATCTCCACCCCCTTCCACTAACATCCCCCTCTCTCACTCCCCTCATCCCCCTAACACTTATTATCCCCCTCTCCTCTACTTCTCTTCCAACCCTAATCCTCAACCTTCTCTCTCTTGACCACCCCCTAACAACCCCCTCCTCTCTCTCTCTCCTAATCCCACTATCCCCTACCACTAGCCACCTCCCATCCTACTCCCCATACCCCTAACCCCCCCTCTCTCTCTATCTCTCCTAATCCTGTTGCTACCCCCCCCTCCCTCTCTCTCTCTCCCAGTCCTCTCCCTATTATTAACCACCACCCTCTCTCTCCTAGTCTCTCTCCTACTCCCCATACCCCTAACCCCCCTCTCTCTCTATCTCTCCTAATCCCGTTGCTACCCCCCCCCTCCCTCTCCCTCTCTCCCCTCCTCTCTCTAACCCTTACTATCCCCCTCTCCTACTATCTCCCCCTCCCCTGCTCCCCCACCTACCCTAACCCTCAACCCTCTCTCTCTCCATCCCCCCTAACAACCCCCTCCCCTCTCTCCTAATCCCCCTCTCCCCTACCACTAACCACCTCTCTCTCTCTCCTAGTCATACCACTAACCACCCCCCCACCCCCCCTCTCTCTCTAAACCCTTAATCCCCCAATCTCTCTCTCTCTCTCTCTCTCTCTCTCTCTCTACCCCCAAATCCTCACCTTCCTTCTCCTACCGCTACACTCTACCTATTTATTTCTCCTACTCACCCTACCCCTAACCCCCCTCTCTATCTATCTCTCCTAATCCCCCCTAACAACCCCCCTCATCTCTCTCACTCCCTCTCTCTCCATTCCTCCCCTATACCTTACTATCCCCTTCTCTCACTATCTCCCTCTCCCTTATCCCTCCTAACCCTGTCTCTCTCTCCACCATTCCCCTAACAACTCCTTCCCCTCTCTCCTAATCCCCCTCTCCCCTACCACTAACCACCTCCCAATACTCTCTCTTTCTCTCTCTCTAGTCCTCTCCCTACCCTTAACTCCCCCTCTCTCTTTTAGTCTCTCTCCTAGTCCTACCACTAACCATTACCCCCCCACCCCCCCTCTCTCTCTAAACCATTAATCCCCCAATATCTCTCTCTAAAACCCTAACCCCCCATTCCCTCTCTCTCTCTCTCTCTCTCTCTCTACCCCTAACCCCCACTCCACACCCTCCTACTCCTACCCCTCCACTCTATATGTTTCTCTCCTACTCCCCCCTACCCCTAACTGCCCCTCTCTATCTATCTCTCCAAATCCCCCCATCTCCAGCCCCATCCAATAAACCCTCGTCCTCTCTCTCCCTCTCCCTCCCCCTAAACCTTACTATCCCCCTCTCTCACTCTCTCCCTCTCCACTTCTCCTCCACCTACCCTAACCCTCAACCCTCTCTCTCTCCACCACCTCCCTAATAACCCCCTCCCCTCTCTCCTAATCCCCCCTCCCCTACCACTAACCACCTCCCCATCTCTCTCTCTCTCTCTCTCTCTCTCTCTCTCTCTCTCTCCTAGTCCTACCACTAACCACCCCCCCCACCCTCCTCTCTCTGTCTCTCTCTAAACCCTTAATCCCCCAATCTCTCTCTCTAAACCCATAACCCCCCGTTCTCTCTCTCTACCCAGAACACCCCACTCCTCACCCTCTTGCTCCTACCCCTACACTCTACCTATTTATCTCTCCTACTCACCCTATCCCTAACCCCCCTCTCTATCTATCTCTCCTAATCCCCCCTAACAACCCCCCTCATCTCTCTCGCTCTCTCTCTCTATCCACTCCTCCCCTATCCCTTACTATCCCCTTCTCTCACTATCTCCCTCTCCCCTACTCCATATACCCTAACCCTCTCTCTCTCTCAACCATTCCCCTAACAACCCCCTCCGCTCTCTCCTAATACCCCTCTCCCCTACCACTAACCACCTCCCAATACTACTCTCTCTCTCTCTCTACCTAGTCCTCTCCCTACCCTTAACCCCCCACTCTCTCTTCTAGTCTCTCTCCTAGTCCTAGCACTAACCATCACCCCCCACCCCTCTCTTTCTCTAAACCCTTAATCCCCCAATCTCTCTCTCTAAACCCCTAACCCTCCGTTCCCTCTCTCTCTCTCTCTCTACCCCCAACCCCCACTCCTCACCCTCCTACTCCTACCCCTCCACTCTATCTGTTTCTCTCCTACTCCCCCCTATCCCTAATCACCCCTCTCTATCTATCTCTCCTAATCCCCCCATCTCCACCCTCTTCCACTAAACCCCCGTCCTCTCTCTCTCTCTCTCTCTCTCTCCACCAACCTCCTAACAACCCCCCCCTCCCTCTATTAATGCCCATCTCCCTTTCCACTAACCACATCCTCATCTTGTTCTCTTTCTCTGTGTCCTTCTCCCCCTAGTCCTCTCCTTACCCTTAATCACTCCCCCCTCTCTCCTGGTCTCTCTCATACTCCTACCACTAACCACCACCCTCCCCTCTCTCTATCTCGCTCTCTAAACCCGTAACCTTGGGATCTCTCTCTCTCTCAAGCCCTAACCCGTGATCTTTCTCCCTCTCTAAACCATTAACCCCAAATCTCTCTCTGTGTTTCTAAACCACTAACCCCTTTTTATGTATACATAAAGGAATGGCCACCTCTTGCATTATTGTCTAAATACATAATAAATCATCATGCATAATATTTATCTCCCCAACAAATAAAAATAAAAGACAACTTAATCACTTTTGGTGGATAGCATTTCGGTATTACAACATGGGAAGAATCTCTTTCAAGGTCTATTATTTATCACACAAAGATAGGTTAATGGAATGCTTCTCTTCAGATGCGACTGAGAGACTGAGAGAGATTGAGTCACAGAGTGTTTCTCTAGGATTCGACCTCGAGACGCATTTCTTATCTTTTGTCTTTCTTGTATTGACTCTTTATATCATTTCTCTGGCATTTCATCTCGCGAAGGAGACTGTTAGTGTCTGATTGAGAATCGCTAAATGATATCTTATAGTTTGCAATATCGTAAGGTCAAAATTGAGTAAAGTATGGATGCAGGTTAGTAAAGGAATTACATCAAATAGATAGGGCGACGATTACAAAATTGAAAACCTGTTAAGGAGGAGCAGGACAATGCTAATTTGGAGAGGATTTTGTCATCGGGAAGGAAGATGCGACGGAAAGAGAAACAACTAGGAAGTTAGGACTTCGAGTAAATAGGAGGTATGAGCATTTCTCCATAGAATTTCTTCTTTGTGGTTTTTGTCCTTTTTGGCGGATTACTTGCAGTTACTATCCCTCTGGGTTGGTGCCTATGAAATTTACGGAGTGCGTCGACCACAGTGTGAAGACTCTGAGTCACTAAAAAAAATGAATTGGAGTGAGGACGAGAGGCGGAAGTAATTTGTGGGTATATAGATTGGTCTTGTTCTCGCTAGCTGGCAACCGAGATTTTAATAGCTAGAGAGTATACTGAAAAGGATTGACCTATTTCTTAGGGTCATGTATAAAACTAATTTTTAAATATAACTTCATTAAATACAAAGAATGAAAACATATATAGACAGAATAAGTTTTATAAAAGAACCAAGATCGACCGTGGCTCTTAGGTCCTGGGTTAAAATCAATATTATCACTATGAAAACAAACTAAATTAAGCAAAACGTTGGTCTCGACGATTGGTCTCGACGATTACTGAGTTGGGGTTATCTCAGTAAAGAACCAAGATCGACCGGCTCATTTTGGCTTGGGTCCTGGGTTAAAATCAATATTACCACTATGAAAACAAGTTAAATTAAAACAACATAAAAGATAAAATAAGATGTACCTGAAATCCATATCTCCAGACTCAACCATTTTTTGATTTCCTCATTTGGCCACAGCAACATCCTTCTCGGTTAACCCATTATTTCTCTGCAAATTGCTGTAGAAGAAGTTTCTGGTACAGTTGTACCTGGTCCACTCCAGCAGATCTATCAACACCCGCTTCCCTTTTCAACTTCAATGTCTCTAACTATATCCAAAGCGAATTTATGCAGTCATTCCAGAAGTTTTGATTTGTGGGTGCCCGTTCACGTTCACCTTGACTGCTCCATTTTCTTTTTTCTCATATTTATACTCACATGCTGCAATCACATCCATCTGCACAAACAAGCACAGTATTAATAAAAAAGAAAAGCATTAACAAGCCAAACATAATTAACAGACTACAATCAAATCAACAAATAACATGACCATTCTTGCAACATAAAGCAAATACAATATTCCAAAACTCACCAGCAAAACAACGGATTCTGGAATGAAGCTGAAAAAATGAATGGATATAACGATCCATGATTCATTGAATTCATCCTCTACTTCACCCACGAAACGGCCAGACCTCAACCTCTGCGCTCCTCTTCTCAATACTTCCATAGCTCTGCATTTCTATCAAAATGATCTCTTCTTTCTTCTTATACGTCTTACTTCATGTTTTTAATCTCTTGCTTTTTGCTTTTGGATCTTTACTCAACGGCTATATTTACGATGGTTCAAACATGTTAATAGTATAAAACGGCTCTTGCTTTTTGCTTTTGGATCTTTACTCAACGGCTATATTTACGATGGTTCAAACATGCTAATATTATAAAACAGCTCTTGCTTTTTGCTTTTTGATCTTTACTCAACGGCTGTATTTACGATGGTTCAAACATGTTAATAGTATAAAACGGCTATATTTAAGATGGTTCATACATGCTAATAGTATGAAATATGTTGGCTTGTATAGATTACTAAATAGATACAATAAATAATTAACGGGACAGCGTCTTCATGATTATTGTGGGAAGGTATTTTGGAAAATACGATTTCAAGTGTAGTTTAGTGGTAAGTGTAAAACTTATATTTATGTAATGTTTTTGTTTGTATATATAAAAGCAAAATATTTAGTAAGAAAATAATATAAATGGAAAAAAAAATATAATGCAATATTGAGTTTGAGAAAATTATAAAAAATTAATTAATATAGGATTGATATGAATTAAAGATTTTGTATTTTGTTATTATATAATGAATTTATTTAAAAAGTTTTGAATTGTGGTTTAGTTAGTATATATAAAATTTTGAAAAATTGAATAAATATATTTGAAAAATTTGTAGAAAAATGTCACAATAAGATTTAGTAATTGATATATATATATATATAATTTAAAAAATATATTTGAAAAATCTATAGAAAAATGCCATAGTAAAAGACCTTTATTTTCATGTCTCTATACCTATAAGCATATAGTGAATGAATTCTTAAAGAATGAATTTCTTTAAAAAGTTCAAAATTCACTTGCATTTGCAAATTCAAGGCTCTTCTTCTTCCAAATTTCTTGGCATTTAATGCTAAAAGTATGTCTCACTTTATTGTAGTCAATGGTCTGTAAATTTTATTAAATACGGTGGTCATTGTGATTGTACTCATTCTTACGTAAATTAGTGATTTGCTTTGGCACTTAAAAAATTCAAAATTTCATTTTTGTTTAAATTTATGTAAAATTTTAAGGTAATAAAAAATGTTGAATTTAATTGATCATGCAATGCCACTTTAAGATGGAGAATGTTCTGGGTTGTTGCATGTTGTTGGGGAAGGGTGATGGTAGAGGAAGGATCCAAGCTCAACTTCACTTAGGATTTTTCCTTTTCAACAAAGAAAAGATTGTGGCCTTTAGTGCTCAAGTGTTCAGGGTGATTACAATCCAGTGTTTTCATAAATTTTGGTATATATATCTCATAGGATTGTTCTATGTTTCATATGGTCTTTTAGTCGGTACAAGTGTATACCCTTCATGTCTTAGACTAAGATATATCTTCCCAAGGTGTTACATAGTTGAAGAGGGTGTATGCTTGTGGGGTTGTCAAAAGATAGTTTGTCTCTTGTTATTTTATTGATTAGATTGTGCCTCTTTCTTTGTTTTCATAGAATGGAAAACTCTATGGATTTAGGCTCCGTTGGAATTGATAATATGTTTTATATAAAAAGTATACTAAGAAATATATACACCCAATTCAAAGGTATGAAAAAAGCCATAGAATATCTAAGCTTGCATATGGAACAATTAGAGAAAAAGTAGGAAGAAAGAGAGACTAAATTGGATGAACAAGTCACTAAATTCAACAAACTTGCTAGTGACATCGATATGCACTATGACATAATTCTTGGTTTCACTCAAGGGTCACAATCTATTTCAAGTCAATCCTTTATCTTTAATTGGTTATGTTAGAGAGAAGTTCGTTGAAGAAGAGACAATCCAACAAACTTCCCTCATTAGGGTGAACAAAAACACCCACTAGTCTATATTGATTTGGAGCAAGAAGATGCCCTAATGGAAGAAGTCTAGAATGTTCATCAATTTGGCTATCTATGTTGCTTTTTATGGTTCACACTTGTATTTTTCTTCTCAATCCATATGTAAGATAGTACAATTTTAGATTTCATCGGAGGTTAGTTTGTTTTAGTCAACTTAGAGGCCTACCAAAATTTTATTGTATGAAGGCCCAACTCTTTGAAGCTATTTTGAAATTTTTCATATTTAGGACAATATGTATCTTTCTGGTTGTTTGGGTCTTTCACAACCTCCTTTTAATACAAATGATTCTTGTTTTAGTTATATATATAAATGTACTATTTCATTCTTAAATTGCATTTTTGAATGTAGAAATGGATTCAACCCCCTAAAATACCCGTACACCTAGATTGTACAATCTCAATAACCTATATATGGACTTCTAGTAATTCTTCTGAATTTTTAGTTGGATTTTAAATAAGAACGATTAAAAAAATATGACCAAACCAATTCAAATCATAACATGTTTAGACTGTACAACATTTATGAACACCTTAAATGGTTTGGTTTGCTACTTCCTTTTGACTATAATTTAATTAAAAACATTATGGTTTGTTTGAACTAGGTTATAATCTCATTGGTATTGTTTTGTGTTTTCTTTCTAGTAGCTTTTATGGTTTTTGCAAGTACATATCTAATAAAACAACATCAAATCCTTAGTTTGGCTCATTCATCTATCTACAAATGAGTTTAATCACTTGTTAGGTACCATGTCTTGATTTCACTTCCAATCACCAAGTGTTACTCAAATCAATGAGGCATCATTAAATAGCATGCTCTGTGGAGACTTTAATGATTTCATCCAGGTTTGGAATTTCAAATCTCTATCCCCCATCAAAATTGATGGTTATAACCAAATTCTTAAATGGTTTATACTTTTGAAAACCATTTTATGATGAGTACACTAAATTTTTAGTTTTATTTGACAATTAAATTGCCTTGTCAAATTACATCATTGATTTCATATACAAGAAACCCATTATAAACTTTAGTCTTGATGCATTGAAGCATGTGATATATACCTTTTCCCTTCATCCTAGAAAAATTCCATATTTGTATGGATTCTTATTTCCCATGATAGCTTATAAAACCCCAAAATAATCAAGTGTTCTCTATTAATTCTTTTGATTTTAACATGTTGCATGAAATGATTTCTCAATAGCTTCCATGCCCTTAGTCATCTTAGTGTAAGATTCATCAAATTCATCACCATGGATTCCAATGTTCACACTTATGAGAATCATTTCAATTGTGGTCTCCTAGTATAGGTATGCTATTTTTGGGTCATCTCGAGCCTATTTGTGTTGTTCCAAAAGCACTTATGGTGTGACTTTCTAATCCATTAGTTTTCCATTGTTGATGAAGTTTCCAAAAGAACCTATGGTGTTACTTCCCTATCCATCGGTATTCCACTGTAGATGGTGTTTTAATTTCATTGATATTTAATAATTCCATGTTATGAGGTTATAGTTTCTCATTTTAACCCATATTTTTGTCTGAACATTCTCCAGTTGAGGTCTAGGACAACTAGCCCATTTGTCTCCTCCAATGAGGCCACCAACATAGTCAACTTATATTAATTATTATTGACATCATTTAGTAGGAATTCCTAACACGCTATGAAATTTTGCACGTGATTTTAATTAACCAACCAACCATAATATCACTTTTGAATTTTTGTTGTCATGGGTCCACCAATGGGGTTGACTATCCTATGCATAACCCAAATGGAAGGATGAGGGGGTTGCATTCTGTAAATGGTATTAATAATATATCGATTACCACCCATTAATTTGTCAAATATTTCGATTTTAGGCATCTTCCACTTCTGATTATTTATTCTCCTTTCCATATTACAACAACCAAACATCTCAAGATATTGTACGAAATCAATTGAAGGGCTCTAAATCTCACCCCTCCACCCAAATCAGATAACACGAGGTAAAAGGAAAGGAACTAGTAGTACAACTCCACCTCTAGGGAGAATCCCTACCCGTCCCTCCTCCAAAAAATCGAAGATGACAAAATAAAATATGACGCAGAATTAGAAATGGAGTAGGAGGTGCCCATAAGGACCTTGAGAGTTCAACTGCCCCATGTCTGGAAAGAAAGGTTAGACAAGCTTACTAGAGCTTTGGATTTCAAATATTTAGGATCCACCATCGATTTTCTATTACCCATGCATGAGGGAGTCAAATCCATGACATAGCTCACTAAATATTTGGGCTATGACAATGGTGGGAAAACCACCAACTAGTTATTTGATATGGTGCACACCAAATAGTCCTTGGACTTCCAAAATGAATGCAGACAACTAGATTAGTTATTTCCAACTGAAAGAGAGTGTTTGCAAGATATTACCAGAGAGTTGGGATTCCAAAGACGTGTACAAATCATTTATTGGCTATTGCACATCACATCCAAGGAATTTTTTTATGTTAACCCATTTGTTGGTACTTCGAGATAGTGTAAACACTATACAATTCTTATTGGATGAGGAAAATCAAAAGTACATATTCCCTATACTACACATCAAAACTCGATCTCTCTTGTTTTTTCTTGACTTTGATGCATCATGCCTCTGTCTAGGACTGGAGTGCATCTTTGGAGTCTGTAAATCAAAGATCAAATTTATTGCTTGGCTAACTGCACTAATACATTAGCACTAACTAGCTTAAAAATTTAAATTACGACTCAATTACTTATCACTATCACTCAGTGAATTCATCTAAGGTATTGATGCTTGTGGTGTCCTCTTCGTTGAAAGCCTCTCTACAGTTATGCTATACAAATAAAATATCATACCTCCATTATTTAAATAATTATCAGCATGTGCAAGTAAAATTATTAAAACACTTTGCAATGAATGAACAACTCACCGAAAAAATAGACTTTGGGACAAGAGACTTGGTTTCTTGTATATCAAGCGGAGCCATAGATTGAACATCAATATCGGTCACATCCACAACTGGACTAGAGGGGCTAAGCACTTTTTTTTCCAAAGGCTACAATCACCCAATGCTGAAATAGTTAGATACACATGAATAAACAATCTAATGTGAATAAACTATGTACACATATTGAAATAGATAATTCTATGCGACTTCTTCCCATCATTGATGCAACAATAACTGTTGCATCAATGATCGCGTTAAGGTATGGCATGGAGGAACTCTAGTATGATGTTGTAAACATGCAAAATAAACATTAAGAAAAACAAGTTATGCATGGAATTGAAATTAATCAATAACTATCATCAAAGGTTATACATTATTATAGAATAAGTAGGTCCATGATCATGGATAGTTGCCCTCTTTCTGCAAGAGGTTTGTATGATAAAGACATAACCCTTGGAAACATTTGGACTTCAAGGAGAAGCAAATCGAAGTGGTGGTTCTCGTATTTTGATTGATGCCTATAGTCACAGAGTGGTGTTGTAGTTAGACAGGCACATGTGAAACAATGAAATAACATGTATTAAAAAACTAACATGTTGAAATAGTTACCTCAGTGTGATTTTTCTCTCTACCAAGGGGAGATTCACTAGTTCCAAATCCTTGCCCCTCTATAGAGGCATCTATCATCTGCAAGTTTTAAAAGTCACCAAGTGTTGACGTAGTTGGACATGCATGAACCAATGAACTAACATGTATTAACAAACTAAAATGCATTTGAAAATTTTACCTTAGTGTGAATGGTATCTCCACCAAGGGGGGCTTCACTAGTGCCAAAGTCTTGCTACTTTGCAGAGGCATATAAAATATGCAAGTTTAAAAGTTAAAAGTGTTAACAATCTATACATGTGTACAGTTAGAAAAAACAAGTTTGAATGTGATTAGTTTTAAAAGCATATACTTACCTCACTCAAAAACCTAGTAAGGTTAACATTTGGGATATCACTAGGATCGATGTTTTTCTTGGGTTGTTAAGGATATAGCGGATACAATTTTTAAAACTCTAAATAGTAGATCACCTAGCATTAATGATCTAACATGTATTAACAAATTGACTTGTTGAAATAGTTACCTCTATGTGAGTTGTTGTCGTTGAATATACGACAACACTTGGAACACAAGGACCACCTATAGATTATGGTACACTGGTCTCTCCACCACTGCTACCAACACGTTTCCCTGTTGTAGTGTGATCTAGCATTTGCATGTTTAATTTTTTTAAAAATTAGCAATCTATGTATGTGTATAGTAAGGAAAAAATAGTTTGTATGTAATATTATTATTAACCATATACTTACCTACCTAAATAACCTATAAAAGTCAATATCTAATGTTGCACAACCATAGTAGGCATGGTCACATGTTGTGAATGCATGAGGCTCAGTGGAAATTTCTTGATGTGTTAATCCACCCTACTACTCGTTTGTCCTGCACAACATGGAGGTGATGGATGTACACCAACAGGGACAGATGGCCCTTCTTGGCCCATATGATCAATGATGGCGCTATGGAGGACAACCACTTGAGCTACACTCAAGAATTCCTCTTGTGTATGTCTATCATATTATGTGAAAGGGGGGAATATGGCATATGCAAGTTCCTGTGAGGTGGAGGTACTTGGTGATTGGAATATTGAATCCTGGAATTGGGATGGTTTTGAGAAATCCCATGACCAATGCCTTTTAAATCCAACATGTCAAAATAATTGACATTGTTTACCAGCATGAGCTCATCATGCATCTTTCTAAGGAAATATAAGGGAACTTCCCTATTGCTATGAGGTGGCACATCAAAAATCACATACCATCGATCCATCTAATTCTCTTGGAATGATGGATATATGCACCACTCAATATAGATGTGGGGTCTGTTTTTGTTTGGAATTTTCCCATTTCATGGCTCTCTAAACAAGGAAAATATATGCTCATTGGTGATCTTTAGTTTTTTTATATCATTGTAGCTCAACCCATATGCATATTTTTTCCTTTTTCATTATCTATACGATGCAATGTCATATAGGGAACCATTTGATCGGGTAATGGTGTTTATGATTCCATCTAATGACTCTGCAAGAGAGAGGTGGAGTTGTTCTACACCCCTCCATGCCCCCCAAATCTCTCTGATGCTCGCTATCTCTCTCAGTATCTCTGCATTGGGATCCATTCTAGCCACTCCAATCATAAATGCAAAAAAAAAAGAAAACATTAGAAACATATACATGGTATAATTACATCTCTTAGAAATGAAAAAATGTACAACAAGTGAACATACAAATAATGACATGAGTATTTATAATTTATAATTTAAAATCTAACAATTGCACTAGATAATCAACATAAAAAATTGCCATGTTAATTTTTTGTTATATTGGTAATGAACATGCATGCCTAAACACTAAGATGTTCCTCAATATGAAGAATTCTTATTACTATTTCAAACTAAGCCTTGTGACGCTAACCTAGAAGTTCTTTATATGCTTGTAGCTTTGTGGAAAAAGGTTTTGAGTTAATCACATTTATACATGGTAAAGAAGGTAAGCCTGGAAGAGATTATAAAATGCACATGTTTTACAAGTAAGTTACATTATAAAATACATGATCAAGATGATTATTGTCTCCTTGAAAGTAGTCCCAAGCCACCTTGACTACTCATTTGTCTTTGAGTGTGTTATGTTGGTTGAGTTACCACCACTTTATGTAAGTGATGATTGATAACCAAGTACACTTTTTTAGTTAGTGTGTCTTCTACGTGGTCCCTCTGGGTTACATGTTGGTTTTAACACAATGCAAATTTTTGACTATCCAACCAATGCCAAAAATACTTGTCCTAACCATAGGAGGTATATCACCAATAAGATTTGGATCAATACTAAAAATGGAACTTGATGCAACTATGACATTAGATTTCTTAGTGCAAAGAAAAGTTGGGGCAATGAGTGTTTTTCATGTTCTAGCACACCAAATTTTGTTAAGTTTCTAGCATGACAAACATAGTTCTATCCTATTTTTTATGAGGAGGAACAAAATATAATTCGGTTTTAAGGCTTATATAAAGACAATTCCATGCAATGTAGGAATTCACTATTGGATTCAGAAACACACAAGTTTGGAATATATAATAAAAATCCTAAAGCGATTATCAAGTACCTAGGAGCTTTGCATAATCATGGTAGGAGACAAGTGATTCTTTTCAAACCTAGAACCATTGATCAGGCTTGTGTACAATAAAAATAACTTGAAGGATATAAGAAGAAACTATTTTCCGATGGGATAAAATAGAAAAAATGGAAAAACACACAAAAAGTGGAAAGAAGGGGAAAGGTACATGAAAGAAGCTAGCTACACTTGGATAAAAAACCTAGGGTGATAATAAGCATTGTCACGATGTTAGGAACCCATGGAAACCCTTATATTTACTTTGTTAGTATATTGTTGTTGGACGCATATGCTTTGTAAGTCGTCCTGTAGTATTTGTTGATCCATAGTTTGTATTATTGTTGTTGGACGCATATGCTTTGTAAGTCGTTCCGTAGTAATTGTTGATCCATAGTTTGTATTGGCCCATGGTTTGTATTGAAACATGGTATTGGCGCCTAGACTTAGTATATAAGTTTGTGTTGAGACCAATGAAGGTACCGTTAAGTTATTTGTATTGAGCTTGCTCAAAGGAGATTGCCCCCTCGAAGTGGCCTGCAATCAATAGAAGCGATTCTGAGTTTTGTTATTTCTATTATCTCTTGTATTTTCATTAATTAATTGTTGCAGGTTCTTCACATCTAGTATTAGAGCACTTTCTTGGGCTCGTTGGGTGGAATTTTTGCCAAAAAAATTTTCGCATCTGTTGCAAGTTCAGATCTAGGAATAATCCTAATCCGATTAACTGTGGGAAGTACTTGGGCATAAGCCCTAAAACTCGTTGTGAGGAGTATCACAGGAACCCCAAAGTAGCTGGCCCATTGAGAGGACCTTCCAACGAAAAGAGCAACGACCCCTACCTGATTGACTAGTTCCCGCCCATGAGGTAAACCAAGAGCTATTGTTTGTGGCAAAGCGGTTATCAGTTTTACCTGAGCCGTGGAGTGAGGGGTACTGCCCCAATACATAAGCCGTCAGAAAGCATTGGTGGCTGAGTGAAACCCTTGAACTGTTAGTAAGCCGAACATACCTGGGGTCCATATCTATTTTCAGCTGAAATGTTGTCGATCACTTCTGCGCCATTTCAGATCCATTCCAAGCTGTTCCAGATCCAACCGTTTCAGATCCAGTCGTTTTCTATCCATTTGACATCATTTTAGATCCATCTATTGTCGATTCCTTCTGCGTAGTTTCAGATCCAATTGTTCTGATCCCTTCCGTGCCGTTGCAGATCCATTTCTACAAAATTCCATTTTTCACCATATCTCCCTTGTTTTAACTCTGTTTCCCTCGAAACTTCCCAGACACCCCTTGCAATCCCATTCTGCATGTTTCATTCCTGGTGACCCTATCCCAAATTCTACTTCCCAAAGCTAGAAATCTCACATTTGTTTATTTTTTGGGCTTGCCATAACTTCTTCAATTTTCACCCACTCGCCTCCAAATTTTTCCACCATGTTCATTCCCTATTTCTGCTTCTTTGTCCCTCTTTGAAATTTTTTCTCATTCTTTCACCCCGCTTCTGAAATCCCCATTTTTTTGCTTTCCTGTCCATTAGAAAGTGTCCAAAATCGAGTCAAACCCCAATTACCTATCCGAGTTTTTCCCAAATCCAAATTTCCCTTTACTAAGTAAGCTTTTGTTTGCATTTTTTTCTATCCATTCCCCCGCCAAAAAACAAAAAAAACTCCTGGTTATGGTTGTCACCCGTGCAGGAGCAAAAACCATGGAGGAAGCACTTGCAGCAATCCAAACCAAACTCCAAGATCTAGATGAAAAATTTATCAGCCTCCATCTTTAGCATTCAGCCATGAACAATAAGCGACGGCAAGAATCTTCTGTAGCTAATGGGTTCTCTTCTTCCAACAATTTTCGTGGCCTGAAGCTTGAATTTCCTTGCTTCAATGGTACTGATCCGACTGGATGGATGTATCGTGCAGAACAGTATTTAAGTCTGCATAATACTTTTGATGTCCAAAAATTTCCACTTGCATCCTTTCATTTGGAACAGTAAGCCCTTCAATGGTACCGTTGGTACATCAAGGCTCATGACGAGCCAAAATGGACATATTTTTTCCAACTCCTTTTGCAATGATTTGGTCCTAGTGCTTTTGATGACTTCACCAGAGCACTCACTAAACTTCGTCAAATTGGAACTATGAGAGAGTATCGGACATAATTTGAGAAACTAGCCAATCACACCAAAGGATTGTCTGATGAATTCTACAGGAGTTGTTTTATCAGTGGTCTTAAGGATGAAATCTGGTCAGAGTTTAAAATGTTCTGTCCCAACACAATGATGGAAGTCTTAGGGTTGGCTAAGTTGGCAGAAGACAAGATTGTAGCCCAACAATGCTCCAAACCCATTTTTGTTCCCTTCCGAAATATGGGTTCTCAACGACCTCCCATCCTGCCAGCTCTTCGGCCAACTCCTATCAAGCATTTGTCTGAAACAGAGATGCAGGCATGTAGAGAAAAAGGGCTTTGTTATAATTGTGATGAGAAATTCATTCGGGGACATAGATGTGTTAAAAAAAAGCTTTATCTCTTGGATATGGATTCGCCGCCTGCCTCTAAAATTGGTGAAGAAGCTCTAGATACAATGGATGATCAGGTCGAGATTCAAGAGCCTCCTATTGACCCCCCATCTGAGGATGAACAACCAAAGATATCTCTCCATGCTTTATCCGGCGTCACCACCCCCAAAACAATGCGGGTCAGGGGTTATTTCAAGAATCTTCCTCTTACAATACTCATTGATTCTGGTAGCACTCATAACTTCATTGACCCTCGGATCGCGAAACAGGCTGATTGTTTTGTCCATCCTTCCTCCAACTTTGAATTCATGGTTGCCAATGGGGGAACCTTACCTTGCAAGGAGAAGTGTCACAATGTGTGTATCTCTCTAGAATATTATAACCTACTCTGTGACATGTTTGCCTTGTCCCTAGGCGGATGTGATGTGGTTTTAGACGTTCAATGGTTACGCACACTTGGCCCCATCTTATGGCATTTTGCTGAACTTTGGATGCAGTTTTCAGTCAATGGGAAACAACACAAATTGAAGGGATTACAACAAGGGTCTCTCCGCATCATCAGTTCACATCGCCTGGAAAAGATCGTTAAGAAGAATTCACATGGTATCATCGCTCAATTCATTCCATTCAGATGCACCCATCAACGATCTCCCCTACTTCCTTGGCTAGATATGTAGGTGTCTTTGCTGAACCAGTGGTCTTGTCTCCTTCAAGAGACCTTATCGGTAAGCATTTAGCCGCATCTACATCTCAACAGGAAATGATGGCTATTTTGCATACAGTACAGAACTGGAAGCCATAACTGTTAGGGAATTATTTATGCATCAAGACTGATCTCCAAAGTCTGGAAAATTTCCTTGAACAATAGGTATCCTCCCCAGCACACTTGAAATGGGTTATCCAACTCATGGGTTATGCCTATGCAATCACTTACAAGAAGGGTAAGGACAATATGGTGGCAGATGCTCCTTCTCGCACATTTGATGACCCAGTTTCTCTTACAGCTATTTCTATGCTTGTTCCAAATTGGTTGCAATCTGTTCAACAAGGCTATCTCTTCTATGAACTCATTGCTTCTTCATCAACAGGGGACTTTGGGTTCCTCAAAATGTATGACCAGGAACAATGTAACTTCTTTTGGCAGGGACTGAAAATGAAAATTCAATAGATGGTGGATGATTGTGATACTTTCCAGGTCAACAAGGGTGAAACCACACTCCTTTCGGAACTGCTCGAACCCTTTCCCATCCCTACACAGATTTGGACAACTATTTCTATGGATTTCCTAGAAGCGCTTCAGTGGTACAATACTACATCTAAAAGGACACCATATGAAGCAGTCTATGGACAGGCACCACCATTTCTTCTTCCATACACCCTCAACAACTCCCCAGTTCAGGAAATTGACTCGGTTCTTCGAAACCGTGATCAGATTCTTCTCATTCTGCAGGACAATCTTCACATGGAAATAATTCGACTGAAACAACAAGCCGATCAACACCGTTCTCAGCACACTTTTCACGCAGCTGATATGGTTCTTCTTTGTTTACAGCCTTCCAAGCAACCCTCCTTGAAACTCAAAAGGTGTTAGTGGCCCGGAATGCAACCCGAAGATGCTACAGGGGAACCACTCCAAATTCTGCATCAATTTCCACATCTAAAGCTTTGAGGACAGAGATTTTTCTAAGGGAGAGGGGATGTTAGGAACCCATGTCAACCCTTCTATTTACTTTGTTAGTATATTTTTGTTGGATGCATATGCTTTGTAAGATGTCTCGTAGTATTTGTTGATCCATAGTTTGTCTTATTGTTGTTGGATGTATATGCTTTGTAAGTCATCCTGTAGTAATTGTTGATCCATAGTTTGTATTGGCCAATGGTTTGTATTAACACATGGTTTGACCCATGGTTTGTATTAACACATGGTATTGGTGCCTAGACTTAGTATATAAGTTTGTGTTGAGACCAATGAAGGTACCATGAAGTTATTTGTATTGAGCTTGCTCAAAGGAGGTTGCCCCCTCGAAGTGGCCTGCGATCAATAAAAGTGAGTCTGTGTTCTGTTATTTATGTTATCTCGTGTATTTTCATTAATTAATTGTTGCAGGTTCTTCACATATCTATAATATTGATGTCCGCATAGAGTAGAGTTGTTGAAAACCACATCCTAATCCAAAACAAAATTGCTCCAAAAAACAACACAAGAAAAACATGACTTTCTTGGTTGTAGAAGGATATCATATTGTAGACAAGATCTTAGAGATTGAAGGTAAGGTGTCCTATATCTCAATCCAAAGAGAGAGATATTTGAGGACCATTAATCCAAATGAGGAAAGATAAATGACTAAATCATTTCATTTCTTTGATTCTTTATCATAGTCAAATTTGATTTCAACCCATATAATTGAGTAGCTTAGTTAGAGGTGCATGATCATCCTCAACTATACCCATTGGGTTGGGTGAGACAATATATGGAGTTTTGATAGTCACACATTAGTGAAAATTTAGATTTACTATTAGTAAAAACTCCATTAATGAGGTAGAAGCATATGCCATTCCATGTCTATGGAGAAATATTTGGGAGCCTTTATCTCTATGTTGGGGATGCCATAATTAAAGGAAGAAATAAACAATAAAAACTTGTGAGGGATGGGAAGACTTATATTGTGCATGTAGATTAAAAAAATAAATATTCCATTGATAACTGCATACCATTTTTTTCTTTGAATGTGGAGTTGTTTTGTTGGCATTATTTTTCTCGTTTAGGATTTTGTTTGGCTATTTTGCTGGTTCATTGTAGGTTTTTTTTTGTTGTTTTTTAGCATAAAAATGAATGAAAATAGAATGTGGGCACAAGAATTACTTGGTGGGGGAGAATAAAATCGTTGAGGATTCCTCTACATAGAAAAATTACATCCATGATTTTCCTTGGTCACCGTACCCAATAGAGATGAGTGGAACATTGAGAATGGGGTCACAAGCCAATTTTTGGGGAATAAATCAGAATTCACAAAACACACATGTGTTTTTGTTATACAAAATGTGCACGTGTTTTGGAGAACAAAAAAACACATGTGTTTTCTTCTCCTATCCTGCATGGCATTCCAGGTGGATGCCTTAGGCCTGCCTTTTGTAGAGCTATGGTTAAACACACTAGGGACACTAGAGGGGGTGAACTAGTGTCCTGCACTTTAATTTATTTTTCTATCATCCAAGAACATCATCAAGTAAATTTATGCATTCATCAATATATATAAGCATTTATGAACCACTACGTGTAAGTGACCAACAAGGAGTGTGCAAGTAGACATAAGATACACACACACACACACACACACACACACAGAGAGAGAGAGAGAATTTAATTGATTACATCAGATTTGTGAACATCTCATTCTTTTGGTCATCCATGATCAATGGTAATTTCTAATTGTATTCTACCCTCTTCTTAGCCTCTAATGATGGTAAACCACCATTGATTTTATGTCCATGAATAGTAGTACCCCACTGTTTATACTTCTTATCCCACAAGCAATGGTTTCTCAATGCAAGCTCTTCTTATCCCACAAAAAATGGTTTCTGACTACAAATTCTTATTATCCCACAAACAATGGTTTCCCACTACTTATTCTTCTTAGCCCACATGCAATGGTTTTCCACTTCTTATTCATCTAAGCCCATGAACAATGCTTCCCACAATAAAATGTTTGCCTGACTATTTAACTTCTGCCCACAAATATCTTATGCCTACTAGAGTTCTGTTTTTAAGTCTTTAATTAATCTGAAAAATTAACTATACTATATGTAATCAAAACCTCAACAACAATGCCTCTCAGATCTGCAAAAAATATTTTCTTCTCTTCTTTCTTTCCAAATTCTAGACTAGATCAACAATATTTTGATCTCACACCTCTATGTAGCTTTTCTCAGATCAATTCTTTCACTACATTCTCTTTTATCTTCAATTCCTCGCACTTCTCTTTTTTTAATCTTTCACCTTCACATTTTTTCACACACTCCCATTCCACACAAATGAGATGCGACCTTTTCTTATTTATACATATCCATTTTTGTTATAATTTTACATTAGGGCCAACACCTTCACTTTTATAAATATAATTTTTCTTTTTATAAATTATCTTTTGTATAGATGACCTGTCATTTTAATAATGACTTTTGTTTTTACAAAATCCTTTTGTAGGGTTGTCAATGGATAATATCCAAATCTAATCATGACAATCAATCCCTATTATGCTCTCATCACTTGGGGCTTTGAAATCAATGACAAACACTGTCAATAATACCCCCCTTTGGCATTGATGTCAACACTTAGTAAAATAGGTTGACTCCCCCTAAAATTGAGTCAACCATTTTTTTATGATCATATTTGATTTGTTTTACTAGACTTATTTCCCCCCCTTTGACATCAATGGAAAAGGTTAGAACAACTTCCCCTGTCATGCATCTTCTCTTTTTCATTATGCTACAAATTATTCTCATGGCTTTTTTCTTCCTATACAACTACATATATTCATTTATGTTATTTTAGTTCTTTTTTTTTTATTATGTTCTAATCAATTGAAGTTTTATTCTTTAGAATTTTTTGGAGCCAAAATCTGTGTATCAAGAACAGGCTGTAGGGGCCGGTATTGGTAGTAGCGATGGTTCAACACATTGTCAATATACCGTACCAACGAGGCTATTTTCCTCTTCTATACAACAATGCAATTTAGATGCCACGCCCTCAAAAGATGTTGGAGGTCAACATGGCCCTTCAACCACCACTACTCCATAGGATGATAGACAGGACATGGGCATCAAATGTCCTGTTTCTATCCTGGCGCAACACGTGTGGTGAGCAAGGGATCATTTCCCGTTAGCTTCTTGGTGAATGATGACTGTATTCCAATCAAGATATCGAATATTGTAGGTATTATTTAATTTATTATGTGTTTTTTTTTCATGTAATTCAAAGCCAAATAACTCAAATTAGTTTTAATTAATGATCATATGTTTTTTGCAGGAAATAATGTTTTTTATAAGAACCTGCATGATAAGGCATTGGATATTTTTGGGCCCACCATTCGTACATGGTAGAATCTCCAAAATAACAAATTGAAAGATGATTTGATGAACCAAATGGTCAGCTTGTTTGGTGAAACCTTCAACAAAAAAGGTGTCACTGTAGCAGCTGGGTTAAATTTGAAATATGTTAGGGCAGATTATAGGGACAATCTGCAAATTAACCACAAGTATGAGCGTCCTCCAATGGTTCCAGAGAAGGAGTGGAAGGTGCTCATCAAGGATGCAAAGGAGAAGGCATTGAGAAAACAAGGAAAGACTAGGCCAATTAGTTCATGAAGGTATGACACATATCATATTTTCAATGAACAATGTTCATTTTTTTAAAACTTTTAAATATATTTAAGTTGCGATATCCAATTTATTTGCAACCTTTCATAGGCTCTCCGAAACATATAAAGAAACAAAGGAAAGATCGAAAAAAAATGGGCAACACAAACTGGGTCAGGGTGGATACCAGAAGCTAAGGGCACGAATTGTAAGAATCAAACGATCATTATTTGTAGCCAACAATTAATTGATTTTTCTAACTGTAGTGAACAATTAATTGATTTATCACAAGCACTTTACATGGTGTTATGCATTGCAGGGAAATGCTTTTCAATAGGAAGCCACTGATGAAGACTTGAAGCTCGGCTTCAAGTACGGTTTTCAACATGTGCATTTAATGTATTAGCATTTAATGTAAATAATGTGTACATGTGATGTATGTTTTCCTAGCGTGGAGCTCAAGGACAAGGCCCCGCTAGTGAAAGCCTGAATTTGGATTTAAAGGGGGAAAGCATTGATATTTGATGCCCATGTGCTCTTAAGCCATGGAAATTGTAATAGGATGTAAATAAACATCATGCAATATAAAATTCCAAGACTGGCTATGGAGGCAACGAATGAGAAGGGGCCATGTGTATCCACTAGGGAGTGGTGAGGGGGTTGTGGGATTGAACCATAGGCTGCCATATGTCACATTGAGAACCCATTTGACTTTCCTTGTTGACATTTAATTTTGTTGTAAGAAAGTTGTTGAAAAATTCAGTCCATGGCTTCAATAGAGCATGGGCAACCCAGAAATTCGTATGGCAGGTATGGGCTCTATTTTTCTTGTACCACAAGTCACTCTACCTCATGGGAATTGGTTCTTCCTCATTCCCATTCAATTGTTGAACAACCCAGCATCATTTTTCATCTATTACGAATTGCCAGCAGAGAGAAAAACCAGAAATCGCGACCTTGAGAGAACCCATGTTTTGGGAAGCCAAAAATGCCCAGATTTGGTATTGGACAGTGAAATCCAATGGGGGATCCATTGGTATGAACCTTGGGGCGAATTTGGGAGCATTAGCTATCCCGAAATCCATTGGGAAACCCAGTTTTTACAGCCCAGAAATGAAGTGACGGGATTGAGTTATTGGATAATAGAACTGTGAGAAATCCAAGTGTGAATGACTGAGCAGAGGTTTGGTTTGCTTGATAAACCCAGTGAAGGCTAGGATCTCAAGGAATTAGCAGCTGGACCTTTCTATGCCCACCCTGAAGAGCATTGGAGGGAAGGGACGTCTGAGGGACCGTGCAGCAGAGAAGGGGACCTTCCTTGTGTTGGGTGCGGTAGGTATTGTGGGTGCCATGACTGCTGAGTTCATTTGAGATGCCTGTAGCTTTGTGGTTGAGCTCATTGGCTTAGCATCCTCCTCATTTGTCATTCGTATGCTTGATAAACCCAACGGTGTGTTGGCTTAGCATAGCTGATGACCGAAACCATGGCTGTGAGTGAGACCAGCTAGTTCTTCCTTAGTGGATACACAGCCCAGCTCGGGGGTGATCTCTCAGCTGAAAGAATACAGGCTGGACAGAGATCTATGGTTGGGTGGAACGTTGCTCTCACATAGCCAGTTGTTTGGACAGCTTCATCTTCAAGATAAGTGTTCTATCTATTATAAATTATTTGCATTTTGTGTTTTGCAATATGTTAAATTGTCCATGTTTATTGAAATGATTTGATTATCTTAATTTGGAATCCATGCATGGCATTGGAACGAGATTGAGTCTCTATATGCTGAATCATCCTCTGATATATGTATATATGTTAGGCATTACTATTTGTGTGCTTGCTATTATGTTTAATTCCACTGTGTTTATATTGAGTTGATTTTGCACACACAAGTTTTTAATTGTTATGAATTTATGAGTAAAGAAGTAATATTGGGGCTAAGTATTCCAAAATCCCGGTGTGTTGTTAACGTTTCCTTCCCTGCATTTGATGATTGATTGGTCATGTTCTCTCCCCTGCGTTTGTAAGGCGGGAGGGGACGTTACAGAGTAGTATTAGAGCTCTAGGTTCAACACTACGGCTGTTGGGCCCTTCACATAGATATAAATCATTGTGTGTACATGCATTTTGTATTTGGAACTAAAATGCATTAAAGAAACCTCAAGATCGCATGGCTTCTATTTGTTGGAATGGGAAATCATTTCCATGACTGTTTGGGGATTTTTGCAAGCTGCTTGCATTGATTGCATTCTATGAAATAGAGGAAGGAGCGAGAAAATTCATTTTCAGGTTGAATGCTTGCTCTAATTTGTCCCCAATGTTGTAGCATTCAGTTTTGTATTTGTCTTTTTGCCTCCATGGAGGAGAGAAAGGAGGAGCAACCTTTGCCATCTTATACTGTTTTTGTTGTTTTGATGTTTCATGCTTAACATGAAGAGATTGATGGTTTTCGGAAGTGAGGAAAGCCTGCAAATTACGCCCTTATACTCATGAGTTTCCTTGCCCATGCGTGTTGGCTGCTTGGAGATTAATTATGAATCCATTGGTTGGATTGTTGAATGTGAAATGAAAAGAAAATCCCTTATTAGAGATGCAAGTTCTTGTCATTCTCTTACTGTTTTTATACAAGTTTGATCTGTAGTAGTTCACCTCTGTAAGGGGACGAAAGGGCACATTCTAGAAAATTTTCTAACTGTTGCGAAAAGTTGCAATTGCAGGCAAGAGACAGAATGGTTTTAATGTAATATTGGGAAGTTAGGGGCAGCATTTTGATTGGGAAAAATGATAGGGTCATATTTCTCAAATGTAGCAGAGGATCATACCATTGCATAGAGCTCTCCAAGAGATTTCCAACGGTACCAAACTTGCCTTATTTGGTTAAGGGACGAGGGAGATATGACCCCCGCAAGCACGCAGGTCGCGCACAGATTGCGCGCAGGTCACGCACGGATTGCGCGCGGGTCGCGCACGGGTTGCGCACAAATTGCGTGCGGGTTGCGCGCAGGTCACGCACAGGTCGCGCACAGATTGCGTGCGGGTTGCGCGCGGGTCACACACAAATTGCGCGCGGGTCACGCACAGATTGCGTGCGGGTTGCGCACAGATTGCGCGCGGGTCGCCCACAGATTGCGCGCAGATTGCGTGCGGGTTGCGCACGGATTGCGCGTGGGTCGTGCACGGGTTGCGCGCAGATTGCATGCAGATTGCGCGCGGATTGCGCGCAGATTGCGTGCGGATTGCGTGCGGGTTGCGTGTGGATTGCGTGTAGATTGCGTGCAGGTCGCGCACAGATTGCGTGCGGGTTGCACACGGATTGCGCGCAGGTCATGCACAGATTGCGCGCAGGTGGCGCACAGGTGGCGCACAGGTGGAGCACAGGTTGCAAAGGGAGTTAAAAAAGGAAAAGTAGTTAAACCCAGAATTTTATAAAAGATGAATGGTGCATCGAAATTGAGATCCGTGAATTGCCAAGTGTTCCTTGTTATATGGACTAACTTCGCCCGATATAAAATTTTTTGTGATTCTTCATAGATTTTCTTCCACAGGTGGTTGAAGTTGGCATTCTGGACCAAAATGCAACTGTGTAAAATTCACAGAATTGGAGTGAAAGTTGTCATTTTCGAAGAGATGCAGTTCCCACACCCGATGTCAGAATGGAGCATGAAGACAGGCATTGGAAAGCTTTTCCAGCAGGGAACAATGATGCATGACCAGAGTTTGAATGAGGTCTACATATATCATAGATATTTAGTGTAGAAGAGTGCTAGCGGCTGTTTTGACAAACAAATTTTGTTGTCAATGTGGGAAATTTCTACAATTGCATGATATGGAAGAGGAATTCCATGTTACAATGAGGGATCGAAAAGGGAAGAATTCTTTAAACCCCTGTTTGTTATTATACTTATAATTATGAAATTGTCACATGGCATAAAAATGTTAAAATGTAAGGGATTACATAGATATATAGATGCACTAGATGGCATCCTAACAAACATTGCATAGTGCATATGGAAATGCTTGTGCATAAATGGGATATTGCATATTGGTAGGATAATGAAGTTTGCATATGCAATGAACTGCTAATGGAGAATATTGTGGTTGATAATCACTATTGATGTTGGTATTGGTTGTAGGACCAAAGATAACAAAGAGCATGGCTAAATGTGCTAAGGATGTTGTTGCATGAAGCCAACAACCTTATGCAGAAATGATGGTGCAACAAATCTATAAGTTGGCAAAAGGACTGAGCAACCTTGGTAAGAGGTCAACTGATCAGGTAACATCAGGCGATGTTAATGGTAACCATGCAGGTAATGATTATTGGTGCCAAATTGCATGAACATTGAAAGAGGATTTGGTAAGATCTCTTCCACTATGTTTGAGCTATGTTGAGTTAGTTTGCATGTGATATTGAATACCGATTGGGACTGTTAACCTACCAAGCTTGGTGAGGTGTGGACAAGTGAACGAAATGATCCTTACACCCTATGACTGTTTAAGAAATCTCAATGCATTCATATGAATTTATATCATGCCATTTGTATGTTGGTTATGTGCTTAATAACCAAAGCAAGTGAGGACTGGTGGTACTGGTTATGTTAATACAAGTTATATGAGATGGTCATGTTTCAATCATAATATGCTTGAATGCATAGTACTCATGAAACAATTCAAAATAGCATTGAGTAGATGAGCATTAAGAGATTTTATAAATCTTGTGGTGCATTGTATGAATGCATAGGGATGATGCATATGTTATTGCAAAATAAATAATGAATGAAATGATGAATCGATGATAATTCTAGGATCATTTCATGGGCTGTTATGAATGCAGAATAGTAAGTGCATGAAGAGCCCAATCATGATCGATGGGCTGCTAGAATGCTCTGTGGAAGGACAAAGTTGTATGAATGATATGACTGTGAAATAATGAGTATTTACGATTTATTTAAGATGCATGGATAGTGTGACTATGTCTTGAAATTCTATCGTGATGATGATGCATATATAGAAGTGTATATATATTTCGTTGCATTTCAAATGTTAAATAGCTGAAGGTGTTTGAATTATTGAGTAGTATAATTCTGAGATCACTTCAGTGACTGTTATGGCAATGAATGATTATGTGCGTAGATACTCACGACGTGTTTGGCTGATTGAAGTTTCAGTTTTCAGGTAGAAAAGTCTTGCGTATGGCAATGAGGATAAGTCCATAGTAAAGACCGGGATCTACCGTGTGCAGAAGCCAAAGGTTATGAGAAGGTTCTCATGGTTGTAAATTTATGCATGAAACGAATCTGAAAATTGTCTGGTTTAAGTTTATGAGAATAGTCTCATAGTTGCAAATCTAATTTCTGTACGAAAATAGAGTTACAAATTTCAGATTTGTAAATGTTTCGGATTTGAAATTTTACTAATGATTGTTAATGACTGTTTGGCTTATATGAAAATGTGTCAGGAGGACATGCTGTAAGTGGATGCTCATGTATGGCAGCGGGCATAAGACCATAACGGGAAGAGTGGTGTCACTTACGGGAGCCAAATAATATGAGGATAGCCTCATGGATAAGAAAACCAATTTCTGTAGTAGACAGAGTTGCAGATTCATACTGAATTTAATTATTAGTGCCATGGATTTGTTATGGAACAATCGAATTTGAATTGTATTGTTAAATGTTGCTAACTGTTTGGCTGTTCAATAAGTGTGCCAGGGAGACACATTGCAGTAAGACCATGAGAGTGGGCCTGCAGAAGCCAAACTTCATGGGAAGAGATTCCATGATTTGAAAATGGCTTTCAGGTGAAACGCCATAAGACATTATTAATGTCTCATCTGCACTGCATGATTGGTAAACAATATGAGTGAGATGGTGAAGATTATGTTAGTAAGACATGTGAGAGGCATGTAACATCAAAAGGAATTGGGATGGCAAACCGAAGGACTATCAACTCAGAGAAGGAGCCTCCATTCCTCATTAAAGAAGAGAAATAACATCTGAAAAATGGATAAGTGTTCCACAAACCCTGAATGATATATATATATACATACATGCATGTCAAATTATTAGAGTTAATATGCAGAGCATGTTTTGATTTTATTCCCATTATGGCAGACTGCTTGAAGTATGATTAGGACCTTCATAGTTCACATCAGTAAGGAGTGCACTCCTTTTTGGTGCTGAGTTATGTTAGGGATGCCAATATTGACTACACTTTAAGGGAATGGACGCATTCCTGGTGTTTCAAGGTTGGATAGTGAATGTGATGACATATGTTACCGTTCTAGAGCAGCAATACTAATGAGCTTGCTATCCATTTTGTGTTGACAGATTATACATATGAAATTCAGTGCTGCACATTAAAGGGAAAAGCGAAGAAAGAATACTCAAGAGGACTGTATGAGCAGTGGTAACCATTGTGTAGGGTGAGTGGGTATCATGGGGCCATGATAGCCTGCAGTTAAGAAAGTCACCTAAAGAATTCCTAAATGGAATTGCCAGCTTACACAAGAGAAGAAGTGCCACCCTTGTGTGGGTGAAGAATTGTTATGCGCATTGAGGGATTGTGATACATGTGAAAGGCTGATGATGCAAGCCTAAGGCAGAGTAGTGGATCCTTGACCTGTAATGGTTGGTGGCGCAGTTACCTTCCATTGGCCGATGACCCAGACATATGTGCTGGATCGGCAATGGAGAGGGCCAACCAGGTATGGGACTGGTTGGGCACCACCAAATGCTTGGTAAACCCAGTCGACGTGAAGGTGTACTGGTAGGGCATTAATTATTTGATGATTTGGAGCATCCTGCATGTTGGCCAAACATCCTAGTCCGCAGGAGGATCCCAAGGCTTATAAAGTAAAAGCAGGACCCTGTGGACTAGAGAAGAAATGCACAATACAGATAAGTATTCAATTTCATTTATTTCTTGTTTGGAGTAATGAAGATTACAAGTATAAGTCTTGTAACAGTTAAGCTGATGCACTATTGTTTCTTTGTTGGAAACCTTGGTCATACAGGAAGCAAGGACCCTGAAAGAACTATAAATTGCTTGGTAAATCTAGAGAGTGGCTGGTTGGGCAAGATTATTGATGATTTGGAGCAGCCTGCGAGCTGGCCAAACATGCAAGATTATTAATGATTTGGAGCAACCTACGTGCTGGCCAAACATGCGAGATTGTTGATGATTTGGAGTAGCCTGCGTGCTGGCCAAACATGCAAGATTATTAATGATTTGGAGCAGCCTGTGTGCTGGCCAAACATGTGAGATTGTTGATGATTTGGAGCAGCCTACGTGCTGGCCAAACATGCAAGATTATTGGTGATTTGGAGCAGCCTACGTGTTGGCCAAACATACAAGGTTATTTGATGTTGAGGGGCAGCCTACGCATTGGCCAAACACCCAAATCCATAGGCGATTCCAAGGCTTGTAAAGCAAAGAAGGACCCTATGGAATAAAATGAAGACATCTAGTGCAGATAAGTATTTGGTTATCTTGTAATTTCTTGCTTATGAATATACATGTGTATATGATTTGGTTATGATTTCCTATGAAAATAAACTAAACATGTGAATTAATTCAATGTTTGAGTGTAGGTATTGCTGGAAGCAATGACTATGAAAGCATCTCAAGGATGCATGTGGACATGTAACCACCCTAAAGAGCTCAGCACGAGTAGTAATGAAAGATGAGGCTAGTGGAACTGTGTGAGTCCTAGCAGCCATAAAGTTTTCAGACTTATGGATGAGCTGGAAGATCCGAATCATCAGGAGCAGCTCGTGAAAATCAAAGGACTTGGTACTGAAAGTTCAAAGTAAAGAACAGAATGCAGGGCAGATCTGCAACATTTTTGAAGTTTTGGACATGTGTAAATTGTATATGTATGCCTAAGTCTTGGAACACCGAGGACGGTGTTATTCTAAGGGGGAGGGGATTGTAATACCCCATTTTGACTCTTAGGATGTATTAGCATTTAATGTAAATAATGTGTACATGTGATGTATGTTTTCCTAGCGTGGAGCTCAAGGCCAAGGCCCCGCTAGTGAAAGCCTAAATTTGGATTTAAAGGGGGAAAGCATTGATATTTGATGCCCATGTGCTCTTAAGCCATGGAAATTGTAATAGGATGTAAATAAACATCATACAATATAAAATTTCAAGACTGGCTATGGAGGCAACGAATAAGAAGGGGCCATGTGTATCCACTAGGCAGTGGTGAGGGGGTTGTGGGATTGAACCATAGGCTGCCATATGTCACATTGAGAACCCATTTGACTTTCCTTGTTGACATTTAATTTTGTTGTAAGGAAGTTGTTGAAGAATTCAGTCCATGGCTTCAATGGAGCATGGGCAAACCAGAAATTCGTATGGCAGGTATGGGCTCTATTTTTCTTGTACCACAAGTCACTCTACCTCATGGGAATTGGTTCTTCCTCATTCCCATTCCATTGTTGAACAACCCAGCATCATTTTTCATCTATTACGAATTGCCAGCACAGAGAAAAACCAGAAATCGTGACCTTGAGAGAACCCACGTTTTGGGAAGCCAAAAACGCCCAGATTTGGTATTGGACAGTGAAATCCAATGGGGGATCCATTGGTATGAACCTTGGGGCAAATTTGGGAGCATTAGCTATCCCGAAATCCATTGGGAAACCCAGTTTTTACAGCCCAGAAATGAAGTGACGGGATTGAGTTATTGGATAATAGAACTGTGAGAAATCCAAGTGTGAATGACTGAGCAGAGGTTTGGTTTGCTTGATAAACCCAGTGAAGACTAGGATCTCAAGGAATTAGCAGCTGGACCTTTCTATGCCCACCTTGAAGAGCACTGGAGGGAAGGGACGTCTGAGGGACGGTGCAGCAGAGAAGGGGACCTTCCTTGTGTTGGGTGCGGTAGGTATTGTGGGTGCCATGACTGCTGAGTTCATTTGAGATGCCTGTAGCTTTGTGGTTGAGCTCACTGGCTTAGCATCCTCCTCATTTGTCATTCGTATGCTTGATAAACCCAACGGTGTGTTGGCTTAGCATAGCTGATGACCGAAACCATGGCTGTGAGTGATCCTAGCTAGTTCTTCCTTAGTGGATACACAGCCCAGCTCGGGGGCGATCTCTCCGTTGAAAGAATACAGGCTGGACAGAGATCTATGTTTGGGTGGAACGTTGCTCTCACATAGCCAGTTGTTTGGACAGCTTCATCTTCAAGATAAGTGTTCTATGTATTATAAATTATTTGCATTTTGTGTTCTGCAATATGTTAAATTGTCCATGTTTATTGAAATGATTTGATTATCTTAATTTGGAATCCATGCATGGCATTGGAACGAGATTGAGTCTCTATATGCTGAATCATCCTCTACTGGGATATATGTATATATGTTAGGCATTACTGTTTGTGTGCTTTCTATTATGTTTAATTCCGCTGTGTTTATATTGAGTTGATTTTGCACACACAAGTTTTTAATTGTTATGAATTTATGAGTAAAGAAGTAATATTGGGGCTAAGTATTCCAAAAGCCCGATGTGTTGTTAACGTTTCCTTCCCTGCATTTGATGATTGATTGGTCATGTTCTCTCCCATGCGTTTGTAAGGCGGGAGGGGACATTACAATTGACATGATGAGTGCGACACAAATTCCTAAGGCGATTGATGATGGAAGCTTTCTTTGAATGATTCAATGGAGTAACAAGACTCAGGATATAGTGGAACTCGAGGACAAATGGATGATCCAAGTGTTTTATGCAAATGTAGATGAGTGCCATGTTCAAGAACTACTACATACTGCCACTAACAAGGTACGTAACACAAAAGCTTTCCTTTTTCCCCATCATGAACAATGAGTGCCTCATGTGTTTTTTACGAGCTTGATGAGGGTAACCAGATGCTCGGTATAGCTCATCTCATAGATGAGTCCAATCCCAAATATTTTTTGAACTTGGAATAGGAGGGGTTCGTCCCATGGTGGGCCATCAATGTAATAGTTTAACGAGTCCATAGAAGGTAAACTCGGTCGTCATTTCATGTTTAGAGAGTCTAAAAATATCTAAAGAAGACTCCAATGGTCCTTTTTCATAAAGTTAGCCTCATCGCCCGAAAAAATGGTAAAACAACGCAGGAGAGGACTCTTCCAGTCATGATTGAATGGAGTATACCTTTTTCATAACTAGTGCCCCCTGGTCTGAGAAAGGGGTAAACTATCACCAGGAAGACGACCATTCAAATTTTTTTACAAGCGTGAACGTGATAAGTTCACTTGGCAATCTTTTTGTATTTTGAGAGCATGAAAAGGGCTTAAAGGTAGACTTTGGGGGGTTCCCTTTCCGTAGGAGTTTAACGAGCCCGAAAAACTGATAAATCGTAACTCGGTAATGTATTCTCATAGTTTCAAGAGCACAAGAAAGAACAAAGAGTAAGCTCATTAATTGCGATCTATGAAAAAATGGGTAAACGATAAAAAACTCACAAGGGGTGTTCATACCTGAGATGACCATTCCAATATGAAAATGGCATAGAAAGGCACTTCACAACTCTTGCACACTCAGAAACTAGGTCAAATAGTCAACCGAACGTTCAAATACAATAAAACTAATCCAAACTATAGAAAATAGCATAACAGCATCAAATATTTGAAAAATGAATATTCCATTTTGTTTTATAAATAGAAATAAAAACCAAATATAGTCACCATTGTTCTATTTTCCAAATTTGGGAGGAATAGTGCCATTTGCTACCAGATCTTCACTTGTCAATTTCGGGAGCTACGATCAGCCATTTCACTTGCCGTTAGGAACAGGTAACCCTAAACTTCAGCCAGCAAAATCGTAGTGGTTTACAATTTTTATTTTCAGTCATTTTTTTGGGCTTTGGGTTGATTTGGGAAGGGCCATTGCACCCTCGGCTCGTCGCAGTTGGCCCTTTCGAGAACTGCGATGAGACCAAGTTGTCGCAAATGGAATATACATGGACTACGAGGTCGTTGCCCTGTTTGCAAAAACAGGGTGCGCCGACGGCGACGTCCATCCCCAAACTCAAACATAACTCAAAAGAAGGACTTCCAGTGGGTGAAGCAAGTCCTAACATTGTTAAAAAATTCCTGTTGACAGGTTCCAAGCATCGAAAATGGTTTTGGGATGGCGGGAAAGGGAACATGAATTAGATGATGAACAAGCTGCAAATGGTCCACATTGTGTGGAAGCTTTGAGAAACTGTGGGCTCCTCAAGTTCTTCCGCATTCAGGGGATGAGATCCCAACTTCCACTACTGAACCCTATGCTCCAATGTTGGGATGCAGCCCAGTAGTAGTTCCTGATTGGTGAGCATAAACTTCACATAGATGTTGAGGACATCTATTTTCTGACTAGTTTGTCCTGAAGGAGGGACAATGTGACACTCACTGGATCACGTGGGAGTGATTGAACCATGGAAGATTTGATCCGACAGCATTGTGGTCCCAACGCCCATGCATCTAGCGGGAAGGTACCACTAGAGGATAGGGACCTCAGAGATCCACACATGGCCAGGTGGACCGATGTGATGGCTCGGCATGGTGGGGGTCCTATCATCGGATTCCCTCCTGAGTTCTTCACTTGGTTGGCAAACTAGTTACTGATGGTGGAGGACTTTCCATATAGTGGCACCGACTTCACAGATGACCTAGACCCTTGAACTTTTTAAGTTTTGTGCATTTATGATTTTTTTGATATAGTGCTGACAGGTGAACAACATGTGTGTGCAGATGTGGGGCCTATACGACCAGTGGGGACCTCTCTTCTGGCTAGGAGAGAGAGAGGAGAGGGAGCGATGGTGGATCCAGCTATGCACGCTACCATCGTGGAGATGGAAAGAGTCTACACCAACCTGAGTGGGTTGAAACTGGATGTTCCTGAGCCGACGATAGATGAGGTGCCGCGGCCCATGCATGTGCACATGGTTGGAGCGACTACGCACTTCAATGCACTGCTTCGCAAGGTTGAGATAGAAGTGGACTGTTTCCAGACTCAGCTGGCTAGGGTTGCTAGACCACCTAGGGTTGTATAGGCTAGGCGATAGGCCACATGTTGTCATTGTGTGTGTACTGAGAGCTTAGAGGCCTCAGATTTTGTACTACTGAAAGCTGCGAAGCTTCAAATTTTGTAGAGACTTACTGAAAGCTATCGGGCTTCAGGTTTTTGTATTAGCACTACCTTTTTGAGATTATATATATATACAGATAGTCTGGCGATTTATACATTATGTGTTTAAAAAAATAATGATGTGATCTTGTTTATATGCTTGCTTCTATACAGTGCATTATTTACATGTTGTGAATGCTTTTACATGTTATGAGTATCATGTGTGTGCGATGTACCAATCTAGAATGAAGTTGGCCATCGAGTCGGCAACTGTGTTTAACTCTCGTGGAATGTGCAGGTATTGAATGGTTTCAAATGACCTTTCCAAGAGATGGAGTAGGGTAGGATCACGAATAGCGTAAACCCGGATAAGATGGGAAACCACTAGTTGAGAATCCATGTGGATGACAATGTGGTTCATACCCAAGGAAATTGCATCGGTTAAGGTTCCAACTACCGACAAATACTCTGCGGCATTATTGGTTGCGAATCCAAGGAAACTTCCTCCTGAACTGATGAGCTTACCTGTTGGGGAATACAGTACCTAGGTTACCGAGGCAAGGTTACGGGTATGCCGGTTGGCGCCGTCCGCGAATCCATAGCACGTTGCCATCTGCAGATGCAGACAGAACATGGTATGAGAAGAGAAAACAAGATCTAAAGACACTGAAAAACAAGTGCGTCACACCACACAAACACACATAAGCACGCCATGTACAGTATATACAAGAAAATCTATGCATGAGAGGGTCAGGCATAGTACCTGTTCAGGTAAATCCCATTACGGGGTTCACCCAAAGATATTCCGTCATAATCTTCAAGCTCGTAAGCTCCATTTTCCAAAACAAGTTTGACGATATAAGGTCCGTGCCACATGGAATCTAACTTTCCTGCTCCTAGTTTGTCATGCTTCTGGTCATATGTGAGGACCAGGTCACCCTCGTTGAAGATACGGGGTTCAACTGACTTGTTGTATTTAGCTTTGATGCATTTCTTGTGTGGTTCATTAGCAAAAGCAGCATCTCGATGAGACTCGTCAAGTTTTGCTAAGTACAGGAAATGTTCTTCGTCGGCAGTAGTGTTAGGAAGAAGTTCGACAGCGAGTTGCAGAGATGGAATTTCACACTCTATAGGTAGGACAGCTTCCAATCCATACACCAGTTGGAAAGGAGTGAAAACTGTGGCGGTTGGACTTGTGTGTACCTACCATCCGTTGGACCATAGTTTTCAAGACCTTGTTAATGGCCTTGACCTATCCATTGGATTGCGGGTAGTAAGGTGTTGAGTTTTCATGTTGAAAACCCAATCTATCGCTCAGATCATCAACCATATGGTTCTGAAAGTGAGAACCATGATCGGTAACTATAGCCCGAGGAACTCCAAACCGTGCTTTTACATGATTGAACATGAAGAGTGCGGAACTTTTGCTGTCGTTTTGGTATGTAGGCATTGCCTCGGCCCACTTTGTGAAGTGATCTATAGCTACGATGATGTAACTATGCCCCCCGACCGAGTTAGGCTTACAATGCATAAAATCGATGCCCCGTTTTGCAAAGGGGCCCGTGGCAATATCCGGGTGTAACGGGGCAGGATGGGTGCGCTTCTTCGTATGGAAGTGTTGGCATGGAGGACATCTTTTCACGGCCTCAATACAATCTTTGAAGATAGTAGGCCAATAATATCCTGGGCGCAAAATCTTCTAGGTTGTAGCCATTCCAAAGAGGTGACCACCACATGCCCCAACATGATAGTCATTCAGAACATGTTCAGCGTCATCGTGAGTTAGACAACATTGAAGAATTGAATCGATGCCACGGCGGTACAAAGTATCATTGATGATCAGATAATACTTCGCATGGTGACGTATTCTACAACGGTTGTCACATGACAGTTGAGGGTTGAAGCGTTGGGTTTGAAGATATAATTAAGTATCTCCATACCATGAATCAGTCATACTGATGAGAAACAATGATTCGTCTAGCAAAGAGTCATGGTGCTCAACTTCTACATCAAAACGGGGAAGGTCACAAATAAGCTCAGCAAACACTAGGGATTTTTTGGACTTGACTTTATCGAAAAGAAGATTGAATTCTTGCAGTATCACAATCCAGTGTGAGTACTTGCCCCCAAGCACCTGACGTGTGAGTACGTGGTACATGGGGTTCGAGTCTACGATGATAGTGGTGGTGCAGAGCAAGATATAGTGGTGGAACTTTTGGACGGAGATGACCGCTGTGAAAGCGAGTTTTTCGACATGTGAATATCTAGTTTCAGTGTTAGTGAGACCCTTACTTACATACTATATTACATGTTCCTGGGTGTTTTGATCTTCATGTACCAAAACCATGGCAATAGTGGTAGCAGAAGCGGCGAGATATAAGATGTAATCTCGAAAATAATTTGGCGGTTGGATTATGGGGGCATGCATGATGGCATGTTTGATGTTGTCAAAGGAGTTTTGAGCTTGATTGTCCCAAATGAAAGGGACGTCCTTCTTAAGCAATCTCATATACCCCTTAGTATTTTCCGTGAAGTTGTAAACAAAACGACGTAAATAAGTCGCCTTCCCTTGGAGACTTTGAAGTTCCGTCACATTGGAGGGAGGTGGGAGGTTGACAATAGCCTCCACCTTTAAGGGATCGATGCGGATCCCATCCTTCGAGATGATAAGTCCTAAGAGGCGTCTAGATTCAACGCAAAAGATACACTTATGAGGATTCAGACAGATGTTGTAGCGTCTGCATCTGAGGGAAATGGCCGTTAGATGATCCATGTGGAACTCATGCTGCTTTGAATGAGCAGGGAGATCGTCCAGGTAAGGTTCCACAAAGTCCTTAATATCATGGAAGGCATATGACATGGCTCATTGGAATGTGGCGCTAGCGTTTTTAAGGCCAAATGGGAGTTTGCAATATGCAAACGTCCCCCAAGGACAGATGAAAGCCATCTTATATTGGTCGACTGGGTTGATCTCAATCTGGTTGTAACCAAAAAAGCCATCCATGAATGAAAAGATGACGCTTCTAGCACAATTGTCGATAATCTGGACAATGAATGGGTTCAGGCAATTGTCCTTTGGGAAATCCTTGTTAAGGTCCCGATAATCGACACAAACACTAATGGTGCCCTGCTTTTTTTTCACAGGGACGACGTTTGAGACCCAATCCATCAACGGGATAGGATAAATGAAACCAACCTTTAAGAGTTTTTCAATCTTTGCCTTGACCACTGCAGTTTTCCGGGGGTGTACCGGTCACAACTTTTGATGTATGGGTTTGATGTCAGGATAGGTTTTTATTTTGTGAGAAACAATCGTGGGGTCTATCCCAGGCATCTCCTCATAGGGCCAAACGAATACGTCTCGAAATCGCTTGAATAAGGTCGTTCCCATAGCTATTTCTTTAGGGGAACACTTCTGGCCTATGCAAATGTGTTCCACTACACCAAGTTTTACCAAGATGTCTACCGGGGTGGTAGGATCAACATTGGCCAAGTTACCCTTAGTGTTCGAAAGGCATGTAAGTATGGGAGAATGAGGGAACGAGTAGATATCCGGGAAAAATATGGTGTGAATGTTGTTCTCTATGTACTCCAACGGTGGAAGAAAAGAGGACCTATCGTGAAGGTCATCCCATGGGCCATCATCAACATTCATAACTTCCATGATGGACTCATCTGAATGAAAATTCCGGAGTAAGAGGTCGGGTAGGGATGATGCCCGTTGTAGAGAACAAGATAGGGAGGCCATGGTTAGGTGGTCCTCCGGTGCTGATTGGATAGCCTCATAAATACGTTCAGCGGGTGAAAGAGGCATTGCGTCTCCAATCAGGTGTGTTGTGACTTCGTCCGGTACAAGCCAAGTATCAGTAGAGCGAGATGAAATCTCCGCGGAGATCATGTTCACCAAGGAAACATGATTAGGGGGGTTCGAAATGGGAAAAATGCCTATGAGAGATGAATCTTTCAAAAGGCCAACCCCTATACTCTCATATTGTTTTGACGTTTGTCCAATGGAAGGAACATGGTCACCACGATGAGTAGTAGTGTCCGATGTGCAAAAATATAATTGGTCAATGGTAACAATTTGTCCTTGGTGGGGGAATTGCACCATGCGGAAGATTGAAGAAGCTACCGCTTGCATGGTGTAAAACCAATTACGACCAAGCAAGAGATTATAGTCTATTGGGGCGGAGACCACTTCCACATTGATGGTTACAGTATTTCTGCCTATCTCGACTGCGAGAGCTTGTAAGATCCCATGAGGTTGAAATCCATGCCCGTCGAATGCTTTCAACGTGGTGGGAGAATAATTCATTTCAGGAGAGCCGATGGCTCTCCAACAGGAAATCGACATGATAGATGTAGAGCTGCTTTCATCCAGAAGGGTACGATGGACAATTTTCCCAGCGAGGTTTGCAGCTACGTGAAATGCGAGCTAATGGGAAAGCCTCGGCTTGAAATGGTCAAGTCGGAACACGATGGTATTCGAAGAATCAGGGTCAACTACATCGATTGCTGTGAGGAGAGTTTTGCATTGATTGGGACAATTCTGCAAAACTTCCAGCGTGGACATGGCGCAAGGGGCTTGTGCCAAGTCTTCTACGATATTGTAAATCTGTGCCGCCTGAGCATTAGGATTAAAAACAACTTTCCTAATCGTGCCCTTGGGAGGTTGCAATATCGAATCGAAGGATGGATTCTCAATGGTGAGAGAAGTTGATGGTACAGTGACATCAGGTAAGGAGTTGGAAGCTTTTTCAGCATTAATCCCAACAGGTTCCTTCGAAGGGACTGTGTCGTATGATCGCGAGCAAGTGTTCAAATTGATCATCTCATTTCGCACCATGAGAACATGCGTGGTATTGGATGATTCCCCATGGGATGGGGGAGGTTGAGCAATCATCTGCTGGTTTTGAGCAGGAAACAGGTCGTTGAGGACTGTGGGAGTGGGTTTACCCCTAAGAAAATTTTGGACTTCATCTCTATGGGGACACTCTTTAGAGAAGTGATCATCTCCACACAATAAACCAGGATATTTTAGCTTCCGTTTCTATTTGGTGTCATCAGGAGTGCTCTTTTGTTCCCGCTGGGAAAAATATTTCTTAGGTTTTCCTTTGTTTTTCTTCTTATTGCCAGACTTCTGAGGTGAAGCTATGAGACAGAATTCACTTCTTCAATAGCAGTAGGAGCGGATGACTTGGTGGTGTTGAGACCAGCCTATGTTGGTAATGCAGATGAAAACCTTGGGGATTCAAAGAACCAAGAGTTTGATGAGGAGGCTGGGTGTGAAGGGATCCGAAGAATATCAAACAAAGTGCCAGATTGAGTGTAGACTAGGTCTAGTACATGGGCACTCGCGATGGCTTGTTCTTCGGTGACAACACCTCGCATGGAAACATCTATTGCTATGACAGGGATGAGTGACTTCGTAAACCAGTCTGCTAGGAGTTGATCTGGAATGGGAGCTTTGATGAGATGCCGTCTCCTTCGCCACTTGTGGATATGATCAGAAATATGAGTAGCGGTATTCTAACGGAGCGAGGTTAAAAGCTCAGTACCAGTTTCATACCATATAGACAGTTGGAAATGAGTCAAAAAGTTCATGGCAAGAGAGCTAAAGTCAGGAAAAGAGTGGGGTGGCAACTCAATGTACCACTTGGAAGCCGAACCGGTGAGAGTCCTTTGAAACAATCGAAGACGAATCGAGTCGTCCATTTAGGAATTAGATGAACACCATAAATGGTAAGTCATCACGTGGTTTTTAGGATCTTCACCTGGCTTGCTGTCAAATTTCGGGATATCAGACGGAAGTTTCACTGGAAAAGGTGGCTAATTAGTTCCGTGGTAAATGGGTTCGTTGGTTAAACGAGATAGGTCAGGTAGGTCCAAGGTAGCCAAAAAGGGCAGTTGTGGACTAGGCTATGCGTATTGATAATACGGATAAGGCATGTAAGGACCAGTATGACCGTAAGGTGTACCTGGAGGAAACTGGTCGTAGGGGGGTGTGCCGCCCGGACCGTAAGGGGGTCCGCCACCATAAGGTGGTCCATTCCAATAAGGTGGGGGTCCACCTCCACCACCGGTAGGAGGTGGAGGTACGCCGCCACCAACAGGATGAGGTGGGGGTCCATAACCATAATAAGGCAGCCCACCACCGCCTCCGCCAGGAGGGGGTGGTGGACCACCTCCGCCACCAGAAGGATGGGGGCCTCCACCACCACCACTGCCACCATAGTAATTAGGTCCTCCACCTCCTCTGCCTGGAGGGGGTGGTGGACCACCTCCACCACCCGAAGGGAAATGTCCTCCTCCACCATAATAGGGTGGTCCCCTGCCGCCTCCGCTTGGAGGGGGTGGTGGACCATTCCCACCACCGTCGGAAGGGTGAGGGACATTGTTGGTAAAATGAGGAGGGCCTTCACAAAAGTTAGGTGGGGGCCCACTGCCTCCAGTAGGAGGTGGGGGAGGATCGATCAGGGGTGGTGGTGCTTGAGGGATAGTTGTTTGGGGTCCGTGTTGCAACACAAGCTGTTGCCCCCCCATAGAGTGTATGGATTCCTGGGATAAGGTATCTCGTATGGTGCATTTACGGGATTAGATTGGCCCAGAACAGGGTTAATAGAACTTGGATACGCTTGACTCCATGAGGGTAGGGTTACATTGGATGGACCCCCAACATGAGATAATCCCATGGTGGATGGTATAGCGGGTTGATAAGTTCCAACAGAAGGTCCGTTGGGGATTCCACTGCCTACGTTCTGGTTAGGAAACTGGGGTTTTCCCCCATCCATAACAAGCTGAACACTATTCAAAGGTTGAACCAACGTAGGTTGTTGATTAGCTATCGTAGTAATAACGTTACCAATGAGATAATCTGTGGGAATGGAATATCCTCCCCTTGAATTTTGAGGTGGGGGAGGAGCTGGTAAAGTAACTGTGGTAGTAACAGGTGTGCTGGACTATTGTCCTTCCACTGGTTGGTTCACTTGAGGTGTAGGACTGGAATCTTGTGAGGGCTGACCAGTCTTGTTAATTGTCGCATGGTGGGAAGATTGTTCCAGTGATCCAAAAGATATTGGATGAATTGAGGTATCTCTATACTCGGGTCTTTGCTCGAGACTTTGTCTTCGAATTTCATTACCCTTAACACATAACTGATCCAAGCGTTCTTGAATAGGTGCAAAGATTTTGGCAGGGTCGGGCATGTAGAAGGGTCTAGAGAGCTCTGGAGTAGTCCAGTTGGGTGGTGATGCGATGGAAAAATGAGCCACTGGGTGACCAGTAGAAGATGTCCAGTAAGCTACTGAAGGACCAACAGTTGTTGTAGGGTTGTCCTGGGGTCAGTTTATCCATTCCAATGATCTAGGTTCTCCCGGCATGACAGGAGAAAAATCTTGTGAAGTGGGGATTTGTGCTTCTTCATCTTGTGGGGGATGAGAGGCAAGTGAATCCAGAGGATTTTGTGGAAACACAAGTCCTTCAATGTTTAGAGTGGGGTTTTCCACTTCAGTGATTATGATTGGGTTACGCGGATCCATTCTTACCCTCAAAATAACCTTCGGATTAAGGGGATATTTGGGTGATAAGTTTAAGATCCTATGGGATCTTCTCTAGGGAAAATCCTTAAGAGCGTCAGGAAAGTCAGCCAAAGTGGCTGAAACAGCGTTTCTCCTAAGGGTAAGCTAAAAAGAAAAGCAGTCCAGAAAAACCTACTCAAACTAAGGAAACAAGTAGACTTATGTGACAGAGTGGATTCAAAAGTCTGGAACCTCACGGGATTATCAAGGCATCACAAACCGCGATATACTGCAGGGTCCAACAATATGACGCGACAAGGAGGATTGGGACTGTACCCTTGCCTGCATACCCGATTACCTGGATAGTACGTGCGTGCTAATCTCTCTGAGTGTTGTTCTCGGTGTATTGCTTTGCCAATATGGCCAAATGGTTAACTTTGTCGGTTTCAAGAATCCTAGTGGTGTCTCTCAATATACTCAAGGTACGTGGGAGCTCAAATCACAACATTTTTCCTTTTCTTTTTCTTTTCAAATCAAAACGATACTAGGTAATGAAAAAAGAGGATTCTGAGACAGAATATGCAAGTTTTTCAATTTCACTTTAAATGGCCTAAAAGCAATGAAAAATAAAAAATGCACCTATCTTCCCCTAGCATGGAAATACTTTTGCAAAATTGGAAGTGTAGCTTCAGTCTTTCAAGAAGATGAGCGATTCGTATTTAAAAAAAACACAAATGATCATACATTCATTCAATTTTCCAAAAGATTGATAAATGAAACATTCCAACGCAAGAACATTTTTCTTTCAAGAACACTCAAGAAATGATGGGAAAGAAGCACTTTTTAACTTTTCGATAGATGCATCAAAGAATAAACTTGATAACAATTGAGCTTTCAGATCTAAACGACTGAAAATAAAACACTACTTGCAACACTCAATACTCAGAAAACTCAAGAAAAGACAAGCACTCAGTTAAGCTGAAAGACACACTTAACTCAAAATCAAGCAGTAGCAAGCAAACCAAGCAAGCAAAGCTCAAAAAATAATGTAAACGAGGTCTGGAAGTTGATCTAATGTAATGATCAGACCAGGGATGGAAGGAAGGGAATGCAAGGGTGAGCGGATGAAGGTGGAGGAGACAAGAGTACCCACCACTACCAGTCCTCAGACTTGTCCAAAATGGAACCCAAAATCAATCCAAACAAAACTGAACACTCAATACATGAATCAAGGAATGGGATCTCTGGCTGGATCTTATAGCACAAAGGGAGTTCATACAACAAATCAAAGTTCATAATTGGCAAATGGAGAGGGGATGCCTGCATGCCAAATTTTGACAAATCGACGCACTCTATGGTTGTACACAGTACGACGTCACGGTTTACCAATGCGGGAAGTGCAATGACGTCGCAGTATACCAATGAAAAGGATGCGACGAGTGACTAATAGGTAAAGAACAGAGGCTAGCAATGACATAGTGTCGCTCTATTTCCACTAACCAGGTGCGATAGGCGAAGTCTAAATTCAAAAATGAATCAGATCTTCCAGCAATGAACCATGGAATGGTTTGAAAATGAGTTGTATAAACTCAGAGGAAGCATATCAAAACCTTCAATATGAAGATCTAATAGTGAAATCAACTTGAGAATCAAATGACAAATGGAAGGCTTGTCTCAAGCAATCAACTGGAAATGACTCTCAGGCAATTACAGAATCAGACATGTGAGTCCCCAGTATGGTCGCCAGATTCGTTTGTTGGAAAATCCACTCGAGCGGATGTGAGCCAGATCTCCCTAGCTCAATGCGAGTCTAGAAAAAATAAGACAGGCTACGAATGCATTTCCTAGATCTACTTAAGGATCAAGTACTAGATGTCTTACCTTTCACTTCGCTATCATTTCTCCTGAATGCTGCTCCACGTCCCACAGTCGTCAGATCCAAGCTGCAAGACCTGTCAAGACAAGCAACAAGAGAAACAAGTAAAGGGCATCTATACAATAAGAGATCTAAGTGAACAATTAAGCAGGTAAACTACTCAATATCATTACACACATGAACAATATTGGTGGAAAGCATTTGTATTACTGTAAAAATAGGGAAGTACATAGCAAAGATATAGAACTACAATCAAGGATTAATGCTGCAGCCCTTCTCCAATAAATCCATTTGCCATTTCCTCCTAAGGAAGCTTGAGTCTCTCAAGGATGAGTAGGGATCTCTCAAGAGTGATTTCACCAGCATGTAGACACCATAGACTTCCTCTCTTTAGAGAGGGGTAGAGCTTCTCTTATATAGGAATAAGTGGATAGGGTATGGATAGGATAGGTTGAGATATGGTAGGAGAGAGATAGGGGATCCTCCTAAGGTTTTATAAATTGAGTACCAACTCCCCTAGAGGTCAGGGATAAGGTCGCAAGTCAGCAAGTTTCGAGAAGAACCTCGAAGAAGCTATTTTTGCCCATTAACTGACTTCGTTGCACCCTGCAATGAAGCAAGCTACAACATCGCATGTTGCATGAGTGCAACCTGTGACGACCTCTCAAAACCTGGTACAACTGGGTACAAATCCTCCCAGGTTAATTACTCAGTCAAGATATCTTCAGGGGTGTATACACTAAATCTCATGATGGGTAGATTTTGGGTGTAACAATGGCTTCAATGCAGCATGGGAAGCCTAGAAATTTGTATGGTAGGGTATGGGCTCTGTTTCCTTAACCCACAAGTCACTCTACCTCATGGGAATTCAGTTTTTCCTCATTCCCATTCCATTGTGGAAGATCCCAGCTTCAGTTTTCATCCATTACTCATGCCCAGCAGTGAGAAAGACCAAAAATCGCAACTTTGCAAGAACCCACATTTTGAAGTGCCATAAACGCCTAGAATTTGGTATTGACAGTGAAATCCAATGGGGGATCCATAGATATGAAACTTGGGGTGAAATTGAGAGTATGAGATACCCCGAAATCCATTGAAAACCCAGTTTTTATAGCCTAGAAATCTAGTGATGGGATTGAGTTATTTGATGACAGAATTGTGAGAAATCCAAGTGTGAATGTTTGAACAGAGAATTGGATTGCTTGAATTTAGCTTGAGATGTCTGTAGCTGTGTGGTTGAGCTCACTGGCTTAGCCTCCTCCTTTTCTTATTGCATGCTTGATAAACCCAACTGTGTGTTGGCTTAGCATGATTGTTTGAGTGAAACCATGGCTGTGAGTGAGCTTGTTTAGTTCCTCCTTAGTGGATACACATCCGAGCTCGGGGGTGATCTCTCAGCTGAAATAATATAGGATGGACATAGATCTATGGTTGGGTGGAACGTGGCTCTCACATAGCTATTTGTTGGATAGTTTCATCTTAAAGATAAGTATTCTCTATGGTTTAAATTGTGATAATTTTGTGCTCTGTTCTGAATGTTAATTGTTCATGTTAATGAAATGAAATGATTCTCTTAATATGGTTGATATGAAGCTTGTGCATAGCCTGAGTATGGGTTGATTATTGTATGATTGTTTCGTTATTCTTCCTGGAAGAAATAGGCTGATGTATTCCCTTCTGCGTGTGTGTTATTATGGTTATTCCGTTGTGTTTATATTGAGTATGATTCTGCACTACATTTCAAGATAATTATTCTTTGTGGTTTGAGTTATGTTAATTCTATGCTTTGCAATGTTTTAATTAATGACTGTTGTTATATGTTGAATGCATGATTAAATGGTGTGTGGATAGTGTGTAATTCTGTTGTGTTTATTAAGAATGATTTGCATGCATAAGATTTTATTTATTCATGATTTTTCCAACTAATGAATGGGGCTGAGATTGTCAAATAAGACCGGTATGTTGGTTCATGTTTCCTTCCTTGCAACAGATCGACAGGAGGGGATGTGACAGTTGAAGTCTGAGGATAAGGGGTGTCTTCCCCAACATATGAATACATTTTCTTTCTCCTTAGTCATTTCAGCATTGCAAATGATAATGTGACATGTCCACAATAATAAATTTGTTTGTCTTCTCGGTGTCAATGGGCATGCTGTAGTTTCCATCTTCAAATGCAACTCAAAATAGCAGTGCAATGATTGAACTTCTATAATTCCTTATATTGCTAATATGTTTATTTGTATATGATTAACTAACATCTTCATACATTGAAAGCTATGCATGACTTTAATGGATGTGCATTTGTACAGGTTGGATACATTGTGACTTCATGCTTATTAAATGAGAATCATGACTTCTTACGATTGGTTATCAATACTGTTCACAATGATATTATTGGGCGGAATGAGATGTTTCAATGTTTGGCACTTACTATGGTAAGATCTTGTCTTGGAACCTCTATTCTGAAATAAATTAGGTTTCTTTCTAATTGTAGTAGTTTTCCTGTTTAACCTATGGTGTGCATCCAGACCACTACATGATTGGGAGATAAAATGGTTGTTACTTAAGTTAAATGTAGATTTCCCTATGCAATTATAAAGAAAGGAAGAATCTGTTGTTGGCTTCTCTTAAAGGAAGTAGAATTCGTTTAAATGGAAAAGGTGATCAGATGGTGTGGGAATTTGCTCCATCACGCACCTACTCTCCCCTTATGGGCTACTTAAGGTTGTGCAAGGGTGGAACACAACTTGATAATCGATGGTGGTGGAAAAATGTTTGGACTTTAAAGTGCCCACAAAAAACAAGGATTTTCCTCTGGCATCGATTAAGCAACCGTGCATTGACTTGGGATTTCCTTCAAAAAGGGGCGTGGAAAGGCCCGAGCATATGTGTGTTATGATGTAGAGAGAAGAAGACAAACAGTCAAATCATTATGGAATGATCATATGCGAAAAGGGTTTGGATGGATATTGAATTGTTGTTATGGATCAAGAATGGATGGCAGGGAGAAAATGTGGAGGAAGGTTTCAGGATTTGGTGTGAAGATCCGAGGACTAGTTTTGCTCGATCTTTTCCAACAATCATCGCATGAGGATTGTGGCTATCCATCAATCGTGTAATATTCGAGGAGAAGTTCGTCTCACCACTGAGTTTTTCTATTCAAATTTGGAGCATCCTGTCACACTTCCCACGAGAGGAGGCCACTAAAATGCAGAGGAATATTGTGGAAGAACAGATTGATAAATTGACTCCTTGGGGTTTCTTCAATGGGGAAGTCCAAGGAATTCCATCATAGTGTGGAGGTGGGGTCATTTTAATTCTCTCAGAATCTCATTTCATCAAATTCAAAGCTGGTTTGGGCAGGGGGGCAAACAATTTTGCGGAACTATCATCTTTAAGGTTATTTCTATGTTTGGCTCTGGAGAAGGGGGGAAATGCTCTTCAGGTCTTTAGAGATTCGAAGTTGATACTAGACTGGCTCAATAACATAAGTGTTTGCAATGATTTAGCACCGTTTATTTGTCTCTGGGAGGTAAAGAGGATCAAGGCTACATTGGAAAGGGCCACCTTCACACATGTCTACTATGAAAGGAATGTAGAGGATGACCTTCAATCGAAAGTAGGAGTGGCGATGGAGCATAGCACTTGGTTCCTCTCAGAGATCATGGACGGGGTGGTATCCGGATATTATCACCCTCCCTTTTACGACTTCTAAGTGGTTTGATTGATGAGGCCTGAACTATAAATCTATACTCTCGATGGGATCTGTTTTTGTTTTTGATTTATATGAGACTGATTGTGATCGATGTAATCGAAAATATGATATTTTTTAAGTTGGGTCGAGGTCTGTGACCTTTTGATCATTTCTGGAAGATATGTGTTTGCGTGAGGAAAGGGTAAAGATAGTTTATATCTAGTTTTTGTCTTTCTAGAGAGGACTCCATAGTGTTCTTTAACGAGCTTGAAAAATGTAATTTTGGACTTCCATATGGTAGTAATAAAATTATGAGTTTTTTAGATGAAAAAATAATTTCCAAACCAAGAAAACATTAAACCTAGAAATGAAATTTTGCACTTCGTCATATAACTTAAAATCCGAAGCCATAAAGCAAAAGATGATCGACCTAATGGTGTCTTGGAATTCTGCCCTGTGATATTGGAGTTTAATCACTGGGATCAAATTTAACTAGCGATTTAACAAACAACACCACCCCTGCCCTCTGTCCTATCACTGTAAAACATCATTCACCTTTCATAAAACCCCAAACTTCGAATAATAGTGCACCAGTAAACCTTCCAGTGATTGCTATTTGTGGTGAAGAATCTTAGACGTTGTCACAGAAATTTTCTAATACTCGTTCGGCTGCTTTCCTATGCTTCTCCGTTGATGAACATGGATAGAACACTCGAACATGATAGAGAGCATGAGAAGAGGGATTTTTCCCTCTACACGGTGTTCACATGTGACCAATTATTATGCGAACATTCCAATAATTCCAAAATATTGTTATGAGAAAATTTGGACCATAATTACTATTTTATGGTCCATATATGTCAAAGGAGCCAAAGAAGGGAGATTCAGATAGATTAAAAAGGTTATAATAGTAAATAGGGAAAAACAATCTTAGATTTAAAGATATTGTTTTTTGGATGTAGTTTGGGTGGTTGGGAGGAATAATTGTTACCCTTCTTGTAAGTGACATGATGTTCTTGTTGAGCTCCAATGTAATGATTAAGTGGATTATGTAATCATAGCAGGTATTGGCATAGTAGTCAGAATACTTTGGTTGTGTTCACTAGGAAAGATAATGGGTTTACAATTAATTTTTAAAATATGATTGTAACTTTGCTCACATTGTCATGGTTTTGATTTCTTTTGTCCTTTTTCCTTTTCTACATTTGATTAGTTTAAGACTTGTTTCTGCATTTTTATCTAAAATTTTTATGTGACTAACATATATGAAATTGTCATTGACATATTTTCTTTTGACATTATGATGATCGACATTGGCATATGCAATGGAAATTGGGGCCAAGTGCAATTCTTGGGAAACTAATTTGGTGGAACAGATACTCCCAACTTATGATTGCTTGGTTGAAAAGCGACCAAATTGAATTGTGCTAATTGATCCCTCGTGATGCTAAATTTATGAATGTCTGCCTCAATAGTGATACGAAGAAGCTTGTTAACAAAAATGTTTCTCTTACATCCAATGGTCATTTATATGGACCTATATATGTCATTGATTACAACCAAAATTACATCCAAATTAGCATCCATTGACATTATTGCATCAATATGAGAGATGTCTTTAATGTCATCATTACCATTGACTAGTTTTGTCCTTATAATGCAATTTGGTTTGGATGTTGATGCATCATGCATCAAAATTTAGTCACGTTTCCTTCCACAAGTATATCTAGGGGATTAAGCCACATAACTAACCCTTTCTCCCAACTGCAATCTAACAATATGTGAGTATTTGTCTCTTGATATAAATGAAAATAGGGACATCGGCCCTCTATTTTTATGCAACAAATTTACAAGCATGTCCATTAAATTGCTAACCTGATAGAAATGGTAGATGAGGCATTGTCCTAGAAAGAATGATGAGAGAGAGGTGATACATGAGCCACCTCTGTCTCACCCTGACGTCACCTACATGAACCCCTTATAATATTTCTCCAACATATTGTGGGGTGTGAGTCGATGGTTATACTATGCAAGGAGGAGCTTCTGACAAGAAGCAAGCCGAGTCAAGGACATCTCTAGAGGGTCACATCTTGGAATATTTATGTGTGTTGTCGATGTGGATTTATTTTAGTGGTAGGATTACTCCCATTTCTTTGTGCGATTGGCCTCTTACTTATGTTATGGACGTGCATTACTCTACATGCTTTCATGATACATTATGATAGACATTGTTGCTCAATGATGGGTTGGTGTTTAGTGGTGTGGGACTCTTTGGTCTCCCATTTTTTGACTCTTTAGTCCCTGATTTGGAGGGTCGGCATTGTTTTTTTTATGGCCCTTTGCCTATTTATGCTAATCCTAGTGGTGTTCTTCTAATTAGAGCTATCTACTTGTATGTCTCCTTCCCTCGTTTGCTAATGTGTTGTATAATGAAGTTCAACAAATATGACCAATTTTTGCAAAAGGCCAACGCCTTAAGCATGAAGACCTTTGTACAATTTCACTTTATGTTTTGTGCTCTAGCGGTCATTACTACATGAAGTATGGTCTTTGAATCCCTTCCAACCAAGATTTAAACAAAAGGGGTGTGTGTATGTGTGGGTGTGGGTATGTGAGCAAGTGACCGAAGTTGTCCTTAAAATTATTGGATCCTTTTGTTAGGTGCAGTTCTCAATGTTTTTGAGGTTAGAGCAACCTTTTTTTGACATATTTGTTTTTCATTTTGTTCATGAGGAAATATGATTAATCCTTTCAAAAGATAATAAAATAACTCATGCCCATCTTGCAACAACTCTTTCCAAGAAAAACATTTAGCATATGAACCTAACATTAACATATTAAAACGCCATCAAACTGGCCATAGTATATGAGCCTGGAAATAATTAAATGACCACTTGAGATGGGATAATTTTCAAAAACAACATACATAAGAGAACAAGACCCAATCAAATTGCAAAAATGTACCTTGAGGCAAATGCATCTCATATAACCTCAAAATCAATATGTGGTGTCAGGAAGCTATAGAGTTCAAATCAATTTTTTAAAACTTAGACTTGGAGTTCAATACACATGCATATGCTTTATCCAAATGTGTTATTGTGGCCTTAGAGGGGTTTATTCATTTTGAGGAGTGGTGCAAGGTCTACTTTTTTCCACAAGCAGTTTTCCTGTTTTTGGCTCATAGATGGAGACCTTTCTCCTCGTTTCTATTTTTTTGTACTTGGCAGTTATATATACCTTTCCTCTTTTCTTTTTGGTTTGTTTCCCCATTGATTACTTTTCCATCCATCCGCATTGTTAAAATTTAGTAAAATATTGTACAAATTCATTATCAAAATTGTAACTTCCCATTGTCATTATGACACAACTAAAAATGACTAACATAAATGACTAATTCACATTAATCGTTGTTAGCTAGTCATATTTATATTCCCATGACTAAATTAGTAATTTTTATTTAGTCACTTGTTATCCAGTCATATATTTTATCCCGTGACTAAATTAGTCGTTTATCTTAGTCATTTTTTGTAGGCTTATTTAAAATTGCTCAATTTTAGCTGTTTATCCCTTGAGAAAACAGTGGTGACTAACGTTTTTAGTCGCCTAGTCACTTATCTCTCATTTTGTACTAGTGTTTTTTCTGGCGCGATTACTTTCAAACTTCTTTGAGCAATTCCAGGCACTATGCCTAGCAATATGCTTGGCTCTATACCTGGCGCTATATCGGGCATTTTTCCAGGTGCAATTCATGGTGTAATTCCTTTCATAATTCCCGAAGCAATTCATGGCGTAATTCCTTTCAAAATTCCTGGCCCAATCACTTACTCTATACCTGGCGCTATTTTGGACATTATTTTGGAGGCTATTTTGGTCGTTAAATGGGATGTTATTATGGATGCTAATTGGGATGCTAATTGGGACGTTAATTGGGATGCTAATTGGGACGTTAATTGTGACGTTAATTGGGTTTCTAATTAGCATCCCAATTAACATCTACTTTCAAAAAAGGATGCAAATAATGCCATCTCGTGGAAAAGCGTCCACTTTGTACAAAAAATGATGAAAAATACACTAAAAGTGATAGTGAACGCTAAAAAGAGAGCTAAAATAGACGCTAATTCCAGGATTTGTTGTAGTGCATTATGGATCTATAGTAACTTGGTAATCATTATTTTGTATGCTTGAATGATGCAAAATGCAAAAATCCCAGAAATTTATAGGAATGAAAAGCACGCATCCATTGTTAAACTATCTACCGAATCATCTAGAGTCATGCCAAAATATCTGAATTTGACTGAAAATTCATAAGTAACTTGAAGATAATGGTGGATGATGCCATGGAAAGGAGAATTTCAGTTTATATAGAAGCAAAGGATGAGCAAATAGTATCCCAAACTCATCTTCCTCCAATGTGGTCCAACCCACCATCCCTTGTAAAATGAACACACAATGAACACAGGTGCATGTTTCTCTCAGGTTCCATGAATATATTACACAACCTTCAAATAGTTTCAATCATATTTGGATGTCCATCTTAACTTCAAAGGACCAAAACTTAAGCTAGTAAATTTGGAATATTTAAAATATATGTACAAAAAATCTCCACATCTAATAAACCCATACATCATTTACTTATTGCATAATATTAGAATGGATGGACATATTTTTAAACAACATTTTGAGAGTTTTTATAAGATTTGGATGTTCATTCCTAGGATATATATGCCCATCCTAGGAAAAATTAACCTCTAAAATATTTTTAAAAAATTAGATAGAAATTTTGGAATCAACAAGATATGATCCCTTGTAATTTTCTTTAGCCTCCAATGGAGCAACTCATTACCCAAAATGTATATAGAATAGTAAAAAGAAATATACTACTAATTCCATTTCACATCAAGAAGAATGGGCATTATCTCTAAGTACTCTTAGCTACTAGATAAATGGAAATGAAATGAGATGAAATATTAGCAACAATACCTTCGAGTTTGCTTGCTGACAAGAAGTATGAATACTTATGTGATCATTTTATTTAGAGGTGACTTAAACCACCACTAACCTGCAATCAAGGCAAGAAACCATGTTCAAATTGATATATAAATAAAATAAAATAAAAGTTAAAGATAGACTATGCCAATCCCACTATCATATATACCTCGAAAGAGAACTAGAAAATCTCCCACAAATGTTCAACTTTGTCCAAAATGCCCACATGGAATGCCACGGTTTAAAGAAAACAAAAAGAAATTGAAAACATTAAAGTAGTAATTTACTCTACTTGTCTATTGGATGCAGAGTCCCATAGTTGTACAACAGAATTAGTCAAGCACATGCAATAAACTTATAAATGGACAAAAAGAAGAAAACAATGTGGTTTAGACCTTCCCTTATATACTCAAATATATTTTATGATCATACTTTGTCTCTTAGTAGACAAGTCACTAACGAAACAATTGACATACCTGAGAGAGAGATAGATAGGTAGTTGTAGGGCAGCATGAGACAAATTCATACCTCAAGGTATTAATCAAAACAGTCTAGAAATGAGGATGAACTTTCAATCCTATTGCTGCAATAAATGACAGTCTTTTAGGACAGTCATACATCAAGCAAATAGAAGCTCCTTTCAAATGTGCAGAGGCAGTCTCAACCCACACTCTAGCACGTCCATCAGACTGCGACACACTTCCATACATAGTAGAATCCTCAAGGAGGCTGAAAAGGAGCACAAAAAACCTCTATAAAGTCTAAATAGGCTCGACATGCTGCAGAAGGATGAACAAGAACCACAATAGCCCTAGAAAAGGTCATGGTAGGAACCAACAACAACACACTCACAAAAAAGAACTCAGAATAGTCAGTAGACCACAGATCGAGTCAAGGCATCCCAAAGAAAAATCATGGTTCAGTCTAGCAGACTCAGCAAAGGTCACAACCCAGCTTAACAGCCCCAAAACGGTCACGGCTTAGTAAAGGAAAGATACATACATCTGTATAAACTGCATAAGATATTAAATAAATAAATCAAAATAGACAACTCATCAAACCATCCAAATTTAACACAAGCTATGACTTCTACTTCCAATCCAATTCTTGCACCAGAGTTGGCTGCCAAATAAATCAAAGGAAATTTCTTTTGACAAGCAAGATCAATCACAAAAGAAAAAAAGGGATCTTATCTTGTACCAAAGGAACTTGTATTATATGTAACATCATTTGACACCACTAAAATAGTCCATCCACTAGGTAACTTAGGAGTGCTCATCTCCATACACCAAGCTACATATTAAAAACTCTTTAAAATTTGATTAGAACCTGCATCCTGGATAGATCAAGAACAAATAGAGTTAGATACACATCATAAATCTTCCATGATCATCCTTATTCTCCTATTATTCTAGGTCTTCATTCTCATCCCGTTAGAAAAAATATATGAAACAACAATTCATGTTACACTTTAATAGAAATATCAAAAACCAAGCTCAGGGACATCAGATAACTCCATGTTTATTAGGTATTTATTTGAATTTTCTGCTGACAAAATCAAGGATCAAACATAATTCCAAGCTTGTTAGGTATTGGTTTTTGTAGTTTGTGAGTTTCATTCTCAAATATAACTCCATGGCTATTAGACATTTAAATTTTCACCATGGATTTCGTAGGTTCGGGTCCCCTCCTTATGAATCCCTTCGCTAATTGGGAGTGGTACTGGAGGATCGGGGCAGGGTTTAGAACAATAGAAGCCTAATAATCTACCTCTACATGCCCCGAAGAGAGGATCTTTTATATTAGTAGTAGTGATTCTTAATGTTTTCCAGACTTTGGCTGTAGTGCTCCCATAATGACACTTTGGTGTGCTTTGCGTGGATCTTGTTGTAGTTTATAATTTTCCTCCTTAGAATCAGGAACTATCCTTTCCATGTCATTTTAAGACGGGATTCTATTACTTTGTTGTTAAAGAAAAATGAAACTCCAAAATTTTGCACATTCATACGTAGGAATTCTAGTAAAAATTTTCAATTTGATACCTTCTCCAATAGCAACTTACTTACTCTAAGTTTGAATAGTCATTCTGAAACATTGCAAAAGACCCCTCCAACTTAATTTGAAGATGGGTGGGCTGTGGTGGTTCTTAGATTGTCCTTCCATTCTTTTGTAGAAAATCCACCCATTTTTCATTAGTCTGATTTGCTGCAACAGTAGCTAGCGTTGATAACATTTTCATGCTATAGTGGGCAGGGGCTACATTACTCTCTTATCAATTTTTGATGGTGCATTAATGCTTGAAAAATCATCTTGTAGGTGACTTTGCTGTTTTAGGATCCTCCTTCACACATTTAGTCTATATTAAGGCTGGAACATATCCATTTGGTGTTATTGCAGATGTTGTCTGGTAATATTTATGTTAATGCAAGTTTTAAGATAGTAAACATAAATGTGGATCATGTTAATTTGCAAAAAATGTCAGCAAATGCACCAGAAACTGTGTGCTTAAATGAAAAAGAATGCATGATCCATTGATCTCTTAATTGGTAAATGCTCACAATGAGAAATGTCTGTAGAAACTGCACAATTTGAAAATATTCCATTATGTGGACACATGGAAAATCTGGGGTACAATTTCAAAAGATTCCATTATGTGGACACATGTCATCAACAATACATGGGAACTGCTAGTGTAGTTGAAGGTTTGGACTGTAAGCAGAAGGTCAGGGAAATTGCTAGTGTGGTTGAAGGTTCAGAGTGTATGCGGCAAGGTAGAGGTAAAATAAAAGGAATTACCGATGATCGAAGGGAGCCCAAACAAAAGAGACAACGACAATGAAAATATTCCTTGGATGGAGGTGTTATGGTATCTTCTAAGCTAGCTTGGCAATCCCAGTAGTGGACACATGGAAAATCTGGGGCCTAAAAGGTTGCATTCTCTTCATAAGACAATTCATGTGAACATAAATTAGATCTCAGTGAAACCGAGTAATCTGCTTCTCAGAACCGAGAGCTACCTTGGCGCCGAGGGAGGGGAAAGTCTATAATATTGTCTAGTGGTTATCCTCAGAAACACGAAGCATGCTAAGAACATCCAGACTCTAATTCACCAATACAATTGCCACATCAAACTGTAGTATCTCCTGCTCAACAGAATAAGAGACCTCATAGGAATATTGCTATAAAGGAATTTGTACATAGTTAGTGCACTAATTCCACGCTGCTTGGGACAAAAAGAACATGAAATAGAGTGCACTAACATCTATTGTCCTAGTGCACTAACATCTTCCTTTTATCTTTCTTGGGACAAATAGAACATGACATAGAGTGTACTAATTCCAATTTTTGGCACTATGGTACATACCACAATCAAATCAATTGCTTCTAGGCTATTATGGCGAATAAGAGCTGAAAGATTGACTGGCATAAATTACATCATAAACAGTATAAGTAGATTGATCTATAGAAGAGAATGAGGAAAACTATGTTAAAAACGTCATAATGGCCAATAAATAATAATGCTCAGAAAAATTTAAGGGACCTAGGGAAAGATGAAATTCCTAAAAGCTGTAAGTTGCATGCCTTCAAGCCAAATCTCATAATCTGGAGTACCAAGCACACCACAAACCTTGTAAATTTTGTCCAGTTCATTGCAAGTTATTTTCAATTATGAAACCAAGGGAGTCTTCAATGTTTCTATTTGTGATGAAGAAACCATCGGAATATTCATTTTTTCTATCTTCGAGCTTAGCTGGTATGGGAACCACAAGTATCTAGATTCTACATCATCAAGAATAATTTAAAAAGTTCAATAATTTCTAGCTTTTGTCAGGAAAGGTAGGATGCAAAGTGAATGGTTCTGCCAGTTTTTCCCCAACTTCCCACATGTTTGTCAAAAGCATAAAAAAAATCAGCCCTATCACAATTAACTACCCATGGCTTACAATCCTTGTATTTATTTAAAAATAAAGAATTCCATAAGCTCCACATAGATCAAAATTATTGCAAGTTAGGTTATGATATCCTGAAGCTCAATAGCATGCTTGCAATACCCAAATATGACGTCAAAAGCTTGGGTTCATAATTCTATCTATTCATTTAAACTTGTAAAATACATCAACCTAAAATGCTTCTGACATACAATATGTCTTTCTAGTCATGAAGCTATAAAAAGATCCTGCTCAGATTTCTTTTTGCTAAAATAATATTTTATCTTGGCTATAGGGAACCTTCTATTAAGATTCTTGAATTTTGTAAGAATGGCACCTTTACAACTTCTAGATACAAGTATGCATGATACCAAACAAGATAAAATTTAGAACTAGACAAAAAAAATAACATATTTACACCTACCAATTGCAGTAGTGTATATTGGATATTGCAACAAGAGTTCCGGAGCAAGATACCTATCACGAAAGGAAGAAGTCATCAATTGTCAACAAAATTCCTACTTAGAGAAATGAACAAATGTATTTAATTGCTACTTAAATATTTGTTCAATTGAAAGTAAAATCATAAAGGACATTCACCATCTTGTTGAAACATAATCTATATAAGGTGGTCAGGTAAGGACTTCCCTAGCTAGCCCAAAACATGTAATTTTAATCAACTCCCTTGTTACCAACAAGTTATCTGGAAGGGAAATTAGCCATTTATGTCATTTTGCTCAGATATGAACCACAAATACAAACTTGTTTACAAATGAGACCCAATTACATGCTCAAAGCGTGGGTGTACTGGGGTTCTTCCCAAGTTCTTAAGGCAGGGTCAACACTATGCAACACTAAATGTTTGCTTTATCCCCAGCATGTGGGGATCAACACTTTCTGGCTGAAATGTAGGGAATAGTTGAATAGTAGAGTTGTGTTGTGTCTTCAGAGTCTATTTCTAAGCTTGGTTTTTGTTGTTTCATGTTCAAACTAAGTATAAGATTTATCAAATCTAGAACTGGGTGAGCTAGGAACTGTGGCACAAGGAAAGAATGGGAGGTATCCAACAACACTAATATGTTTCAAAGGTCATCTTGAGTTGGCTCTTGCAAATGAGGACCATTGTAAGATAATCCTTCAAACACATAACTACAATGCAATGGAATAAGGTGAGCAGTGAAGCACTACTGATCTGAAATATGCAATCAATTGAGAAATACTGAGCTGGAGCAAGCGAGATTTGTTGTTGGCATCGAGTATATCTTGAGTATCCCTCAAGATATACACTTAAGATGCTCTGCAATTACACTTTCTATATTTTTTCCATAAATCTCTTAGAAAAAGGCTAGGCCATAGCAAGGCTGAACACATGAGGAAATCAAATCTTTATAGCCCAAATGATGCAATTGTTATAATTTAATGCCCATTTTATACTCTGGTTTCCAACATTGACACATCAAAAAAGCCACATGAGCATCGCCACATCAGTAGATGTCTTTGTGCTTAAGATAAACTTTAGGAAATTAGTTCAGTAGATCTAAAGCATGCAATCTTAGACATGCCTACAGTTTGAAAGAACTACAATGAGTTAGAACATGATTCTATACATGTGAAGTTCAAACTAGTTAATGTACTGCAGATAGGTAATATTATATAGCTCTATTATATGACTGGAATGTTAGCAAAATCCCAACACAACCTAAGAGGCAAGGACCTAGAATAGATATAAGGAAGGGGCCAGTCTAAAACATTAATCCTTATAAAATGCAAATGAGGCAGCTAGTTTGAATTCAAAATACTTCAATTGTAGGTGACAAAGAATGACATAAGCTAGCCTTTGGAGTCAAAAAGATGAATGAGTGGGAGTTTTTAATAGATATTCAAAGCTTTGGAAATACCTCTACGACGGTTCCTTTAAAGGATTGTTGAATCAGTAATTATTCTATGCAGGTAAACTTATGTGCCTTTCAACTCTCTTGAGAAAATGTGCATGCCATTTTGTAGATGGAAGTCCAAGCAACTATGCAAATAACCACATGAGGGATTATCCCATCATGACTATAATGGGCATACAATTTGATGCTTGTGATATAAATAGACATGGGTAAATTGATGATCATTTTGATACAATTGATTGCTAGTAGAACATGCCATATGGTAGATAGCTACCACAAAACATCTTATGAACTTCTAATCTTTTGGAGCTAAAAGTTATATCCCTCTTGGATGAAGATGAGGGATGTTATCAATATTTTTCTTGACAAATATGGTAATTATTCTTATTATATATCAGGCTAAGGATATTGAGAGCATATTTCAGCATCTATCATCTAGGACAACCATTCTTCAAAGTGGGGGAAGAGATGCCTAGAACACCCAACACATATCTTATAAATTGTCACAGGCCTTGTGAATTCTAACCATAGCAGTGCCAGCTAAACATTGTCACATAAGTCTCTGAAGTAAAAGTCATGACCATGTGTGTGGGTATCTCTGCGTTGATGAAGCTTCATGGAGGATTAGTTCAGACTGAGTTGTAATATTTATGTACTTTCTCATCATCACTGTAGTCTGTGCTTGGGTTACTTTTCATTAGGGCTACCTATTTCAGGGTTGTGGGCATAAATATTTTCACTGGATTTCAGTATATAGTTTCCACATAAAACTATAGGAAGCACATTGAGATCCATATTTGTATTGGTTTTTTCACAGTTAAATTATATTTCCTTTCTTTACTTGATCTATTTAAATTTTTGTTCCAAGAATGAATTGCTTGTTCAAGCAAAATTAGTAGAGTTTTAGAATTGGTATCAATGGATCTATTATGAGAGCTTATGAAGTAAACCTACCATACAAATCTAATAATAGTGGTGAAATTGTAAAGCTTGGATTAATTAGAACATTTAAATGAGTAAGCAACCTTGAAAGCTCCTAGCAATACCAAAAAGACATAGCCAAGGCTTCAACCATCTTTAGGAACAAAGTAACACCTAGTGAATGATCACATACCTTTCAAATTCCTTTGCCACCACCTCCCCAAGATTCTTTTATCATAGCAGGATCGCCAACTGTCTGGCAACTCATAATTGCTTCCTTGGTTGTATAGACACATGCTGCTTTGTAAATTTATTCAGGTATACAATCTGAACAGCTTTCAAGTGAAATCTTTAGCTGCATTTTTGTAGAGAATTTTAACCCTAGTAATATGAGACATAGTACTTATATGTATTATTTCTCAAACCAATTTTCTATTTCAGTTTAACAGTCAAGTTCCTAGGATCCAAATGAACAATAAAAATGTCAGTGTATATATAATGTATGTCACTCACATTAGAGCCAATCCATGGAAGGGTTGGTACACCCGTTGCTTGTGCAATTAGTGAGGATTCAATTTTATCCCCTAATGCTGCCATGGGTGCAACAGGGGGTCCAATAAACACTATACCCCTAGCAGTTAATGCATCAAGAATCTCAATATTTTCTGATGCATGACCCCAACCTAGCCAAACTGCTGAAACACTGGTAATTTCTGCTATCTGTATAAACAAAAAAGGTTATAGTAAAACAAGATCTTTGTAAATGTGTGAGACTGACTGGATTCAAAATAGAATGAATCTCAAGGTAGAGAATGAATTGATGGATAACTAAAAACTCCATATGGGGGGGAGATTAATCTAGTATAGCATTATCTCTAAAGCCATAATCCTTAATACATCTACTAGAGGACAACTTTGATATCAAAGGAGAATCAAAATAGAGCAGGTAAAATAGGAAATAAAGGAACACGGAAATCATGCATACTTTACATCAAGAACAAAAGCTAAAATTTCCATGCTTTTAAGGTACATATGTTCCAAATACATACTGTGAAAACCAAAAGCTAATTCAATGTATCACTGTACAATGAACCTCTGTAATGCGTCGAACATTTGCATAGTTGTTATTATTGGCACTTCCTGACACTTCTACAAATTGATCAACAATTCGTATGTGCTCATCATTAATCCTCATATCTTCAGGTGTGGCCATAGCCCCCAGTAAAATATCTTTTTTGGTCCCAAATGTTTCATAATCCCATGCTCTAACACTCCACATAAATTTGACTGTTGCCATGCCATTGTTTGCAATTAAAATACTGCGGATTGGTTTGTTTCCACCAAGTGCAAAGCAGAACTCATCAATTTGAGCCAAAAGTGCTGAAGTTCTCACTGCAGCCTTTCCATTTGGAATCCCATTGATGCAGATGCCTTCCCCCATATTATCTTTCTTATTTCTTAAGACACCTGCAAGAGTGAAATATTGTAATAACTAAGTTACACTGTGATGACTAAAGGAACAATAAATAACACCATGTTGCAGCCAATTCAACATATACAAATTGATTAAAACCTATGGTCCAAAAACTAATGCGTCAAGCTCAAAGAAACATAAATCTTATCCTTTGCTACCCAAACAAAAAGGTCCAGAAATGAAAGAAAGAAAAGGAAAGAAAATAACAATACAGAAATAGATCATTGCATTTAAGCCTTGTCACATACCCACCCATCCATCCAAGGCAAGGGAGAGTACATGATAGCAATCTCTGTGGGGCTTTTCATAAAACTCATCCCACTCATTAGATTCATAGCATTAAAAGAGATGTGTGCAGATGGAAAACAAGAAAATTATGTAAAGCAGAATTAAAACATCCACACACATTACTCATGCATACAGCATATCAGCAGTCATCAAATTAATATGGTGCAGAAGTAAATACATAGGCAATAAAAACACTAATCTCCATTTTTGCAGCTATCCCAAACAACTAGCTATGTCGCTGCAACGTTCCACCCAACCATAGGCTCTTCGACAGCTTATACTAAGTCCATCCGAAGGCCACCCCCGAGCTAGGCATGATTCTCACAAGGAAAGGGAACATTTAGCTCATACACAACCCACTAATCATTTCATCTGAGCCAAGCTAGTCCACAGCTGGGTTTATTAGGCTACATTTGAACCCTAGAGGCTTACACTCAAGCTCAAGCCAAAGCCATGGATACCCATAACCCATACCCAACATAATCTTCTCTCACACAACAAGCACAAACATGGCTAGTCCACAGCTGGGTTTATTAGGCTACATTTGAACCCTAGAGGCTTACACTCAAGCTCAAGCCAAAGCCATGGATACCCATAACCCATACCCAACATAATCTTCTCTCACACAACAAGCACAAACATGGGGCAGGGATACACATTTTAAACAATGGGATTTACAAATAATATGGCCATGGGTTTTCCCCAAATCGTGGGCACCTCAAAAACGGATTGGGAGGAGGAAATTCGACCATAGGGAAGAAAATGATTTCTCCCACAAATATAACAACATTCAGTGGGCCAAAGAGCCTCTATACACCCCCAAATTGATTTCCTCTTTCTTCCCAACTGGTATATAACACAAAAACGCCCTTCTCTTAGTTGAGAAAGAAGTAAACACAGAAAAACCATGGAGGAAAACGCCCAGGTGGCTCCAAACTCATGAGGGAGAGCAACTGGTTCATGGATAATGGCTTGGGGAGCAATTCATGGCTCTTTTCTTGCCCAAGAAGCAAAATCACGATTTCCCATGCAGGGTGGCTTGCCCATACTCGAATTTGGACAGCCATACCTCTCATTCCCCAAGGCATTAACTACCTCAACCAACTCTTGGGAGAAATCAATGATTGGGTACAAAAGCCAACATGGGTAGTTGAGGGTTTGATGGGTTCTCTCATTGACACTTGGCTTGACATGATTAGCTCCAAGGGTTTGAATGTTTTCCCTCCCAATTCCTTGAAAAATCATGCCCCCATCTCTTTGTTGCATTGCATAGCTAGTTGTGGGTATTTTATTAAATGCATATTTACATGATATTTGAATTTCCAATGTGCATTGCTAGCACGCAAACCATATGCATCAATAAATTGATGGAGGGGCCTTGGCCTTGAGCTCCTCACCAAGTTTATATAACAAGATTACATCATTTACAATTTTAATGTGATAGGGTCAAGATGGGGACGTGACAAGCCTCGCTTAAAAAAAGAGTGAATTCCAGCAACAGATGGGTGTTAGCAAGAGGAGGCTTCTCCATCAACCTGAAAAAAATTCACTGCCCAATATGAAAACCAACCTTGAAAAAAGAATATCGACAATATTCTGAGGTGTCAAAGACAAATGAAATAGATATGGAAGAGAGGTTTATAGCTAAAGACATGGAGGAGATCCATCAGAAAATAATAATCTAGCAAAATTCATGAATCTCTTGATCAAGAGAAGTTGTTGGATCTGCATCACATGAAATTCTTATCCCATTTGTAGATGACAAGTGTGCTCAGGAAAGTGAGGAGGATAAGCAGGGCATGATCATAAATGGTTTATAGGTTTCGCATAGAAGAAACAAGGAGAAGAAAAACAACAAAAATTAAAGTTCCCATAAGTATATATGATTTCTTGCTAGTTTTTATTTAGATATTCGGGTTTTGAATCTGAATGGATCAGTTTTTGAATCTCAATTATGAGCTCTCAAGGATTCAACTTCCAATAGACCACAACTAAGACTGGTAATTTTCAATTGGGTTGTTGAGGATAAAGCTCTCCTATTCACAAGCGTACACATTGCCTTTGGGGAATTTGGGTATGGCAAGCTACTGTTTCAGTCTTCTATCATTATGTGATCTAAGACAAATTTCTATGGGGTTGATATGAACTGTGATGTAGAATCTATATGTGGAAAATAGAGTTGTTGGATGGCATTATCCTTGGTAGTGAATCAATATGTATATCAATAAGGCTATGATAAGGCCAACAACTATTTGGCATAGTTGTCCAAATAAACATATGCTTGCATGATCATTTAGGACTCCACACCTAAGGGTCAGTTGTCCTCATGCCAATGAAGTAGGCATTTTCACAATCCAATTATCTCAACAATACCTGGCAAATACAAATGTAGTAGATGGCCGATTTTCTAATTTGACATCTTATCTTAAGTAAAGATTTCTCCTTTCACTCTATATATCATAAACCTTACCTTCATAAATTTTGAAGAAACTGAAAAAAATTAAAATTGAAATCCCTGTTTTTGATAAACTTGTTCCATTAATATCAGAATGTATTAGGAGGCATTTTGAGGCAGGCACTGCATGGTAAAAGTTTTTCCACTTCCTATTTTCCCATATGCAATACATGTTGCTTTAGTCCATTAAAATATTTGCTGGAACAATGGGTTCAAGAGTCACTCTGTACACTTCATCTTTAGATACTCGTCAATCTAATGTTGCATCAAAAACAAATTCATGTTTCTGAACATATACAATTAAGTCCACCTTAAGCTTGATCTCACGGACTGTAAGAGAAGTATAGTTTGGTTCAATGGTTATAATATTTGTATAATCCTGTAAAATAGTAGCAGATGACAAATGTTGAAGCCCAGCAGATTGCAACAACTTCCCAAACATGGGATCACCTAAAGCCTTCATGCTATGGTTTGCATATTCTTCATTTCAACAATTGTCTTTGTAACTTGTAATATAAAAATGATATAGAATCAAAAGAGCACAATACATAAAAACATATCTCAATTCATATATTCATTAAAAATAATAAATTCATATTATATTGACAATGGGTCATTTAAGTGTGGTGATGAAATTAGGAGTGGATTATGTGAAGGGTATTTGTCCTTCACAGTCATAGGAAGAATTATTGCATTTGCCAAAGAAAAAACCTCTGTAAAATAATTGACTGGGGATGTTTTTCTTATCAATTCAATTACCAAGGACAAGTAAAGAGCAAATGACAAGAACAAATCATGGATATACAGTTATACCTATTGACTAAGGATTGTTGAATTGAGTTCATTTCTAATCGACACTAGTAACAGTATTAGGCTACAGAGTTCGTTTTGACGTGGAGTTAGGAAAGCAAGGGGCAGAACACCTTATCGAACTGCAACCACAAAATGTTGGAACATATATTCTGCTATCAAATATTTATGTTGCATCTTGCATGTGGGATGACACAACAAAGATGAAATCATTAATGGAGAACAGAGGATTAAAAAGGAGGCTGGATACAACTGGATATAGACTGGAAACAAGGTGCATTCTTTTATTGCAGGGGATAGATTACACCCACAGTCAAATGTTATCTATGTAGTACTGGATATATTATCTAAGCAGATGATGGAAGCATGATATGTGTCTGATACAAAGTTTGTGCTGCATGATGATGAGGAGGATCAAAAGGGAAGCATATTACTCCACCATAGTGAGAAGTTGGTCATAGATTTTGGTATAATCAACAGAAATCCAAGAATTCCCATTAGAATTTTCAAAAACCTTCAAGTGTGTGGCAATTTCCATACAGCAAGCAAGATCATTTCCAATATTATTGCAAGAGAAATTGTTATGAGAGATGTCAGTTACTTTCACCTGTTTAAAGATGGGTTGTGTACGTGTGGTGATTATTGTTGACAAAGCATAGTTGACTAATCAATGAGGACATGGTAGGATTTTGAATAACTATGAGACCAAATTCTTGTGCTTAAAACTATAATGTGCAATTCATCCACATTCATGGTTCTTCTACAAAGATATATTCTGCACCTGGAGCATTGTTGGTTATTATGCATATTGAGAAAGCATCTTTTCTTTCAGAATACTTCTAGGCATGTCCAACCATATTTGAATACACAAAGAATTGTTTGATTAAAATCCTCTAAAGAGGTAGTGACATGCCTAAAATAATTGCAATATCAAGTAAGGTTATAGCTTCTCAAAGGGTTTTCTCTTAGCATCCAACTAGTGTCCTAGAACCAGTGCTACATTTGTGTAGAATATTAGGCCTCAATTTTCCACTATCAATGCTCAACCAAGCAATTGGATAATTGAGGGAAGCATTTTTGGGTTAAGCTGAAATAACAGAAAGATATTGGCTACTTACTTTCTAGGTTCAAATATTCAACCAGATACCATGCAAACATGCAAATATTTTACCTAATGAACTGTGATTATACAGGTTATGTGGACATTCAAACATTAGCAAGCATGGTATTTATAAATCAATCAATAGGATCTTCATTGGAAAATAATCATTTGGCTGGTAGTGGGCAGCCACAACAACATTTCATTAGAATCTGATTTCCTTCTACCCTACATCGGATGTATCCGATGGAATCATTGGAAAGCTTAGGTGTACTGTGGAACACAACATGCTATGTGAAACACCTACAACAATTAATTAATAAGAATATGCGAAATAGCAGAAATGACAGAACTTGGAATCACTTTTATATTGATCACAGGCCACTTCGAGGGGGAAACCTCCTTTTAGCAAGCTCAATACAAATAACTTCATGGTTCCTTCAATGACCTAAACACACACTTATATACTAAGTGTATTCCCAATACTATGAGTCAAAACCATGGGACATATAATACTATGGGACGACTTACAAAGCATATGCGTACAATACTATGGGTCAATACTATGGGCTAATATAAACTATGGATCAACAAATAGTACGGGACGACTTACAAAGCATATGTGTCCAATAGAAATATACTAACATAGTAAAGAGAAGGGTTGACACGGGTTCCTAACATCCCCTCTCCCTTAGAAAAAGATTTGTCCTCAAAGCTTTGGTTGGTGAAATTGCTGCAAAATCTGAAGAAGTGGTTCCCCGGTAGCATCTTCGGTTTGCATTTCGGGCCACTGATGCCTTTGGAGTGTTAGGGAGGATTTCTTGGAAGGCTATAGATGAAGAAGAACCCTTTCAGCTGCATGGAAAATTTGCTCAGAATGGTGCTGATCGGCTTGTTGTTTCAGGCGAATTCTGGCCATGTGAAGATTGTCTTGCAGAATGAGAAGAATCTGATCATGGTTTTGAAGAACCGAGTCAATTTCCTGAACTAGGGAGCTGCTAAGGGTGTATGGAAGAAGAACTGGCGGTGTCTGTCCATAGATTGCTTCATATGGTGTCCTGTGAGATGTGGTATTGTACCACCAGAGCACTGCTAGGAAATCCATAGAAATAGTTGGCCAAAGCTGTGTAGGGATGGGCAAGGGTTTGAGCAATCCTGAAAGGAGTGTCGTTTCACCCTTGTTGAGCTGGAGAGTATCATAGTCAGCCACCATCTGTTGAATTGTCATTTTAAGTCCCTACCAAAAGAAGTTACAATGTTCATGGTCATACATTTTGAAGAACCCAGAGTGCCCTGCTAATGAAGAAGCATGGAGTTCATAGAAGAGATAGCCCTGTTGAACATATTGCAACCAATTTGGAACAAGTAGAGAAAGAGCTGTAAGAGAAACTGGGTCATCAATTGTGTGAGAAGGAGCATCTACCACCATATTGTCCTTACCCTTCTTGTAAGTGATCGCATAGGGATAACCCATTTCAGGTGTGTTGGGTAGGAGACCCATTGTTCCAGAAAATTTTCCAGACTTTGGAGATCGGTCTTGATGCATAAATAATTCCCTAATAGGTATGGCGGCCACTTCTATACTGCATGCAAAATAGCCATCAGTTCCTGCTGAGAGGTAGATGTGACTAAATTCTTACTAAAAAGGTTTCTTCAAGGCGGCAAGCTCATTGGTTCAGCAAGGAAACCTGCATATCTATCCAAGGAAGTAGTGGAGACCATTGATGGGTGCATCTGAATGGAATGGAGCTGAGCGATGACACCATGTGAATTCTTCTTAAGGATTTTTTCTAGGTGATGTGAACTGATGATGTGGAGAGACCTTGGTTGTAAGCCCATTAATTTGTGTTGTGCCCCATTGACTGAAAACTGCATCCAAAGTTCCGCAAAATCCCATAAGATGGGGCTAAGTGTGCGTAACCATTGAATGCCCAAAACCACATCACATCCGCTTAAGGATAAGGCAAACATATCAGAGCACAGGTTATAATCTTCCAGAGAGATGTGCATATTGTGACACTTCCCCTTGCAAGGTAAGGTGCCCCCATTGGCAACCATGAATTCAAGGTTGGAGCAAGGATGGACAAAACAATCAACCTGTTTGGCAATCCGAGGGTCAATGAAGTTATGAGTGCTACCAGAATCAATGAGTATGGTAAGAGGGAGCTTCTTGAAGTATCCCCTGACTTGCATTGTTTGTGGGGTGGTGACACCGGTTACAGCATGGAGAGAGATCTCAGGTGGGTCGTCATGAGATGGGGTGTCAACAGGTGGGTGTTAAATGTCGACCTGATCATCTTCTGTATCTAGAGCTTCTTCATCAAGTTCTGAGGTAGGAGGAGAATCCACATCCAAGAGATAGAGCTTTTGTTGAACACATCTATGTCTCTGAGTGAATTTCTCATCACAATTATAACAAAGTCCTTTTTCTCGGCGTGCCTGCATCTCTGTTTCAGATAAATGCTTGATAGGAGTTGGTTGAGGAGCAGGCATGATGGGAGGTCGTTGGGAACCCATATTTCTGAAGGGAACAAAGGTGGGTTTGGAGCGTTGTTGAGCTGTGATCTTGTTCTTTTCCAACTTAGCCAACCCTAGGACTTCCATCATTGTGTTGGGACAGAACATTTTGACCTCTGAGTGGATTTCATCCTTGAGACCACTAATAAAACAACTCTTGTAGAATTCATCAGACAATCCTTTTGTGTGATTGGCCAGTTTCTCAAATTCTGTCTGATACTCTCTCACTGTGCCAATTTGGTGAAGTTTAGTGAGTGCTCCTGTGAAGTCATCAAAAGCACTAGGACCAAATCGTGGCAAAAGGAGTTGGCAAAAATCTGTCCAGTTTGGCTCGGGATGAGCTTTGATGTACCAACGGTACCATTGAAGGGATTCTTGTTCCAAATGAAAGGATGCAAGTGGAACTTTCTGGACATCAAAAGTATTATGTAGATTGAAATATTGTTCTGCTCGGTATATCCATCCAGTCAGATCAGTACCATTGAAGCGAGGAAAATCAAGCTTCGGCCCACGAAAATTGCTGGAATAAGAGAACCCAGTGGCTGCAAAAGATTCTGGCTGTCGGTTATTGTTCATGGCTGAATGTTGAAGATGGAGGCTGAGAAATTTTTCATCTAGATCTTGGAGTTTGGTTTGGATGGCTGCAAGTGCTTCCTCCATGGTTTTTGCTCCTGCGTGGGTGACAACCACAACCAAGAGTTTTTTTTTTGGGGGGGGGGCAATGGATAGAAAAACACAAACAAAAGCTTATTTAGTAAAGGAATATTTGGATTTGGGAAAAACTCGGATGGGTAATTGGGTTTTGACTAGGTTTTGGACACTTTCTAATGGACATGGAAGCAAAAAATGGGGATTTTAGAAGTGGGGTGAAAGAATGAGAAAATTTGGTAGAGAGGAACAAAGAAGCAGAATTAGGAAAGGAACACGGTGGAAAAATTTGAAGGCGTTTGGGTGAAAATTGAAGGAGTTATGGCAAACCCTAAAAATAGACAAATGTGGGATTTCTGGTCTTGGGAAGTGGAATTTGGGATAGGGTCTTCAGGAATGAAATATGCAGAATGGGATTACAGGGATGTCAGTGAAGTTTCAGGGAAAACAGAGTTGAAACAAGGGAGATATGGCTGAAAAACATATTTATTTATTTATTTTTTTCATAAATGGATCGGCAACAGCGACGCGGAAGTGATCCGCAACAGATGGATCTGCAACGGCGTGGAAGGGATCGAAAATGGATGGATTTGAAACGGCGACTGGATCTGGAATGACTTTCAAAATAGATTTGAAATGATTGGATCTGGAGCAGAAGTGATTGGCAACAGTTCAGCTGAAAATAGATATGGACCCCAGGTATGTGCGGCTTCCTAACAGTTCAAGGGTTTCACTCGGCCACCAATGCTGTTTGACGGCTTGCGTATTGGGGCAGTACCCCTCACTCCATGGCTCAGGTAAAACTGATAACCACTTTGACACAAACGACAGCTCTTGGTTTACCTCACGGGTGGGAACTAGTCAATCAGGTAGGGGTCGTTGCCCTTTTCATTGGCAGGTCCTCTCAATGGGCCAGCTACTTCGGGGTTCCTGTGGTACTCATCACAATGAGTTTTATGTCTTATGCCCAAGTACTTCCCATAGTTAAGCGGATAGGGATTATTTCCAAATCCGAACCTACAACAGATCCAAAAAAAAAATTGGCAGAAATTTCACCCAGCGAGCCCAAGAAAGTGCTCTGATACCAGATGTGAAGCACCTGCAACAATTAATTAATAAGAATATGCAAAATAGCAGAAATGACAGAACTCGGAATCACTTTTATATTGATCGCAGGCCACTTCGAGGGGGCAACCTCCTTTGAGCAAGCTCAATACAAATAACTTCACGGTGCCTTCAATGACCTCAACACACACTTATATACTAAGTCTATGCCCAATACTATGAGTCAAAACCATGGGACATATAATACCACGGGACAATTTACAAAGCATATGCATCCAATACTATGGGTCAATACTATGGGCTAATATAAACTATGGATCAACAAATAGTACGGGGTGACTTACAAAGCATATGCGTCCAACAACAATATATTAACATAGTAAAGAGAAGGGTTGACACAGGTTCCTAACATGCTATTACTAGTTACTACAACTTTACTCTCATCCTAGCTTCTAAATCATGGTTACAACATATGGAGAAATGTGGGAAATGTGGGAAGCTAGAAGATAACATACTAAGAAAACAACATTACCACTCCTTCAGTTCAGATTCCAGAATTTGTTTTCATTTTTATAAATGACAAGTGACAAGCCAATATTATATTTAGAGAATAAATACAAAATCTCCACACTATAAAATAGATAGAGATAATGAACTTTATTTGCAATCTAGAATTTATAATATCACTCACAAGGTCCCAATTGGGACCAAAATCATGGACCAGAACAACAAGTGCTTGAAAGTAAGGATGTATCAATAGATAAGAATGTATGCCATACCAAATGCATGAATGAAGATAATGGATATAAATTCTAACCCTCAAGCCTCTTTGTAACTTCAAAAATAATGCATCACCTGGTCTTCAAATGTTGACCCTGGAATTCTTGTGCCTATCTGACTAGCAGCAGCCTTAACAATTTATAAAATGTATAGAAGCATCCAAATTTAATATTATTCCTTGTTTGTTTATGTGCCCAACAGTTCAAAATAATATTTCAAGGGAATCTTTTAGTAGATATGAATCAAGAACATTCAAGAATCAAATCATATTTTTTAATATTTTTGACCCTTTATGTGGTCTATGATGCTTTTTTTTTCCTATACACAAGATTGATGTCACAGATGTTCTCCAAACTTCAAAGTGATGAACAACACTCCAACCTTAGAAAAATCATGCAATGTATTTCTTATGACAAAACCAGTGTACTACTTTCCTTCTTGCTTTGTTCTTACTGCCTCTATCTTGACTAGTGAACATTCACATGAGATTATTGGGATTGTCCATATTGCTCATTTGAGAAGTACCGGAGATGGTGATGAAATAGTTGCAGGTGTGCTAGCTTCAAGAGACATATCCAACAGCTGCTTTGGAAGTTTCATATTTTTCACAGTACGCTTCCCAACCAATCCTTGTGTTTGTTATTTGTAGATCCGGTACATAATATAGACCTTGATGAAACTAACAATGAAACTTATGTTTAACCATTTCTTCCCCTAGCTCAGTCCTGAGAAAAACCCACAAAGCATGAATTGCGAAGTGGAGGAAAAAAGGTAAAAATACCTAAAACATTGTTTGTGGAAAGAAATTGATTGTCTCCTTTCCTTTTTATATGTTCTCTATACATTTAAAACAATATTTGATTATTAGAACTTACCATTATAAACAAGATATTTGGTATAATCATCACTGTGGCCATAAGCAAAGATCGTTGGAAGTTTCAATTAGTCTATACATGAGAAAAACCTTTTTCTGGGCTCCCAAAGATAGAATGCAAATTAAAAATATCATAATTTAGGAAATTATACATTTATTAAGTCTTGACATTCTTAGTAGAAATACTACTATCAATAACCCCCATTAGTACATACATTTTGTAATTAGAAGCTTTTTTATCTCACTCCCCATGCCCTAAGTCTCTATTGACTTTTATAGGTATTTGTTGAACTTTACATCATAGAGGATCTGTGGAATTCTTGGAATATGATGGACGCAATTTTTTCTTGAGCATAGTATAACAAATAGAGCAACTACAAGCATATTACGAGGTAGTGTATGTTGAGACCATCACATCAAACACTCCAAAGGATGACATGGAAGAAACATAGTTCATATTGATTTTGACAAGATGTTATTGAAGATGAAAAGAAAAAGTTAAAGAACCTGGTACGAAAATTCACAATAAAATCTTAGTGTTAGTTCATGGCAACCAAAAAGATGAAAGAAAACACCAAGACTCAATTAGAGATAATGATGTAGATAGTACCCACTACAAAGGAATTGATAGAATCATTAATAGTTGAGTATGCCCAGAAAATACAACAAGCTAGACAAAGGTGAACTACTATGTTTAATAAATTCACTAAATCCGGGGATGAATCATGAAACAATTAGAGAACTTCATGACTTGGAGCCCCTTTTTGAGGAATGAGCTGCAGGACCCAACTTGGGGATGGGTTGGAAGGTGTTCTTAGGGATTTGTTGTGGTCCAATATTGACTAAGTATTGGCATAGAGTAGAGTTATAATTTAAATTTCACACACACACACACACACACACACATATTTCAAGGGATGAAACAAACAAAACAACATACAATGTCAAAAATTAACTAACAAAAGAAAGATGTCTACCATTGAAAATAAGAATCCTTTGGATTGTATCCCACTCCAATCCAATGCTTGGAAAATAAACAAGGCTAATAGCTTTGTCAATGCTTGCTTCATGGTTGCATAGTTGAACATGACATGTTGTTGCAAGCCAAGACCCAGATTCAAATAGACTGTGCTCTGCTCCATGGATATGGCATTTTTAACTTCATTTGTATCCTCATAAAATTAATTGACAGTTTCCCTGACATATATTGCACCTTTGTCAATAAATTATTAGATAGCACTAGTATCCGACGAGGAATGGTTTGCTGAGGTATAACAAACTGCCATTACTGACATGACAAAATTTACTCATACTCAGTTACATGTCAATTCAGGACCTATTTACAGAAAATGTACTTGTTAGTCTTCTTTAGAAACTAAAATGATAAAACAATGTCACTTAGGTGCTTAGATCATACAATGGATTCCAGTCAACCGTCAACATGCTATGGTTAGGACTATAGGGTAGCACTATATGATAAAAATAAAACCCTTATTAACATCCAAACAATTTTTTCCAACACACCTAATTCTTAGAACCAGTGTAATATACCATGCTTGTCTATCTAGCTATTATCTGTTTAATGACTTTCTCAAGCCAATAGCTAGCAAGCAACATCATTGCTATAATCCCATCACCAAAGATACTTATACACAAGATTTCATTTTCTGTATTATTATGAAAATATTTAAAAATTATATTATTGAAATGGCTAAATACAAAAGAAGGAAAAAAACTACGATGTGCCATTGGAAATAGGTCATTTTTTGGGACAAATGGATGATCAGATAGGCAGGCCTAGGAAGGGTTGTTTGGACTTGAACTTTAAACATTCCTTGTTCCTAGTCTTTTGTGTTCCATTCTCAACCACTTGTACAACTTGAATTTGGATGTCTACAAGAAAATCATTTCAAAATGTCAGCATCAAAAATTGCAACTGAAGATGCCAGTCCTCCTCAAAGTAGTGAGTATATTTATTGAGTTAGGTTGAATGCCAAATTGTTGTAAATAATACCTTTGTTGAATCTTGATTAATATTATAGAAATTGGAGGGTCATTTAAATGGGACTATTTGATGAATAGAGTTGTTGAATAATGTAAGAGAAAATGCCTCTTTTTATGATTAACTTGGTGGATGATGAAATTGTAGTTTAAGTTCGAGTAACAACAACAACATCAGAGTGATAAGGTATTCATTTCTTTTTTACAGGTTCCTTTTCAAGTACTAGAGATTGTGCAGAAATGGTATCTGAGTAATCATCAACTGTTTGGGTTGAGGGGCTAGTCCTAGGCATCGACTTTTGTAACCATGGTATTTCAATTTTTCAATCATTAGATGTTTATAGCCATAGTGTTTGCAACTCCCCTATAGAGTTTCTTTTTGTCCCGTGTTTGTTTGAATTTTACGTCTAAACTCATGATGAACACTTAAAATACATTTTGTTTTTATTTTAAATAGACTTCTAGAACTAGATTATTGTTAATGCTTTTCAAGTGAGAAAAGTTATTTTATATCTGCTAGAATATTCTAGGTTAGATTCATTAAAAGCCTATGATTTATTTTCATCTTTACTATCCAATTTTGTCACTGTTGTACTAAACGAATAGTTTGTTATGTGATGCAATGACATTGAATTGGAGAGTTACATCTCTATATTCCTTGCTTCCACTCTGTGCATGTATCATCTGGTATGAGAACCTCATTTAAGCTCTCATCCTAATCATCTTTAAATTCTTTCTCTACATCTAAGTTTCCAACATTGCTCTCTTTTCAAGTAGGTTTATTTTCTTCAAATATTAATTTTCTTTTTAATGAGAAGAATTTATTGTGCTACAACATAACTATTAGATTTTCCTGTATGGTTTGTCTCATTGATTACTGTACCTTCTGCCACAATTTCCTTGTTTACCTCAACGTCTATTGCAAGTTGGATCTTTACAGACGAACCTGCAAGATTTATTATGTTGGGTACAACCTCATCCATTTTCTTCTGCGATATAGTTTGCTACAGGTATGACACTGTTCCCAGTGGACTACTACAGTAACTATATGCTCTACAGTATTCTTTCAACCCTTTTCCCTAAAATAATTGTGTGATAGAGAGAAAGAGAGAAAATATGAATCTGAATATGTATTTTACTAAATGGTGCACAAGACTAACTAGCCTATGGGATGGAGAGGCATACATCCGATGCAATATTTCATCATACAAATGAAATAAAAGGGTAAAACAAGGAAATATCCCAATTGCAGTACAACAGGTCTTGGACTACTCATATGGATTTGGAATCCTTTATGTAGCTTCTTCTACCCAACTGTAGTAGCTTCCAGTAGGCCGTGTCTGATGTACATAATTCTTGAGGCTTGATTTTACGTTTTCTCTACATGGCCTTCTTGGAATGTTGTCTCCCAACTCAGGTTTTCGTTAAGAATATAAACAAATGTGGCCACAGTCCACAGAGAGATAGAGAAAATATGCAGAATCTCTGCTCTTCATTACACATGATAAATATTTATTTACACGGATGGGATATCCAAAACATTCAGCTTCCCACAGAATATGAAATGCAACCTTATTTACAAATAAATGAAACAAAACAGTTAGCTGGTTGGATGTCCAACTATATAATTTTTAACACTCTCTACAGCTAATATGTAACCTATCAGGCTTCCTCAGAACACAACACTGTGTAACTAAGAATTAAAATACCAGTACATCTCAGCACCAATGGAAGTGCCAATCAAGGATCTGGGAGTTCCGATCAAGCATACATGGAGGTTCAAGGCCAGCCCAAGATACATGGAGGTTCAAGCATACCATGATCCCTAGCAGGTAATCCTAGTCAGCTTAATGTTATAAGGGACATAGTCACTGGTTGATTACCTGAGACTACTTATTCAACAAGTAGCATAAGCTTTTGCGAATGCTAAAATTTATTCTTCCTCGCTTGTAAAAATTTTGAATCCCATTGGCTAGCTACTGGTTGGAAATAAGAGAGATGTCATATCTATGAGACCAAATGCTCATGTATGTATTCAAACTTAACTCACAAAATTTACCTTATGAAATTTGCCAACAATTGCCAATAAGAGTACATGTTCAAAGGGGAATTGTTTTAATCCTCCTAATGCTTCTTTCACTTACATCTCCTACTTATTTATTTAAAAATTTTCCTTTGATGAAAGCTGATATGATAGATAAGCCATGTGATTTTATTGACAAAAAAGACAGAAGTGAGCACTAGTAAGATCTGACTCCAATGCCACCATGATGGAGAAGGTGGTTGTACGAGGGTAGACATGAAGAGGGGTAAATAGGGTACCAGAGTAGTCACCAAAGAAGTCAAAATTACCTCAACAACGGGACCTCCAGAGACATATAAAGTATAGACTCTAGCTCAAAACCAAGTCATAGGTTCATAGAACGAATATGCTATTCCCCGTTCTGATGAGAACAAGCTAAATGGCTTTCGTAACTCCTTCTTGAATTTGGAACTAGTGCCTACGGAGTTGAGGATTCCAGGATTAGCAAAGGATTCCTTTTCAATGAAAGAACCTTGCCAACAAATTTTAAACATTTCACACATTTCCTCTCTAGGAAAATTTCCTACGATAAACAAGGTATATATGGATTCTGGACAATATATTCATGGTCCTTACATAGACTTAAGGAATAATGTCCATTAATGTCAATATTGTAGCATATCAAGTTGAAATAGGGCCTTAAAATGCAAAAGGGAAGAGGAGAAATAGTCCAAGATAAATAAAAAAATGATAGGAGTAATTATCTCAACAAGCGCAAAAGTTGGATAAGGCGCTAGACCACACTGTATCCATGTCCACTCCACCCAACCATAGCAGCTGGAAGTCTCAACTGCAGTCCATTGCCCTGACATAATCGCACCTTCTATAGGCTAAATCTCTCAAAGGTAACTCAATCCCAAACCACTTCAACCTAGGCTCGCACATAATATTACAACAAGGAAAACAACATAATTGCACATCAACAACAAAGCATAGAACAAGAGAAACCCTGTAGTGACAGTATTTTTAATTTATTTAAAAACAAATTTCATTTACTAACATGTGAATGGGATTTTGACTCCAAGGTTGCATAATTATGTGCCTGCCTCTTCAAAAGCCTCCAGTTCTCTCCAATGCTCTTCTATCCATGGCAGCATTTGTAAATAAATGCCCAATTTTACAAACCCCCAACAAATTTGAACTGGTATCACAATTTTATATCGGTATTAGGACAAAAATGCCTATTAAACCCAATTCAACCTCTTACAATCAACCAAACCCCCTTCCTGCCCAAGGGAAATATTTTTGCCCAAAGTATTGATTTCATGAGGCACTAATTGGATTGGTTTAGGGTTTTGGAGGTAATCTAGCTCATAAATTTGAACTCATGACCTACTTGCTCATTCTTGAACTTGGTTAATATTTGATCCACTAGTAGTTTAATAGTGCCCTAGGGTTTGCTTAGGGTGAATATATATTATATTTTGTGTTATATAATATAATTTTATATTATATAGTGTTTTTTATTATATAATATATATTATATGGACCAGGTGGTAGTGTAATAGTGCCCTAGGCTTTGCTTAGGGTAAATATATATATTATATTTTGTGTTATATAGTATAAGTTTATATTATATATTGTTGTGTTATATCATATATATTATATGTTTTATTTGTATGTTATATATGTTTTGTTTTTAATATTATAGGATTTGTAAGTAATTATATATATTATATTATATGTTTTTGCATGTACAATTAATTATATATATTATTAATTTTTTTATGTAATATAAAAATTAAATATTGTAAATTTATATAAAAATTAGTATTATATGTTTTTGATATGTATTTTAATGATCGATAATAATAGATGGCTACAAAATGGTTATGGGGCCGATCATAGTATGGTCATGAATATGTTCTTGTTAGCCACAAATTTATGGATTATATGCAAGGATTGATTAGTTATGAGTTGAGTCCATGATTAATATGAGTGTACATGCAGATCATGAAGACAATGTATCAAAATTTGTTGTCTCGCTAAGACATCTTGACCACCTTATAATATTGGTCAACGTAGCATGGTTAGGATTGAGTTAATGTGAATTGAGTCTATAATTTTGAGTGCACATGATGACAACAATATTACACATATAGAAGAGGCTTAGGCCCAATGAACACATCCACCAATAATATATGGAGCTATAGGGACCTCACTGGATGTCTTGAACGAAGAAAATGTTGCCGGGTGACACAATTAATGTCACTCAAGTCTCTAAATCCATCTACAATGTTACAATTTACTAAATTTTAACTCTAAATCCATAAGTAGTGTTAAACTTTAGTAAATTGTACAAATTCATTGTCAAAATTGTAATTTTCCATTGTCGAGGCGACACAACTGAAAATCACTAACATAAACGCTTAATCCATATTCTTAATCGTTGTTAGCTAGTCATATTTGTATTCCCATGAATAAATTAGTCATTTTTATTTTAGTCACTTGTTATCTAGTCGTATATTTTATCCCGTGACTAAATTAGTCATTTTTAGTTGGATCACTTAAAGTTGCTCAATTTTAGTCATTTATCTCTTGAAAAAACAGTGGTGACTAAATTTTTTAGTCACTTGGTCACTTATCTCTCATTTTGTACTAGTGGATATTTGTAGGAGTAGGTCACTTATTGATGGAGTCCATCACTAAGTGGCCTACTCCTACAAATGTCATAAAAGTTATGAGCTTGTGGGGGGGGGGGGAATACCTTCAGAAGTTCATAGCTTCCTTTTCGGACGTGGTTGCACCTATCCATGACATCATAGCCAACAGTAAGGGCTTCTAGTGGGTAAAGAACCAACACAAATCCTTTGAAGAGCTCAAGCAAATTATCATCCAGGAACTAGTTCTCACATTGCCCAATTTGCAAAATCCTTTCGAATTGGAGATAGATGCAAGTGGGTGTACCATGGGAGTGGTTCTGATGCAAGGAGGAAGGCCAATATTGTATCATTTTGAATTTTTCTATGGGGGAGTCCTAAAATACTCTAACTATGATAAGGAACTCTATTCCTTGGTTCAAGTTGTTAAGAAGTGGAAGCACTATATGATGGGAAAGGAGACCATCATTCACATTGATAACCTACCACTGCAGTATTTGTAGGCCCAGAGTAAGATACAACAGACCAAACATTATAAGTGGATGGGATTCTTACAACAATTCCATCTAATCATCAAGTATAAGAGGGTTAGTACAAACAAACTAGCATACATGCTCTCAAGGCCACCTACATCCAATATTAGTACACAACGATATTCAATACCCTCAACAAATGTGATATGATGAACCATAGTCTCTATCAAATGAAGCAATTCTTCTTGTTTTTTTGGAAGCAATTGCTCCATAGGAGGAAACTCATCCCTAGGTAAGTGCTTATGGGGTTGAGGAACTAGGCAATTTGCATCTTGGTGATGAGCACTAGGTCAATGTTGTGGCATCTCGAAACCAACACTACAAAATTCTAAATGATGGAAATAACTAACATGATGTCCCATAACAATCTCATCATACATATTCTTCCTCAATAAATATAATGTGACTTCCCTGTTGTTATGAGGTAGCACATCAAAAACCATGTACCAACTATCCATCGAGTTATTAATAAAAGGATATTAAATGAACCACTCAATAGAAATATGGGCTTTGTTAATGTGAGGGATATAATTTGTATGAGGGTCTCTAAATAGGGAAAATATTTATTGTTTGGTAGTTTTTAATTTTTTAATACCATTGTTATCCAACCCGTATGCATAGGCATGAAGCTTACGCTCTATATAAGAAGCTATATCATATAAGGCCCCATTTTCTTCACTAATTGGTTGGACAATTCCATCTACAGTATCAGCTTGTGAGCATCGAATTGGGTCTCCAAACCTAAAAATATTACTCAAAATTCTTAAGTTATCAATTTCTCTTAATATTTCATCATTAGGGTACATTGGTGGTGGGGCATTGTCTTCAATGTTTAAATTGGGTATTTTGGGGTTTATGTTTGGATTTTCTTTATTTTCCACTTCAGGGTTTGTGTTTATAGTATCCATATTCAAGCACTACAATGCAATATTAAGAAAAATCAAAATTATGAATAATTCAAACATGTTACTTAAGGAAATAAGAAAAAGATTTAAAATAATAAAAAAAGAAACTTGTATATAAACACATACCTCAATCAATTTGTTGAACCAAATACTACTAATGATATTTATTGAATCCACTAACCAATCAAGACCTCCACGGGGAATTACTTTCAATGTGATAACTCGAAATGAAAATGGGGCCGCGTTCTATCTATGACATAGAGTTGTTCTTTCATTAATAGTTGAAATGAGGTGTGGTGGGGGACAAATTCACCTTTCATTAATATATTTAGAAAATGTGCATGTATTCCTAGAGTCTAATCAAGCACACGCATTCCTGAGTCTAAATTTACTTTTTGGAAAGGAAAGGGTGAACCAATAAAACCTAGTTTATGGACAAAAAAAAGTGCATTTGGTATTATGATATAGAAAGCATATGCGTTATTTTGAAATAGAATGTGTTCGCAATTTGTTTAACTATAACTATTGTGTGTTCTTTACACCTAGCTTATGTGTAATATGACATGTCAAGTTTGGGGTTTTGTCAAACCTAGCTTTATGTACGTGAGCGGGGTTTTTAGACTTTTAATTGCATCTAAAAGGATCATCATTAACTTGCACTCACCCATAATTTAATTGAGTATATGTCAATGACCAAAACTAAGGTATTACAAAATTAAATACAATACACAATAGTTGAATTTAAAAAGAATTATATGATTTAACAAATATACACACAAAACTACTAGGGAATGGAATTCTCAATTATAACCAAGAAAAAGTAAGATCTTAAAAGCATCCTAACATGACATTGCATGATAAATTAAATTCAACATCTTTTTATCACCTTTAAATTTTACATAAATTTAAGTAAAGATGAAATTTTGAACATTTTCAAGGGCCAAAGCAAATCACTATTTTATATAAAATTTAAGACAATCATAATGACCACCTTAAATTTGACTTTAGACAAGGAAGTGATACATACTTTATTCATTCAAATAATATTTCAATGCTAAGAAAGTGGAAGTCTACACACACACACACACACATATATATATAAAAGGAAGATGAAGAGCCTTGAATTTGCAAAATTATCTCTCTCTCTCTCTCTCTCTCTCTCTCTCTCTCTCTCTACCTACCCCTAACCCCCTTTCTCTCTATCTCTCCTAATCCCCACTAACCAAACCTCCATATCCACCCCCTTCCACTACCCCCTCCTCTCTCTCTCTACCTCTCCCCTACTCCAGTACCTACCCTAACCCTCAATCCTCTCTATCCTCACCACCCCCCTAAAACCCCCTCTCTCTCTCTCTCTCATAATCTCCCTCTCTCCTACCACTAACCACCTCCCCATCATGTTAACTCTCTCTCTCTCTAGTCCTCTTCATACCCTTAACCACCCCCCCTCTCTCTCTATGCCCAACCCCCCACTCTATCTATTTCTCTCTCCTACTCCCCCTAACCCTAACCCCCCTCTCTCTATCTCTCTTAATACCCCCCATCTCCACCCCCTTTTACTAACATTCCCCTCTCTCACTCCCCTCATCCCCCTAACCCTTATTATCCCCCCCTCTCACTCTCTCCCTCTCCTCTACTCCTCTTCCAACCCTAATCCTCAAACCTCTCTCTCTCGACCACCCCCCTAACAACCCCCTCCTCTCTCTCTCTCCTAATCCCACTATCCCCTACCACTAGACACCTCCCATCCTACTCCCCCCCCCCTCTCTCTCTCGCAGTCCTCTCCCTACCATTAACCACTGCCCTCTCTCTCATAGTCTATCTCCTACTCCCCCCTACCCCTCACTGCCCCTTTCTATCTATCTCTCCTAATCCACCCATCTCCACCCCCATCCAATAAACCCCCATCCTCTCTCTCCCTCTCTCTCCCCCTAACCCTTACTATCCTCCTCTCTCACTCTCTCCCTCTCCGCTTCTGCTCCACCTACCCTAACCCTCAACCCTCTCTCTCTCCACCACCTTCCTAATAACCCCCTCCCCTCTCTCCTAATCCCCCCCTCCCCTACCACTAACCACCTCCCCATCTCTCTCTTTCTCTCTCTCTCTCCTAGTCCTACCACTAACCACGCCCCCCACCCTCCTCTCTCTCTCTCTCTAAACCCTTAATCCCCCAATCTCTCTCTCTAAACCCATAACCCCCTGTTCTCTCTCTCTCTCTCTCTCTACCCCCAACACCCCACTCCTCACCCTCCTGCTCCTACCCATACACTCTACCTATTTATCTCTCCTACTCACCCTACCCCTAACCCCCCTCTCTATCTATCTCTCCTAATCCCCCCTAACAACCCCCCCCATATCCACCCCCTTTCATTAACCCCCCCTCGTCTCTCTCGCGTTCTCTCTCTCTCCACTCCTCCCCTATCCCTTACTATCCCCTTCTCTCACTATCTCCCTCCCCCCTACTCCACATACCCTAACCCTCTCTCTCTCTCCACCATTCCCCTAACAACCCCCTCCCCTCTCTCCTAATACCCCTCTCCCCTACCACTAACCACCTCCCAATACTACTCTCTCTCTCTCTCTCTCTCTCTCCTTAGTTTTCTCCCTACCCTTAACCCCCCGTTTCTCTTCTAGTCTCTCTCCTAGTCCTAGCACTAACCATCACCCCCCCACCCCTCTCTCTTTCTCTAAACCCTTAATCCCCCAATCTCTCTCTCTAAACCCCTAACCCTCCATTCCCTCTCTCTCTCTCTCTCTACCCCCAACCCCCACTCCTCACCCTCCTACTCCTACCCCTCCACTCTATCTGTTTCTCTCCTACTCCCCCTTACCCCTAATCTCCCCTCTCTATCTATCTCTCCTAATCCCCTCATCTCCACCCCCCCTCCCCCTCCCCCTCTCTAAACCCTTAATCCCCCAATCTCTCTCTCTAAACCCCTAACCCTCCATTCTCTCTCTCTCTCTCTCTACCCCAGCCCCCACTCCTCACCCTCCAACTCCTACCCCTCCACTCTATTTGTTTCTCTCCTACTCCTCCCTACCCCTAATCGCCCCTCTCTATCTATCTCTCCTAATCCCCCCATCTCCACCCTCTTCCACTAAACCCCCGTCCTCTCTCTCTCCACCAACCTCCTAACAACCCCCCCCCTCCCTCTATTAATGCCCATCTCCCTTTCCACAAACCACATCCTCATCTTTTTCTCTTTCTCTTTGTCCTTCTCCCCCTAGTCCTCTCCTTACCCTTAACCACTCCCCTCTCTCTCCTGGTATCTCTCATACTCCTACCACTAACCACCACCCTCCCCTCTTTCTATGTCGCTCTCTAAACCCATAACCTTGCGATCTCTCTCTCTCTCAACCCCTAACCGGTGATCTTTCTCCCTCTCTAAACCATTAACCCCAAATCTCTCTCTGTGTTTCTAAACCACTAACCCCTTTTTATGTATACATAAAGGAATGGCCACACATTTTAGGCAATTACCTAACCAAGAACATGCATACCAAAAACACCACACCTCTTGCATTATTGTCTAAATACATAATAAATCATCATGCATAATATTTATCTCCCCAACAAATAAAAATAAAAGACAACTTAATCACTTTTGGTGGATAGCATTTCGGTATTACAACATGGGAAGAATCTCTTTCAAGGTCTATTATTTATCACACAAAGATAGGTTAATGGAATGCTTCTCTTCAGATGCGACTGAGAGACCGAGGTAGAGAGATTGAGTCACAGGCCAGGACGGAACTGAAGACCAAAAGATAAAGATACAGAGGGTTTCTCTAGGATTCGACCTCGAGACGCATTCCTTATCTTTTGTCTTTCTTGTATTGACTCTTTATATCATTTCTCTGGCATTTCATCTCGCGAAGGAGACTGTTAGTGTCTGATTGAGAATCGCTAAATGATATCTTATAGTTTGCAATATCGTAAGGTCAAAATTGAGTAAAGTATGGATGCAGGTTAGTAAAGGAATTACATAAAATAGCAGGTTAGTATGGATGTAGGTTAGTAAAGTATGGATGCAGGTTACTAAAGGAATTACGATTACAAAATTGAAAACCTGTTAAGGAGGAGCAGGACAATGCTAATTTGGAGAGGATTTTGTCATCGGGAAGGAAGATGCGATGGAAAGAGAAACAACTAGGAAGTTAGGACTTCGAGTAAATAGGAGGTATGAGCATTTCTCCATAGAATTTCTTCTTTGTGGTTTTTGTCCTTTTTGGCGGATTACTTGCAGTTACTATCCCTCTGTGTTGGTGCCTATTAAATTTATGGAGTGCGTCGACCACAGTGTGAAGACTCTGTGTCACTAAAAAAAAATGAATTGGAGTGAGGACGAGAGGCGGAAGTAATTTGTGGGTATATAGATTGGTCTTGTTCTCGCTGGCTGGGAACCGAGATTTTAATAGCTAGAGAGTATACTGAAAAGGATTGACCTATTTCTTAGGGTCATGTATAAAACTAGTTTTTAAATATAACTTCATTAAATACAAAGGATGAAAACATATATAGACAGAATAAGTTTTATAAAAGAACCAAGATCGACCGCGGCTCAGATTGGGTTAGGTCCTGGGTTAAAATCAATATTATCACCATGAAAACAAACTAAATTAAGCAAAACGTTGGTCTCGACGATTACTGAGTTGGGGTTATCTCAGTAAAGAACCAAGATCGACTGGCTCATTTTGGCTTGGGTCCTGGGTTAAAATCAATATTACCACTATGAAAACAAGTTAAATTAAAACAACATAAAAGATAAAATAAGATGTACCTGAAATCCATATCTCCAGACTCAACCATTTTTTGATCTTCATTGTGATTTCCTCATTCGGCCACAGCAACATCCTTCTCGGTTAACCCATTATTTCTCTGCAAATTGCTGTAGAAGGAGTTTTTGGTACTGCTGTACCTGGCCCACTCCGCAATATCCTTCCAAACCAACCCATTATTTCTCTCCACACAAGATCCCCCTCGGAGGCACAATATCACCCTCTATTACAACGCTCAGCAAACTCGTACATGGGAAGCCTCGAAAAAATTGAACAAACTCGTAGATCTATCAACACCCGTTATAATCTGTTATACGGTTTGATTGCAAAATCCAGCAGATCTATCAACACCCTTTTCCCTTTTCAACTTCAATGTCTCCAACTCAGTCACTTCAATCGCTTAGGAACTATATCCAAAGCAAAGTTATGCAGTCATTCCAGAAGTTTTAATTTGTGGGTGCCCGTTCACGTTCACCTTGACTGCTCCATTTTCTTTTTTCTCATATTTATACTCACATGCTGCAATCACATCCATCTGCACAAACAAGCACAGTATTAATAAAAAAGAAAAGCATTGACAAGCCAAACATAATTAACAAACTACAATCAAATCAACAAATAACATGACCATTCTTGCAACATAAAGCAAATACAATATTCCAAAACTCACCAGCAAAACAACGGATTCTGGAATGAAGCTGAAAAAATGAATGGATATAACGATCCATGAATCATTGAATTCATCCAATACTCCACCCACGTAACGGCCAGACCTCAACTCTGCGCTCCTCTTCTCAATACTTCCATAGCTCTGCATTTCTTTCAAAATGATCTTTCTTTCTTCTTATACGTCTCACTTCATGTTTTTAATGTCTTGCTTTTTGCTTTTGGATCTTTACTCAACGGCTATATTTACGATGGTTCAAACATGTTAATAGTATAAAACGGCTCTTGCTTTTTGCTTTTGGATCTTTACTCAACCGCTATATTTACGATGGTTCAAACATGCTAATATTATAAAACAGCTCTTGCTTTTTGCTTTTTGATCTTTACTCAACGGCTGTATTTACGATGGTTCAAACATGTTAATAGTATAAAACGACTATATTTAAGATGGTTCATACATGCTAATAGTATGAAATATGTTGGCTTGTATAGATTAATAAATAATTAACGGGATAGCGTCTTCATTATTATTGTGGGAAGGTATTTTGGAAGATAAGATTTCAAGTGTAGTTTAGTGGTAAGTGTAAAACTTATATTTATATAATGTTTTTGTTTGTATATATAAAAGCAAAATATTTAGTAAGAAAATAATATAAATGGGAGAAAAATATAATGCAATATTGAGTTTGAGAAAATTATAAAAAAATAATTAATATAAGATTGATGTGAATTAAAGATTTTGTATTTTGTTATTATATAATGAATTTATTTAAAAAGTTTTGATTGTGGTTTAGTCAATATATATAAAATTTTGAAAAATTGAACAAATATATTTGAAAAATTGTACAAAAATGTCACAATAAGATTTAGTAATTGATATATATATATATATATATATAATTTAAAAAATATATTTGAAAAATCTATAGAAAAATGCCATAGTAAAAGACCTTTATTTTCATGTCTCTATACGTGTAAGCATATAGTGAATGAATTCTTAAACAATGAATTTCTTTAAAAAGTTCAAAATTCACTTGCATTTGCAAATTCAAGGCTCTTCTTCTTCCAAATTTCTTAGCATTTAATGCTAAAAGTATGTCTCACTTTATTGTAGTCAATGCTCTGTAAATTTTATTAAATACGGTGGTCATTGTGATTGTACTCATTCTTACATAAATTAGTGATTTGCTTTGGCACTTAAAAATGTTCAAAATTTCATTTTTTTAAAATTTATGTAAAATTTTAAGGTAATAAAAAATGTTGAATTTAATTGATCATGCAATGTCATGTTAAGATGGAGAATGTTCTGGGTTGTTGCATGTTGTTGGGGAAGGGTGATGGTAGAGGAAGGATCCAAGCTCATCTTCAGTTAGGATTTTTCCTTTTCAACAAAGGAAAGATTGTGGCCATTAGTGCTCAAGTGTTTAGGGTGATTACAATCCAGTGCTTTCATAAATCTCATAGGGTTGTTCTATGTTTCATATGGTCTTTTAGTCGGTACAAGTGTATACCTTTCATGTCTTAGACTAAGATATATCTTCCCAAGGTGTTACATAGTTGAAGAGGGTGTATGCTTGTGGGTTTGTCAAAACATAGTTTGTCTCTTGTTATTTTATTGACTAGATTGTGCCACTTTCTTTGTTTTCATAGAATGGACAACTCTATGGATTTAGGCTCCGTTGGAATTGATAATATGGTTTATATAAAGAGTATACTAAGAAATATATATGCCCAATTCAAAGGTATGAAAAAATCCATCGAATATCTAAGCTTGCATATGGAACAATTAGAGAAAAAGTAGGAAGAAAGAGAGACTAAATTGGATGAACAAGTCACTAAATTTGACAAACTTGCTAGTGACATCGATATGCACTATGACATAATTCTTGGTTTCACTCAAGGGTCACAATCTATTTCAAGTCAATCCTTATCTTTAATTGGTTATGTTTGAGAGAAGTTCATTGAAGAAGAGACAATCCAACAAACTTCCCTCATTAGGGTGAACAACAACACCCACTAGTCTATATTGATTTGGACCAAGAAGATGCCCTAATGGAGGAAGCCTAGAATATTCATCAATTTGGCTATCTATGTTGCTTTTTATGGTTCACACTTGTATTTTTCTTCTCAATCCATATGTGAGATAGTACAATTTTAGATTTCATCGGAGGTTAGTTTGTTTTAGTCAACTTAGAGGCCTACCAAAATTTTATTGTATGAAGGCCCAACTCTTTGAAGCTATTTTGAAATGTTGCATATTTAGGACAAATGTATCTTTCTTGTTGTTTGGGTCTTCCACAACCTCCTTTTAATACAAATGATTCTTGTTTTAGTTATATATATAAATGTACTATTTCATTCTTAAATTGCATTTTTCAATGTAGAAATGGATTCAACCCCCTAAAATACCCCTTAGTACACCTAGATTGTACAATCTCAATAACCTATATCTGGACTTCTAGTAATTCTTCTGAATTTTTAGTTGGATTTTAAATAAGAACGATTAAAAAAATATGACCAAACAAATTCAAATCATAACATGTTTAGACTGTACAACATTTATGAACACCTTAAATGGTTTGGTTTGCTACTTCCTTTTGACTATAATTTAATTAAAAACATTATGGTTTGTTTGAATTAGGTTATAATCTCATTGGTATTGTTTTGTGTTTTCTTTCTAGTAGTTTTTATGGTTTTTGCAAGTACATATCTAATAAAACAACATCAAATTCTTAGTTTGGCTCATTCATCTATCTACAAAAGAGTTTAATCACTTGTTAGGTACCATGTCTTGATTTCACTTCTAATCACCAAGTGTTACTCAAATCAATGAGGCATCATTAAATAGCATGCTCTGTAGAGAATTTGATGATTTCATCCAGGTTTGGAATTTCAAATCTCTATCCCCCATCAAAATTGATGGTTATAACCAAATTATTAAATGGTTTATACTTTTGAAAACCATTTTATGATGAGTACACTAAATTTTTAGTTGTATTTGACAATTAAATTGCCTTGTCAAATTACATCATTGATTTCATCTACAAGAAACCCATTATAAACTTTAGTCTTGATGCATTGAAGCATGTGATATATACCTTTTCCCTTCATCCTAGAAAAATTCCATATTTGTATGGATTCTTATTTCCCATGATAGCTTATAAAACTCCAAAATAATCAAGTGTTCTCTATTAATTCTTTTGATTTTAACATGTTGCATGAAATGATTTCTCAACAGCTTCCATTCCCTTAGTCATCGTAATGTAAGATTCATCAAATTCATCACCATGGATTCCAATGTTCACACTTATGAGAATCATTTCAATTTTGGTCTCCTAGTATAGTTATGCTATTTTTGGGTCATCTCGGGCCTATTTGTGCTGTTCTAAAAGCACTTATGGTGTGACTTTCCAATCCATTAGTTTTCCATTGTTGATGAAGTTTCCAAAAGAACCTATGGTGTTACTTCCCTATCCATCGGTATTCCACTGTAGATGGTGTTTTAATTTCATTGATATTTAATAATTCCATGTTATAAGGTTATAGTTTCTCATTTTAACCCATATTTTTGTCTCTAACATTCTCCAGTTGAGGTCTAGGACAACTAGCCCATTTGTCTCCTCTAATGAGGCCACCAACATAGTCAACTTATATTAATTATTATTGACATCATTTAGTAGGAATTCCTAACACGCTATGAAATTTTGCACGTGATTTTAATTAACCAACCAACCATAATATCACTTTTGAATTTTTGTGGTCATGGGTCCACCAATGGGGTTGACTATCCTCTGCGTAACCCAACTGGAAGGATGAGGGGGTTGCATTCTGTAAATGGTATTAATAATATATCGATTACCACCCATTGATTTGTCAAATATTTCAATTTTAGGCATCTTCCACTTCTGATTATTTATTCTCCTTTCCATATTACAACAACCAAACATCTCAAGATATCGTACAAAATCAATTGAAGGGCTCTAAATCTCACCCCTCCACCCAAATCAGATAACACAGGGTAAAAGGAAAGAAACTAGTAGTACAGCTCCACCTCCAGGGAGAATCCCTACCCGTCCCTCCTCCAAAAAATAGAAGATGACAAAATAAAATATGACGCAGAATTAGAAATGAAGTAGGAGGCGCCCATAAGGACCTTGAGAGTTCAACTGCCCCATGTCTGGAAAGAATGGTTAGACAAGCTTACTAGAGCTTTGGATTGCAAATCTTTAGGATCCACCATCGATTTTCTATTACCCATGCGTGAGGGAGTCAAATCCATGACATAGCTCACTAAATATTTGGGCTATGACAATGTCGGGAAAACCATCAATTGGTTATTTGATATGGTGCACACCAAATAGTCCTTGGATTTCCAAAATGAACGTAGACAACTAGATTAGTTATTTCCAACTAAAACGGAGTGTTTGCAAGATATTACCAGAGAGTTGGGATTCCAAAGACGTGTACAAATCATTGATTGGCTATTGCACATCACATCCAAGGAATTTTTTATGTTAACCCATTTGTTGGTACTTCGAGATAGTGTAAACACTATACAATTCTTATTGGATCAGGAAAATCAAAAGTACATATTCCCTATACTACACATCAAAACTCGATCTTTCTCTTGTTTTTTCTTGACTTTGATGCATCATGCCTTTGTCTAGCACTAGAGTGCATCTTTGGAGTCTGTAAATCAAAGATCAAATTTATTGCTCGGCTAACTGCACTAATACATTAGCACTAACTAGCTTAAAAATTTAAATTACGACTCAATTACTTATAACAATCACTCAGTGAATTCATTTGAGGTATCGATGCTTGTGGTGTCCTCTTCATTGAAAGCCTCTCTATAGTTATGCTATACAAATAAAATATCGTACCTCCATTATTTAAATAATTATCAGCATGTGGAAGTAAAATTATTAAAACACTTTGCAATGAATGAACAACTCACTGAAAAAATAGACTTTGGGACAAGAGACTTGGTTTCTTGTATATAAAGAGGAGCCATAGATTGAACATCAATATCGGTCACATCCACAGCTGGACCAGAGGGGCTAGGCACTTTTTCTTCCAAAGGCTACAATCACCAAATACTGAAATGGTTAGACATACATGAATAAACATTCTAACGTGAATAAACTATGTACACATATTGAAATAGATAATTCTATGTGACTTCTTCCCATCATTGATGCAACAATAACTGTTGCATCAATGATCACGTTGAGGTATGGCATGGAGGAACTCTAGTATGATGTTGTAAACATGCAAAATAAACATTAAGAAAAACAAGTTATGCATGGAATTGAAATTAATCAATAACTATCATCAAAGGTTATACATTACTATAGAATAAGTAGGTCCATGATCATGGATAGTTTCCCTCTTTCTGCAAGAGGTTTGTATGATAAAGACATAACCCTTGGAAACATTTGGACTTCAAGGAGAAGCAAATCAAAGCGGTGGTTCTCGGATTTTGATTGATGCCTACAGTCATAGAGTGGTGTTGTAGTCAGACAGGCACATGTGAAACAATGAAATAACATGTATTAAAAAACTAACATGTTGAAATAGTTACCTTAGTGTGAGTTTTCTCTCTACTAAGGGGAGATTCACTGGTTCCCTTGCCCCTCTATAGAGGCATCTATCATCTACAATTTTTAAAAGTCACCAAGTGTTGACGTAGTTGGACATGCATGAACCAATGAACTAACATGTATTAACAAACTAAAATGCATTTGAAAATTTTACCTTAGTGTGAATGGTATCTCCACCAAGGGGGGCTTCACTGGTGCCAAAGTCTTGCTACTTTGCAAAGGCATATAAAATATGCAAGTTTAAAAGTTATAAGTTTTAACAATCTATACATGTCTACAATTAGAAAAAACAAGTTTGAATGTTATTAGTTTTAAAAGCATATACTTACCTCACTCAAAAACCTAGTAAGGTTAACATTTGGGATATCACTAGGATCGATGTTCTTCTTGGGTTGTTAAGGATATAGTGGATACAATTTTTAAAACTCTAAATAGTAGATCATCTAGCATTAATTATCTAACATGTATTAATGAAATAACATGTATTAACAAACTGACATGTTGAAATAGTTACCTCTATGTGAGTTGTTGCCGTCGAATATACGACAACACTTGGCACACAAGAACCACCTATAGATTATGGTACACTGGTCTCTCCACCACTGCTACCAACACGTTTCCCTCTTGTAGTGTGATCTAGCATTTGCATGTTTAAAATTTTTAAAAATTAGAAATCTATGTATGTGTATAGTAAGGAAAAAATAGTTTGGATATAATATTATTATTAACCATATACTTAGCTACCTAAATAACCTATAAAAGTCAATATCTAATGTTGCACAACCATAGCAGGCATGGTCACATGTTGTGAATGCATGAGGCTCAGTGGCAATTTCTTGATGTGTCAGTCCACCCTACTACTCGTTTGTCCTGCACAACATGGAGGTGATGGATGTACACCAACAGGGACAAATGGCCCTTCTTGGCCCATATGATCAATGATGGGGCTATGGAGGACAACCACTTGAGCTACACTCAAGAATTCCTCTTGTGTATGTCTATCATATTATGTGAAAGGGGGGAATATGGCATAGGCAAGTTCCTATGAGGTGGAGGTACTTGGTGATTGGAATATTGAATCCTGGCATTGGGATGGTTTTGAGAAATCCCATGACCAATGCCTTTTAAATCCAACATGTCAAAATAATCGAAATGTTTTACTAGCATGAACTCATCATGCATCTTTCTAATGAAATATAAGGGAACTTCCCTGTTGCTATGAGGTGGCACATCAAAAATCACATACCATCGATCCATCCAATTCTCTTGGAATAATGGATATATGCACCACTCAATAGAGATGTGGCGTCTATTTTTGTTTGGAATTTTCCCATTTCATGGCTCTCTAAACAAGGAAAATATATGCTCTTTGGTGATCTTTAGTTTTTTATATCATTGTAACTCAACCCATATGCATATTTTTTCCTTTTTCATTATCTATACGATGCAATTTGTCATATAGGGAACCATTTGATTGAGTAATGGTGTTTATGATTCCATCTAACACCACAAGAAAAAAGGTCATTGGTGAGGGTCATGCCTGTGACATACCTTTAAGGGTTGTCACCAATGTTGTATATGATGACGGTCCTTAAAACATCATCATTATAAGTTCCTTTTGAGATGGTCCTTTAAGGTTCGTCACCAAATCCCTTTTTAGCTATAGTTTTGGTGAGGGTTTTTAAAGGCCCATTGCTAATTTTCTCTTTGGTGACACTTCTAGTGACGATCTTTTATTGGCCATCACCAATACTCTTTTTGGTTACTTTTGGTGGCTGTAGAAATTTTTTTGTCACCATTGATCATTCTAATGAGTGATTTATGATGCTATGTGGCCATATCTATAGTTTTTTGACAAAAGATAGTGGTTCAATACCACTACTTTGGAGTCTTTGTCATTATGTGTCCAAGGTCATAGTGGTTAGAGTCAATCAATTTCTTGATAAGTTAGTGTGTCAATGGTATTAGGTGCAATATCACTTATTTTGGGGGGTTGAGTGTGATAGATATCAATACCACTTATGTCCATGGGTTAAGTGTGACATTTATGAATATCACATATTGCTTCCACTACTTTTATGTTCAATAACTTTTCTGCAATTCAACTGCCATGTTTGCACCATCCAATCTATTCTCATGAGAAAAAATGTGAATAATTTTTGAATTGTTTGTTAGGATTTCTTGAGAATATAAATCTTATAAGTCCATCCCCTACTTATTTTCCTTGTAACTTGACAATTAGCTCAAAATTAGTCTCACTTACTTTGTCAGAAATGATGCCAATGTTGGGGTTTTTTACAGCTTCACTACGCGTGACACTATCCATTCTTTGTTCATTAGACACTATACTTTTATTAGTTTCTTTCTCACTTATGTTAACAAGTAAATGCCTTCTATTTTGATAAACATAATAATTTCAATCAAAATGATGCTTACCTATTTTGTCTTCAATTCTTTGCTTTGTTTCTTCAATTTTATCAGTGGCATGGGGGGTATCATTTCCCTCAAGTAATGAGAATTACTTAGTTGTCCTTTGAGTCAAAACATGACTCAAGCCTCTTAGGTTTATCACTAGCAATTTCCCTTTAGATGAAGTTCCACTAGTATGTGTAGGAACCATATTATTTAAGACATAATCAAGCCGGTTAATTCCAATAATGAACGAGACTAACTTTATAACTAGCTACGCAAAGGTTCCCCTTCATGGACAGCTTCTCAGAGGGACTATGGCCATTTAGGCCATTGAATTTTGAGACAATAACATGTCTGTGATGCCCTTAGATGTTATGGGTTGCACGCGTGCTACACTGATGTAGCCAATGGTTTTTTCTCCTTGGTTTGAGAGGATTGGGAAATCTTCTTAGACCATTGCAATTCTTGGTCTTCAACAAGGAATTCCTAGTAAGCACGTGTCATCAATTCATGTTGACTATGTTCCTAACATTTGTACACACCGCTCATTGCTCCTACCGATTGAATGATCTGGTGAAGTGTTTGGATCATGTCAACAAAGGTGGCTTGCCGCCTTCGACATCATGAAAAGTTTAATGAACCTTATCATTTAGAGGAAGGAGAAGTCGTAAAAAGGTTACCATAGGTGAATCTATGGTAGGATCATTAACAAGCAATTATCAGACGATACCCCTTTGTGGGATAGGGGATAGTTTCACGACCCATGTGGTCGACTTTGTTATGAGTGGTGGTGCCTTGCCATTCCATCCACACAATGCAACTAGCTCGGTCAATGGGAGTAGGAGGTTGGATCCCACTAAGACGTGGGCTGGGAGACGACTACGACCCATGTGACCGGCTTCATTGAGGGCGGTGATTCCTCGTCGTTTCATTTGCACGATGTTGTTTCCTTGATCATGGATCATGAGAAATCAACTCTCCAATACACGCTATTACAAGCCCCTTTCTTCCACAATGCATAATCATCGAGGAGTGTTCAGTGGATGGGTGAAAACGCTATGCAATGCATTGGGTCAGCCACCCTAGTCATCCCTATCACCCTCTTAGGATTCCATCCCAAAAGTTGGGTAGTTTTTTGGGTTATTTTTTGAAGCACCTTTCTGGGTGTATGTGGCATATATCCACCAACTCTTAAATTTTCCCCTTAATTTCTTCATTTTCAAAGAATTAAATCCTACATAAAGCCTCTTTTGGCATAACAACTTTATCTCTCAGGTTGATTCCATGCATGTTCAATTAGATGGCTTGGATGCATTTGATGAGGTTATCATAACAACCCATGATAATAGTACTATAATAGCTCATCCAACGTCTTCTATTAATTTGACCTCTCCTATCAAACTAGAAGCATGTTTTATGAGTTCCCGTGGTCTTGGTGACAATTAAAAGGTGCTAATTTATCTTGCTTTTGGGATCACAAAATGATCAAGGAAAACTATTATGAGGCATTAATTAGTTTATGATATTTAATGCCAAAAGTAGTGCTAAATATTAGATGGTTGGGTCCTTTTACCTCATCATCACACATGCTTTGGATTTTATAGTAGTTAGTGCTTGTTCTTACATAGTTAGTAGAATGCAACTCAATACCATTTTTCCATGAAAAACTTCCTTAAGGAAACTCTTCAAGCACTCTCTCACATTTCATGAATGGCACCCAGAGTAAATGTTGTTGATATACAACATGTATGCCTACCTTGAGGGAGTAAGGTGGATTTGAAATTGTGACCTCTTTGGCTAATATGACTTCAGTATGGCAAGTTAAACCACTTCAACCAACCCTAGGGGATTTTTGCATTCCACTAACAATTGTGGACAAGTGAAAATAACTCCACACACATTTAGTGGAACTATGTTTATCTCTACTGTAATTGACTAATATGGAAAAATCCATGTTTCATTTTCGTAAGACACACATATTTGTTCTTGCTGAGCCAACCGATGAGTAGGAATCATAACATACACCCAAAAAAAGATTGCTTATTCACTATCTTGTTCAAATTAAATATTAGTGAACCCATACAAAAAATAATATATTCATTCACACAAAAATTAACATGTTTATATTAGCAATGAATCAACTCCAAATTCCCATTAAGTTTATGAAAATGTATGACAATGTATGGACAACTTGAAGTTGAAAAAAATATTCAAGCAACCGACTATTCAAGTACTCACAATCTCATGATATGGTATTTATCATCTAGTTAAGGGATACAAACATTTTGTCTTCTAGTCTATTCATATTGTCTATATTGAACAAAGTACACAAATTCCCAAAGTGGAAGAGACAAACAAGGAAGATGATTTGTCTTGAATATTGGCCTTCCATGCACAAACTATTGAGCTCCTCAACTGCATCAATATGTCATGTCTACAACAAGAATCACTGCACTATGTTATGAAATGCATATCACATGATTGAAATTTATGCCTATGCGACTAGGTCACAACACCACATGTGTGTGACAAAGAATATCGATGTTTTTATAACACACCATTACTTGCCAAGTTTAATTTGTGTTGAATATTCACCATTGAAATGTTCATCGAGCACCAATACCTTTATACTAACATGCATATCAAACACAACAACCAAATCCACAAGTATGTGCTTAAAAAAATTCTTAATGAACTTCTCCCATCAATTTGATCAATTAAATATGGACTTAGTCAAACTTGTTTAAATAACAGGTATATCCACACAGACCGAACACCAAGGACACCGCTCACACACAAAGATCATAGATCGGTACACCAGTGTTTTGACATGGTTAAAACCCCCTAAAGGGAAACAGTCCATGGCCATGACCAAATAGCTTCTATGGAGCAATTTATTATGTAGAAGAAAAAATATTACATGAGCTTCTCTCAATAATGGATCATTCGGCAAGTGACCCTCCATACTCTTTAAATAGAGATCATGGACCAATCGGGTGTTAATCCATAGACCAAGTGTCTTTAAGATCAATAGAAGTTGAACCATCGGATTACTTTATATCATGACCATTGGATTACATATATACAAATGCATACCTAACGGATATATTAGACAAAGATGAACTTAACTAACTCCTAAGTGTCAAAAATATCCTAACATCCCCCCTTAAGAACAACTTGGGATAGGATTGAAGGATTTACAAAGGTGACACAAAATTAGGAGAAGGAAGAAGGCATTAAAGCCTATCTCCCCTTAATGACAACTTCTTGTACTCCTAACATAGTTTGAAGTTTGGAAAACTTCGCTTTGGTAAGAGACTTGGTGAAAATGTTTGCAACTTTATCATTTGTTTGACAATCATGCACTTCAAGAACATTATCTTGGAGGAGCTTTGTAATGAAGTGCATGTGAAGTTCAATGTGTTTGTTGCATTGATGTTGGACTGGATCTTTGGTTAACTGAATCGAACTCTAATTGTCACACTATAGTGTGGTCGGATGCTGCTACTAGAACCCAAACTCTGAAAGGATCTGTTGAAGCCACATGGCTTCCTGACTAGCACGAACAGTTGCACGATACTCGGCTTCGGCTGAAGAAAGAGCGATTGCACTTTGTTTCTTAGAAGCCCAAGAAATAGGTCCTGAACCCAGATTGAATACATATCCTGCAGTAGACTTCCGATCATCAGGGTAACCAGCCCAATCAAAATCAGTGTAACCAAATAAAGAAGGAGTCCCCCCCAAACTATAATGTATCCCGAACTGAATTGTACCTTGAACATACCGAAGGATTCTTTTTTCTACTTTCCAATGAATTTCATGAGGGCATTGCATATATCAGGAAACAAGGCCAACAACAAAGGAAAGGTTAGGACATGTGTGAGTTAAGTACAAGAGGCCACCAACAAGTTGATGATACAAAGTAGAATCTACTTTGGGTGTTGAACAAGTGGTAGAAAGTTTGACTCTAGTATGGAAGGGAGAGAGAGCTGGTTTACAATATTCCATGCGAAAGCGGCGAAGAAGATCACATGCATACTTAAATTGGGAAAGGGAGATACCTTTTGGAGTTTGAAAGACTTAGAGGCCAAGAAAATAGTGCAAGTGTCCAAGGTCTTTCATTTCAAACTACTGCTTAAGAATTAACTTCACATGGTGGATAAGTTTAGGGTCACTATGAGTAAGTATTAGGTCATCAACATAAAGGACTAGGATTATGAGATGGTCATTGACTTTCTTGGTATATGGTGGCCATTTTGGGATATATAACACCATGGATATTTTTTTACAACCAGGATATGGTTTGGGATTAACTTATAGGGCCTAAGTTCATATAGTTTCCTCTAGGTCTCATGGGTCATGTGTAGCACCCCAAACAAGCACACATACCCTACATAGGAAATATTTATCGTATGAGTGAGATATGTCCATCATTTTGAGAATTAACATGCCAAGGATAGTTCTCGATTCCCATGCCATGCTCTAGGGATAAAAGGAAAGGCACTGGGCCATAACATATATTTCTATTGGGATCACATGCCATGTTTCATTGCTCAAGCCATCACACATGCCCATAATACATAATCTTTGGCCTCCAAGTTTGATATGGTATCGATTTCAAGGTCTAAAAAACTTGATATGTTTCTTGGGGATAAGGGCATGGTTTGGTGCAAAAACCTAGGTTCTAAGTCCATGGAATCTATCTCTAAGCCTTAAATGCCATGTGTGGGGCCTTAAGTCACAACATAGGAAATCTTTGGCATGTGAGTAATATGTGTTGTCACATTTAAAGGTTTAGTACACCAAGTTTGATTTTCATGACCCAAGTCATGTTCCAGGGTGAAGATCCAGAGTTTTAGTCCACAACATGTGGCTTTCAGGTTCTACATAGGCAATTCATGAGGCCCTAGCCCATATTTTCCTTGTGACAGGGATATGGTGGTCATTTTGAGGTTTGTCACATTATGGATGCTTCTTGGTCACTAATCCATGGTTTGATACCAAAACCGATTTTGTTGGGATAGAAAATTTTCCTATGGGGCTCGTGTTCTTTGCATACTAACCCACATCATTGCATAGGGCCTGTGTAGGGAATCCTTAACCTAAATGTGAGATATGAACACCACGTTTAGGAGGGGAATACTAGGGATAGATCTTGAGGACCATTCCATGGTATGAAAAATCTAGGACCTTACATTGTAGCATTTTACTATGGAGTTCATGGTCCACGCGTGTGGTCTGAAACCACCATATTGGCCTTGATCCATATGTAATCTTTGGCATGTAAGTGGGATATGGTGCTTGTTTTGAAGTTTAAAGCACTAGACATGGTTCTTGGAGGGTATGTGTGGTGATTTGAGGATTGCACATTAATGTGTCAAGGAATGATGCATAAATTCATAAGGGCATCCATGGAAATATGTATCTAGGTTTTCTGCCTTAGGCCTTCAACATGGTTAGCAGAGGACACTCGATCCTCAATCCCTAAAGGAATCTTCTAGTGATCCAAGGCTAAGGAGGTGGGCTCCACCAACCACACATGGTCGCTTGAGTGTATTATTAGCCTATAATTTAGGGTGTCGGTGACAACACGTTGTTTTGAGTAGTATGTAGGTGTCTCAGGGCCTTGGGAATGATGTTCTAATAAAGAATACCATGCATTTGGCCCTAAAGAAATTATCAAGGCATTCAAATCCATGAACATTGCCTCAAAGTACCATGAAATATTTTGGAGTGGTATCTATAGTGCTATGCATTTGGATCTTATGGCCTTAGGGCCTTGGACATGGTTAATGGAGGAGACCTAAACCTTAGGCTCTAAAGGAATCTTCTAGACATATAGAACTAAGTAGGTTTCTTCCATAGATCACACATGGCCATTAAGTGGTTTGCGAATTATGAAGGTGTCTTAGAGCCTTCATAATGGAATTCTAGGGGTGAAGACCATACATTTGGATCTAAAGAAACCATTGAAGCATCTAGATCCATCCACAATGCCTCAAAGAGCCACACATGACTTTGCATGGGTATCCATGGTGTTATGTATCTAGGTCTTGTGGTCTTAGGGCCCTATACATGGTAATGGATGAGACCTGCAACTTAAGCCCTAAAGGAATCTTCTAACCATCTAGGGATGATTTCTCCGACACATCAATGCACTCCGAGGTGGTCTTATGTTCATCACTACAACAAATCACCCTTTTAGGGGTGGTTTTGCTAACCCTCCTCCCCACAAAAAAGTATTTTTAGGTCTTTAGTGGTGTTTCTAACCCCCCCAAAAGTCCTAAGAATTGGACTTTTGGGGGTATCTTTTTAAGAAATCCCCCCCCTAAAGGTCCTTTTCAAGGCAATTTTTAAACCCCCCCCAAACGTCATGATAATTGGACTTTTGGGGTGCTTGTTTTAAAGTTGACCCCGAAAATCATGATAATTGGAATTTTGGGGGTGGTTGTTTTAAAGTCGCCCCCAAAAGTCATCACAATTGGGCTTTTGGGGTGGTTCTTTTAAAGGCACCCCCAAAATTTGGTGGTTTTTTGTTGGCTGGTCATTTTTCCGCATAAAACCGAGGACCTAAAAAAATGAAAGTAGTCACAAGTTGAAATTTTCATTGCTTCATCTTTCTATTGAATATTTATATTATTGAAACCACTTAGAATTATGATATGCCTTAAAATCATTTTCCCTCTCAACCACCAACATGTCTACATACCAATGGTGGTTCTACATGGCCATTTTGCTTCCTGTATTACACTTAGATTTCAACATAACCTATGGATCACAATATGGTTGAAAATTTTCTATAAACAAGATGATAAAAATATAGGAAAATTATTATTATTAGATCCTTAATAATTGACAAGCCACGGTTAATGTAATGGTTATAAAAACTTGTGGCATAGTTTTTACAACCCTTAATTCTAAAGCTACTAGGGATAATATATCGATAGCGTTTATCTAAAATCCTTACATAGCATTAAGTCCAACTTGTGGAGTGATAGAAAATTGGAATCTTTATGAATTTGTTAGTCTCTTCCTTATGGACCAATGCTTCTTAATATTCTAGCTTCTTCTAACCAGGTAAAGACTTCCCATTACTTTGTCACACATTTTGGAGTCAACGGCGTTGGAGGTGATAGTAACATGTTCTTATTGTCACAATAATACTTTGAAGTATGTGTTTTCCACTCAACTATCACTAGTTAAATTTTAATAGAGAGACACCCCACAAATTTTTATTATGAAAATCATGCACTATTTTTCAACATTTCATATACCTAGCCAAAGAAATTAAGCCCGCGCCCAAATATTAAGTTGCCTAAAAGCCCTGGTTTTATTTCAGTTGGTGAAGAGAGTTCATTGTCGGTGCAAGAATAGAGGCAAGATCAGGAAGATCAGGCGCTTCATGCCATTGAAGAATAACTAGTGAATGTGAATATTTTGCGAAGTTTAAGTGAGTTTCTCAGCTATTGGGAGAAAGGGTGTCATTATCTAAGGAGAGTGCATTGGTTTGCGAAGTGAGCCGAGTTTTATTCTTCTTCATTTGCACACTATTGCTGCATACTACCAAGAAGAGGATGATTTCATGGTTGATAGGTCTCTTGGTGGCAATTTACACTTCTTTTCTATTGCACATCTATGAGAAAGGGCGCATTCACTCTTCAAGAAGACATTCTGGACTAAGAACTTCAGGAGGGCGCATCATACCATCTATGTTAACCAAGTCGTGGTCCATGTTGGAGGAGATATGTGCCTTTACATCGAGATTTGGGGATTTCAAAGGGTGCACTTCACTGTACCAGAGGGAAACCAACAAATTGCTCTACTGCTATTCGTGATTGCAAAGTGGGATGAGAAAGAGAGCTGGGCGCATATCCTTCTTTTTATAACCTGTCAATTACCATATCAAGGTAAATCAAATCATTAGAAGGGATTGAATAGTGAAGAGAAGGTGCTGCAAGCTCACAACCACCTACAGGTCAGACTTTCAAACAAATCAGATTGTAGTTTTTGAGTTTAATGATTGTCATATAAATCTAGAGGTCATCTCTATATATTTCCTAGAATGTAATTCTTGTTTTAATGGTTAAACACGATATAATATCCATTTTGGGTTCCCACCTCTATCTGTATGCAAACTATTTGGAAAATCTCTACAACCAGAAATACAATGCACTAAATACATCAGCAACCAACAACAATCCATATCAGTAAACCCTTGGTGGGTTCTGAACAATAGTTGACAAAGTGTTTGACAAAAGCATTAAACCAAGGAAATTTTTAAGGGGTTTCAAATTTAGTTTGGGCGAATTTTTTGTGTGGTAGTGCATTATTATTATTATTTCCATTCACCCATAATTTATTTAAATTTTTTTTATGTGCATCCTATTAGCAAGGAGGGAAAATAAATTCGTTTTCGCCCATGGAATTTGAGCTAATGCCTTTCCATTCGTCCCCAATTTCTATGAATGGAGATTTTTTAGAGTGATTTCTCCATCCCCATTTGTTGTGAATTGAGCTTCCATCGCCCCATCACTGCAATTTAATGGAACAGGGATTTTTTTGGACTATAGTGCCCTAATTTTATGAAATAGTGGTTACATGGAGATATCGATCTATATCTCTTGATTCCAATAACTAAAACACGATCATCAAAGACATTACGTTGTCTCACTCCTCTCTTCAATTGGTTGATGATTAATGCAATGTTTTTCATCTAGGAAGAAGTGAAGCAATCATCCATGTTGAAAGTGGGGAGGACGACTGTATCTCTTTTCTGGTGCTTTCGTATCATTCCAATATCCCCTTCGTGTGCAGGCGGGTTAAGGGAAATATATGTCAAAAAATGCTCTGTTAACTTTGATGATATCAAGGTACAGTTCTGTGGCCTTTTCGTTTGGTTATATCTTAATTTGTAGATTTCCAACTAGTATTTTTCTTTGGATTTTGCAGGGGCTCACTACTTTTGATTGTGGTAGTTTGAATAGGAGTCTAGTTATAATACATTATGATAAACAATATATTGACAAAATTCATTTGCGTAGCTGACCTTAGGACTTGGATTTGAAGGTATATTTATGATATAATACCTTTGTACAACCTACACGTGAATGAAATTTGTTGTATAGCTATGCCTTCACTTTGGTTGTAATGAATACTGAAATTAATTGATTATTTTTCTTTTTTTTCATTTCCTACTCTATTTTCATGAGATCTGAAGTAGATTGCAATTCCATAATTTTTTTTCTTTGTTTTGATATTTTTACTTGATTATCTTCCCTTGGATATTGTGAAGCATTGATCAATTTGGATATGCAAAATTTGTCTGTGAAAGCCAGCAGACATAACTACAATATTTTTCATGGATACGTTGAAACTTTAACTTGCATATATACATGTGCATATATACCTGTTACTAGTTGCTGCTATGGGCCCTATTTGGACCTGGGACTCTTCTGGCTCACTCCTAATTGCTGCCATGGGGGACCCTAGGATCCTAAAAGCCCTATTACTTAGGCGAGGTAGCGAGGATTCTCTAAATACCAGCACCTCTTATCCATTCTTTTTATTTCTTTTGCGGCAACTAGTGTAGAGATACATTAAGTTACCAGCTTCCTCTGTATCCCTATCTATTGGGTCATGCTTCTAGTTTTATCTTAAAAATCACCGAGACTTTCATTTTATCTTATTTAGAACTGGCGTTCCTCTCCTTTAGGATTTTATTATTCCATACCTCCATCTTTAGTTTATTCTTCTGGGGAAACCTACCCAACCCTTTAGGATTTTATAACTACGTGCCTCATCTTTAGTTTATTCTAGGCTTCGATCCTCGCCTTATCTTTAGTTGTTGTGTATCTTTGCCCCTTTGATCCTCACCTTGAGTGCTATATGTGATGGGACTATTTTATAGAATCCTACTCTAGGTAGTCTTTAAATCCCACCGGAACCTTCTGTTGAATGTGCAAAAGAATGGCACTTGTCTTAAGAAACTTATTGGTAAAAGTAAGTAGGGTGCCGAGTCAAGGTTAATAGTTGTCGGTTCCCAGTGCCAACAGTTAAGGCAGCAGTAGTTATAAAGGCAGTTCCGAACTTAGATAGGAATCACATTGCATGAAATAGGAAGCAATATCTTATAATAACTTTTTAAGTATTAGAACCTAGATACTAATCTATATCATTACTGTTGAAATGACAACATAAAAAATTGCATTACAACCCAAATTTTTATCATGACATACCATGGAATATTGAAATGCTTTACATCATAAATAAGAAGTAGATCATAATGTGCCTTAGCACTGAAAGGGTGTTCTTCAAGTATATTTTCTTATCCTTATTCATAATATTATATGCTCATTCTTTTGAGACTCCAGTTTATGATCAAGTTATTGTAGACATTCACAGTTTGATACTCAAATTGCATGAACTTTCTTTAATATTATATTGTTTGTGCCACACTATCTTGTTCTTTTAAATTTGTTTCTGGTATCATCGTTTTCTTATTATTTAGAAATTTGCTTTTTTTTCGTTGTATAATGTGCTGCCATATATGGATTGACAACTTTGCAGAGATTTCCTATTTTAATTTTTATCCTTCTTTATTTTAATTTAATTAATTTATTATATCCTTGTTCATCATTTGTCTAGCATTTTTCATCTTTCAAAACATAGATGGAATAAAAGGTAAAATAATTAGATGGAAAATGATTGGAGGTATAAGTTGTTTCAAAGAAGGATAGGAATATAGTGGTATGAGGTTTTTTATTTTACTTTTGTGCATGACTTGGTGTTAACCTTGGTACTTCAGATAATGTTGATGGTGTCAATTATAGTTGGATATGCTTATTCTTTCATATGATGAGGATTTGAGGATTGGGTCATATTAGGGTGTGTTAGATGGGAGGATTTTGAATTTTCAGCTTATGTTGTTAAGAGATTTTAGGAGCTTAGAAGCAAAGTGCATAACATGTTGGTATAAAAGCTTACTTAAATATTAGATAAGTGATAATTCTTTTCTAGGTTATTTGATTAACTCGATTTTCCATCTTGTTCAAGAAAAGAAACTAACTAGTAACAGTAGTCTCTCCAAATTCATTTCCAACAGCTTAAAGGCATGGCCCCGTCTGCTTCTGAGGGATTGTGGTTCGTTGAAATTTTATTATGTTCTATTTTCTTAAGATTAATTCCATCTCTACCTGTAGTTCTCATAAGGTGGAAATCATGTAATACACTCCATGATTTAAGAAACTTAGCCCTATTTTAAGCACTTGAATGTGACCCCATCATAACATTGTATTTCAGTTGTGGAAGGACAAAGACATTTGGGTGGTTTTTCAGTCCACTTGGTGAACATTGTATTGCACATGTGAAATAGTAAAGAAACAACATTTGGGTGGTTTTTCCATCCATCTATTGAACTTTGTATTGTAGCTGTGAAATAGAAAAGAAGATATTTGAGTAAATAATGGCATCATACAATACCACCATTTTTTAAAATTGAGATATAGTGCATCGCGTTGGTTTGTTTAAGTGCTTTAGTGAGATAATTAGATTCCTTACTTTTTGGTGCAGGTTTAAATCTTACATGATAAAGTATTGATCTTTAAACATGTGTATACTTGTATTTGTTGATTAATTTTTTTGTCATAAAATATATTAGCCAGCAAAGTGTTGCGAGGCTCGCCCCTCTGTTTTCAAATGACATAAATATCATTGACTACCTGCACCAAAAAAAGTCCATGGTGTTATTACATCTTAAAGACTGAGTTTATTTGCAAGGTTAAAGGTTTATTTGGAATTTTGCCAAGCTTGATTGCTATGGACTTCAGGAGATGGAAGGAACCATTTTTTGTTACCACATCTTTTCTTAGAGAATATGGAATCTCTAAAGGCAGACTGAGAAGGAGAAGATACACTCAACTTGAACACGATCTATTTAACATTTTAACAAAATTTGAGATGACCTAACTAATAAAGCTTTGAAATTGAATCTTAGATGAGGAAGCATTAAACATATGTCAGAAAAAGAATTCAAATTAGATCCAAATAAGCCTAACTTTAAGAAGGTGATAGGTGGAAGTAATTTTTTTTAACCTTCTTAGATCCAAAAATCAGGAGGAAATTTCATCCTTGACGAATATAGGATAGCAATTTTAAATTAGCAGATATAGAAGGTATAAAAGCTCTTTTCTTGAACTTTTGTGCAGGTTTTATTTACTTATGATATTGTTCCTCTAGAGATTCTTTTAGCTATGTAATTTATTTAGAAATTATTGTTAAAATTCTATTTGAAATATATAAGGTTAAGCTAGATAAACCTCTTTCTAAGTAATATTTTAAGTATGCTATTATAAAGTTGGAAAAATAAACACACTTAGATTGGATGGATTCCAACAGAGTTTTATCAGGTAATTACTGATATCACTTTTATTGATTTGTTTAATTTTATAAATATTCTATACAAAATGAATCCTTAGGAGATGAAGTAAATTGAAGTATAATCAAATTAATTCCCAAGGGTTCAGATAAGAGAGCAGATTAAGAGCTGGAAACCCAATACCCTATGAATACTTCTTACAAAATCTTGATTAAAGTTATAGCAGAAAGGATAAAGTTCGTCCTTCCCATTGTATTTTCAAAGACCCAAATGGTTTTTTTCTAGGTAAAATACATTTTATAGAACCTAATTACTACTTTGGAAGGAATGCATTAGGCCAAATCATCTGTTCAACACATTTCAATAGCTATTATTTATTTTTAAAAATATATGATAGGATAGAATGGAGATTTATTATGTTAAATTAAGGAATTGTTTGGTTTTGGACCTAATATAATAAGAATGATATTTGCCTTATTTTTAAAGATGTTTATGTAATTTTGTATGTCAATAACTCTTTAAATGAACCTTTTCCTTTTTAGAAATCTATCAAGCAAGGGCATCAAATGTACCCTTCTGTGTTTGCTTTAGCAATGGGATATATCTAATTTATCCTAAAAGCAATTGAGCTTGACCCTTTAGTCATAGTAGCATAATTCGAGTACGAATACGATTCGATACGGAAAAAATACGGAATGAAAATATCTAGTACGAATAAAATACGGAAGTAGCTTGCTTATATATAATATTTTTAATCAAATATTCACAAATATATCATAAATATACATAGATATAGATCAATCCTTTTGTGGCTTGTATTCTTTGTACATTATCAAAATATAGACCAATACTATAAACTATATAGTCATCTCTTTCACACAACTTGAGCCACAACACTATTCCATAGCATCAACAATCTCTACTCAATTTTGTATTAAATCTTGTATCAGCAATATATTGTAAAGTTGAGGATTGAGCACTAATTTTTGTCTTTGGCTTGCAATCTATGGTATGGTTGTTTATATGTTATTGGTTTATTGCTAAAGCTTGTATTCTCCCACATATAACTATCTCTATTGTTTTGCTTAATTGCTTAAATAGCTCGATATTGGTGCAATTTGTTTTCCATGTGTCAACTATGCACTTCCTAAGAATATACTCCTTGCCTAAATCCCCTTAAGCTTATGCACTTTGCTACTCAATTGATTTACAGTAGCAATTCCCTGTCATGTTAATTCCTTGTGACTAATTAGTTAGTTTCCTTTTTTTAGGATGACCCAAGTTGCATTGTATGGCCTTCCTCCGTAAGATTGAACAATAGCATGGCTAAAGGCTCTTGAACCAAGTTTCCAACCCATGGCCGGATCATCAGGATTGTTTTACACCCTTCGAATGTGCTTAAAAAGAGCCAAAAAAAAAAAGTTTAAAAACTAGAATCACCAATACAATGCATTTTTGCTGCAAGTATAATGAATCCTAGAAAGTATATTGATGGCTTTCGATGTTGAGCGCAGACCTGTTCTTTGCCACATTGAAAATCCAATGCATATTACTGTTAGGGTAATTATAATTGTAAGGACATGGAGAGCTCACAGGGAATTGAAACTACTTATGTTGGCTTCCACATTTTATGCAATATATTTTCAATGAGAATTGAAACTCTATGTGCCAAAATCCCTTATTGCCATAGGATGGAAAGACATAAGCAGAGGTCCACTAGATAGCCAACACTAAATTTTACATATTGTTGCCTTTTCAGAGCCAAGGATGCAATAATTTGTATTTTTATGTTATTGACCATGCACTAAAGACAAGAAGGCACTTGAGGAGGAATGACTAGGTAAGAACTCATTAAGACCCTGAAATATTAGGTAGTAATTTATATGAGCACAATACCAGCTATAGAAGAAAGATGATCACATACAAGAAATCACAAGGGAGTAAGTATGGAAGTATGAGAATAAGATTGTCAGAATTGTACATGTGTTGTACACTCATCTTCATTAACCATAGTTACCAAGTTTCAAATCAAATTCATATGATACAGAAAAGATTTGGATGGAAAAAAAATAAAATATGGTAAAATTTTGGCAGAATACATATGCCAATGGTTTATTTCTTAAATAATACTTAAATGCCAATAGTTTCCTTCTTAAATACTAATTAAATACCAGTTGTTTCCTCTTCAAATACTACTTAACTACTAGTGCTGGGAAAGAAATAAGGGTAGGCCATACCACACATGTGACTTGCAAGCTAACTGTTTGCAGGCTGTACATCGCCCAGGTTGGCTGGTACAACCATTAAATATTGTCTATTAGGCCATAAAACAGTAATACAGGTTGGTTTATCCTTTTTTTTTTTGGATGGGTGAATTTATGACATGAAATTTGCATTTATGGAGGCCACACAGTAGCATTAATGCTAGTTCGGACCCATATTTGATTGTTGGTTGCATTTATTGCTTAGTAAGTGATTCATGGAGGTCATATAGTTGCAAGACCCAGTCATGGTAGTCCATTATGCTCATTAGCGCTTCCTCCATTACTTGATGTTAGGCTTCAGAGAGGCCCTTCTCAAACCCCTTCATGTGTTTCCAAATCTATAACAGTGAGGTCAAGGGATTGGAACCATGGTCTATCCCTTGAAACCCAAGACATTTTTCCAATCCTTCAAATTGCTCTTACAGTTTGACAGAATTGAAAGTTGAGATGTTGGATGCTTGAAATATTTTCCTAAACCCTTATGTATATCTTCTGCTGAAAGTGGATACTTTATCAATAAAATATAGGTCCCTTGCATAGAGACCATTGGAGCAATGTGGGGCTCAATATCTATATCCAATTTGCCCTCCATTTTCCTTCCAAAATTGCATGCACTTAGGATGAATGTTCATTGATTTGTAAGATGGCTGAATTATTTTGTTTCATGCCCAAGAATTTTGAAGATGATCTCTAGATGATATTTTGTAAATATCAAACAAAAAGGGAGAGATTAGTGACAAAAAAAATGACCAAAATCTGGTGACCCTGCAAATAGCACCATCTTATTGCTGCATTACTAACATGATCAACCTGCTTGATTGTAGAGAGTTGCTTCTTGCCATAATGTCGTCATTTGTTGCACAATGTATAATGAATAATCATGTCTTGCTTATTTTCTAGATGGTACAAACTTTAACAATAACATTGATTGCTAGTTGATTTATATTATTAATTAACATTATTCTTGTGAATTGCGCTGGGATGGGTTGTGAGTATATATTTGTGATCATGATACAACACCCCCATGTTAGAAATTTTCATAAGCTAAATCAAAATCTAATGGTTAAGGCTCTTTTAAGTACTTATACATCTGGTTTTATTGGAGTCCCTCTAACCTAGAGCTTCCCTCGAACTTGAAAACGTATGCACAAGGATTTGAGTGATAAGCACAATGAAAACTTATGGGAATTGTTTGTAATTTGTCTGTGTATCTATACTCTTGATCACTCTAAGCTCTCCCTGTTCATCCATATTTTCTTCTTCATGGTTACAAAAAAATCCCAATTTCTCCATTTTGCGGCAAAATTCTATTACTTTTCTTAAAATTGCCAAACCTAACAGAACTTCCATTAGGAGACTACCAAAACCAACAATTTTGCATGTTCTTGGTGTGAAAATCCTCACACCAGATCTAAGAGATGATGTATACCTCACAGGAGTAATTATGATTAAGCAAGAAAATAGAAGAAGAGTGGTCAATACAGTATAATGAGCAACAGAATAATATGGTACAGTAGAACTCGGATAGAAGTAATAATACTTCACACACACTAGTTAATTAATCACAATATGGACAAATAAATAGTACAATGGTAGAGAGGATTTGAATGCCTAAGGTGGAAATTCGAATTAGCCTCTCAGAATGATCATAAGATCAATAGAGTGTCATCGGAGCACAACTAGGTGTCCTCATGATCATCGGAGCACAACTGGAAGTCTTCATCATCATCAGTGGAGTCATCAATGCTCAAGTAATTGTCAACCATGAGTCAAACTGAGTCTGGTAGGTGTAACTGAGTGTAACTAAGTGTAACTGAGTGTAACTGACTGTAACTAAGTGTAACTGAGTGTAACTGACTGTAACTAAGTGTAACTGAGTGTAACCGAGTGTAACTAAGTGTAAACTGAAGACAACTAGACTAGTAGGTGAAGAAGGGCGAGTTGCTTCCTAAAATCAAGGAAGAAGGGTGCATTAAGCAACTGGAGCGCTAAAACTGAATAGTGAGAAGCTCCTGGGGGCTGGCTAACTGAGGTCTAGGTGCTGGACTGATGACTGGAATGCATGCAAACCCTAGAATACATGCAAACCCTAAAAGTGCATGCATGACTGAAAATGCAAAGGATCAAAATACTGGTGGGACTAGGATGGAGTATAGGAATATCCTAACACCCCCCTTAATCCATCATGGGCCCTAGTAACTAAGACCAAAGGTCACCCAATACAATGAATAATAACAATTAATAAACCAAGGAAGTGGGAAAATTTCATGGGAAACATACCCCCTCCTCAAAAATAGACTGTAAGGTACACACAAAAATAAATGCTCCAAACTCAAGCAGGTGTGATGCTTGATCATATGTCTGGAGGTATCTTCTTCTTGGGAAGAAGTGGATCATGCTCAAAAAGCATGTGTTTGTACTTGCTCTTCAGTTTGAATGTGATGAGAACAAATCCAACAGTATGAGAATGATCCTTGAACCTGTGATTTGAATTAGGTGAGGTAGGATCAAATTTTTGAATGTGCATATAGTCTTTTTTCTTCTCCTTCGAACCAACATGGGTGAGATTATGCCAAAAATAACTATTACATGTTTGCTTGAAATCAAAATCAGATTTAAGACTTTCAAAACAGTTTCTTGAGATCTCCTTTGAACCAGCAAGGGTGAGATCAAAACTATCATATGCATGAGAAATTTTCTCAAGCAGTAATTACTTAGAACCTAATTTAGATACAAGACTTGAATCATGGTTTCTTGAGATCTCCTTTGAACCATGAGAGGTGAGATCAAAACCAGTAGATGCATGAGAAATTATCCCAAGAGAATGGAAATTGCCATATTCTTCAATGACCTTCTGAAAGCATGGAATTATGATCATATAGTAGTATAAAAGAGGAGATAGTTGGAGAGGAGTGAATGCATTACCTTCAATAGCTATTTTGACCTCTGAAATAATTATGTCATCATGATGCAAACCAACAGACTCTGGTGCAAGAGAGGATTTAGGACCTTCTGCAATATCTAGAGTGTGAGTTGGCACAAAAAGAGAAGAAAGTTTGAGCATGAGTGTAGAATCTGCAAGTTCTTTGTGAACAACTTCAATGTGAGATGATACTGGTTCATGATCTGAGAGACCATCAAGAGTAGCAAATGCATCACTTTGTTTGCTTTTGAATGGGTTGGGACCAAGTCCTTCATTCTCTCTGCCAAATATTTCATCCAGGTGAGCCCATAGCTCTTTTGGTGATGAAAAATCAAGGAGGTCATATAACATCCAATTAGACATAGCATCCAACATTGATCCAAAGGCTTCATCAGCTTTATTGAACCAATCAATCTTCTCTTCAGAAGATTCGAACTCTCTTTCAAAACGACAGTCAAAGAGATCACGGCTCTTCAAGTATGCTATCATTTTTGGTTTCCAATCATCATAGCTGAGAGGAGAGAAAGCAGAAAGAGGAGTGATTTCTTCTGAATTCATTGAAGCTGTAGGAGACCTAGAAAAACAATATAGAATAACTGCAACTGCTACTGTTGCAAAAATGTAGAAACTGCTGCACTCAAAATCTTGGTAATAACCTGCAAAAAACTCTCAAGAATGGAGATAAACAATACTCTCAACATGCTCTAATACCATGTGAAAATCCTCATAGCAGATCTAAGAGATGATGTATACCTCACAAGAGTAATTATGGTTAAGCAAGAAAATAGAAGAAGAGTGGTCAATACAGTATAATGAGCAACAAAATAATATGGTACAGTAGAACTCGGATAGAAGCAATAATACTTCACACACACTAGTTAATTAATCACAATATGGACAAATAAATAGTACAATGGTAGAGAGGATTCGAATGCCTAAGGTGGCAATTCGAATTAGCCTCTCAAAGTGATCATAAGATCAATAGAGTGTCATCGGAGCACAACTAGGTGTCCTCATGATCATCGAAGCACAACTGGAAGTCTTCATCATCATCAGTGGAGTCATCAATGCTCAAGTAACTGTCGACCATCAGTCAAACTGAGTCTGGTAGGTGTAACTGAGTGTAACTGTCTATAACTAAGTGTAACTGAGTGTAACCGAGTGTAACTAAGTGTAACTGAGTGTAACTAAGTGTAAACACGGGGGCTTCACTAGAAGGCAATATAATACCATGTTCATTCATATTGCGGTATTAAATATTCATGAAAACCTAAAAATTATATTGCTTATATATTAAGGGGCAATGGGTTTTTTTTATTTAATGTAACAATACAAAATACTTTGGGGTCTTTTTTATATGGGAAGGTTGACAAATATCCACCAAATGGAGATGGCGGGATCACGGTCGGATGAGAAATCGGGGTGAGGCAAGGCTCGAGCTTACCAGTACGCAGGGAATCGCATCATGAGGCATGCTTGAGGCCAGGAGTTTCATGTTGAAGTGGGTTTCCGGTCGATCATAGTCGAGAGACAATGGTCATTGACAGCCAATTGTTACCAATAGCACTCAGCCAGCTGTTACCAATAGCCTTGGGAGGCTCTAAGCCTCCAGGGCCTATTATAGGCCCTCGATAGGCCTTGGGGGCTTGAATACCCAACCACTCGTGCCTATTATAGGCCTTGGGAGGTTTAGTAAGCCTCCTAGAGCTTGTTACAGACCCTGGGGGCTTTGATACCTAGCCCACAATAGGCTTAGTCAGCGATTGGGGAACTGCAACATGCAATCTAAATGTTGTACTATGTGCACTGGCTCTAGTGACATACAAGAAGTGATCTCCTATCTCTTCATTAAACCATTAGATGTTGCAAATCATAATGATATGTGGTTGAGTAATTGCATTGTGGGTGAAGTAATGTGCATCCACAATATACATCGAAAGAAGCAAGGTGCATTGTAGAATGCATGTGGAGTCATAAGAGGGGTATCATATCAATATACTAGGTAGAAATATAAAGGGGTATAAAAAATGTTAATGATAAAATTGATACATGTACAATATCTAGTGAAAATAGGAGTTTTTTTAAATTGGGAAGGCATATGGGGAAGGAGTAAAAAAAAAACGATTTTGGAAGGTATTTTCCAATATTTAGTTAAATTAGGGGTATTGTTTCATATGCCACGATCGAACGTGCTATGATAGATGTTTATTGAGAGAAGCCCCCGTGAGTGTAAACTGAAAACAACTGGACTAGCAGGTGAAGAAGGGCGAGTTGCTTCCTAAAATCAAGGAAGAATGGCGCATTAAGCAACTGGAGGGCTAAAAATGAATAGTGAGAAGCTCTTGGAGGCTGGCTAATTGAGGGCTAGGTGCTGGACTGATGACTGGGATGCATGCAAAATGCATGCAAACCCTAGAATGCATGCAAACCCTAAAAGTGCATGCATGACTGAAAATGTAAAGGATCAAAATACTGGTGGGACTAGGATGGAGTATAGGAATATCCTAACACTTGGAAACTAGTAGAATATTTGCAGGATTAGTACTGAAACTAGTTAATTTCACTGGAAAATTGCCAAAAGCAACAGACTTTTCACAGGTTTCTATAAACTAGAAAATTTATGTTGTAAAATTTGTAGGGTTTGTTTATAAATTTAGAAGTAATAATTTCCCAAATATGAAATGATCTTCAATACAGTAAATGCCACCATCTTGTCTAGTGCAAATACAAATATTACCTAGCTTCTCTAAAGGTTAGTATTTTGGTGTCAATTTATTCTCCATGCTAATTGTACTTGAAATATTGTTTTGAAGACTATCCCTCAAACTACTTTATGGCTGCAATGGTGAAATATAATTCTATTTTGAGTCTTTCAGGATGGAGTGTAAAAATTTATCCTTTTGTTTGGATTGATGTAGTTATGCTTCATTCACACTGCTATGAGCTTGTGTTTGTACGAATTCACTGAAGATTTTATAGGAATTCACTGAATCACCTGAATTTAAGGCAATTTGATATGGATCATAATACTGATTCCAGTTTGCAAATCCTATAGGATTGAACAATGGAGTGGGTTATTTCAATGTATGCAATTATATGAAATTCACCCATCTTCGTCAAATTCAAATATAGCTACATAATTGTTTATACAATTGACTAGTTGTATCCAATGGAGTATAAGTCAAGAATTTCAACCCAATCAACACCATACAATCTGAGCACTTATTGGTGCATAATATAGCACTTCATTATTGGAACATAATCATGGAGTAGGGTGGACTTCCTCATGTCTTCCTTTTGATATGTTTATGGAAGATGCAGTGGAAGGAAAACAACTTCCAACAGTATTTAAACATATGGGACACAATATGCTAGCCAACCTGTTCTCTTAATGATTGTAAGTAACAACAATCCTGGCTAGATTTATACTAATCTTGTAAGGTGCTTATATATTTATAGTACTTACCTATTTCATTTTTCAGGAAATTCCTTCCAGGGAAAACAGTCACATTTTCAATGTTGGCAATCCTAATAATGAGGTCATTGTCAAGCAGCTGGCAGAAATAATGACTGAGGTATGGTTCATGCTTTTTGATGGAGTTCAAAAAATTTGTTTGAATAGTTTCAGTGTGCTTCTGTTGTTGTCAATAGTGTTGATTTATAGTGCTTGTTTAGTTTCCATTAACCTTCATTAACATTTCATCACAACGGAAGCATAAACTATGCTTCCTTTGTTCTGTGACTAGTCTGCAATAAATCCGCTCCTCAGTTAACATTAGAACGAACTTGGAGGAACAAACATGAGGATGAGCTGGGTGACATGATTCCAAAGAAGACCCATATGTTTGATTTTGATTTGTGCATCTGTAAGTGTAAAAAACGACTCATCTTACAGGCTTAGGCCAAGCTTGTAGATATACATTATTAAACTGTTGTTACATCATTTTATATCATCTTTTGCTATCTTGTTTCCACATGCTTAAAAAATCTTAGATATCTATTTTAGTTATTGTGTAAATAGGTTAGTGAATCAGTTTCGTTTACTTCATATTGACTTTCTAGACGTGTTAACTTGGGTATGGAATTATATCATTTTATAGTGGTGTATTTTTGGTTGTGTTTTTCATTTGTTTTTTATTTTTAAATCATTAACTTGGAGTTATTCCACAATAGATTTCTTTAAGAAAAAAATTAGTGTTGTTCTGTGTTGGTTTTGCATGCTTGGAATTGTATAAACAATCTTTAAACATATGGGACACAATATGCTAGTTGACTTGTTCTCTTGATGATTGTAAGTAACAAAAATACTTGGTGGATTTAAACTAATCTTGTATGGTGCTTATATATTTATAGTACTTACCTATTTCATTTTTCAGGAAATTCCTTCTAGGGAAAACAGTCACATTTTCAATGTTGGCAATCCTAATAATGAGGTCACTGTCAAGCAGCTGGCAGAAATAATGACTGAGGTATGGTTCATGCTTTTCGCTCGAGTTCAAAAAATTTGTTTGAATAGTTTCTTGTGCTTGTGTTGTTGTCAATAGTATTGATTTATAGTGCTTGTTTAGTTTCCATTAACCTTAATTAACATTTCATCACAATGGAAGCATAAACTATGCTTCCTTTGTTCCGTGACCAGTATGCAATAAATCCACTCCTCGGGTAACATCAGAATGAACTCGGAGGAACCAACAAGAGGATGGGCTAGGTGACACGATTCCAAATAAGACCCATGTGTCCAATTTCCATTTCTGCATATGTAAGTATAAACAACAACTCAACTTACACGCTTAGGCCAAGCCTATAGATATACGTTATTAAACTGTTGTTACAACATTTTATATCATCTTTTGCTATCTTGTTTCCATATGCTTAAAAAAGCTTAGATATCTATTTTAGTTATTGTGTAAAAAGGTTAGTGAATAAGTTCTATTTATAACTTTACTTATAACAATGTGATATTTTTGCTTTTTCAAATTAGTAAAATGTTATAATAATAATAACCAAATGTTCAATTAATTCTAGCAAGCCATTGGTCATCACCATCTACTAGGGTTACATTTTGCTTGTGACCTACTCCAATTGACTGACATGAGTTTAAAAGGGATGAGGCCGGGTACTAGTCCCAAGCAATTTTGATGGATATAGCTACACCTCATATTGGGCAGGTAAGCAAAGAAAGTCTACCCTATGTAACCCATTAGAGGAAGTTTCTTGAAACATTTCCAAAAAAAATGTATAATTTCATGCCAATATGAATCTTAGGAATTTTGCACTTTTATAGGTTCTCTACATTTATGTTACATATGAGAATTAAAAAATGCAGGTAAGTTGATATAACACCGATAATTCATAGGATATGCTACTTTGTTGTTTATTCAAGCATGTTTATATACCTGTTGAAACTAATGCTTGGATTCTGGAACATGACAATTATAAAGAGAAAATTCTCAAGTATTACAATGAGAAAAAAATATAGATTAAAGCTGGAGGCTCTATCTTTTGCATAGCCTCATTTACTAAACCATTTAATTTATTATATATCTTGGACTCCACAGAATTGTTTTTGATTATTTGTTGGAAATGTTAGGGTTAAAATGCACCTCTCTGCTTTTTTATGTCCCCACATTTTCACTATGGATTAGGGGGTCTGCATTGACCATCTTGGGAGGTCCACACCATCACATTTGGGGCATATGTACCTAAGATGTCATATAAAATCCACAATGAAGAAAATTATGTTCAGATTGATTTGTTGCAAAGAGGTCTTTAATACTGGTAGGTTAGTCAACATGAAATTATATAGTAGGTACAAGCATGTTTTTTAATCAATATACTACAATGAGTTCCAACATATTGAATCCATTCTCCAAAATTCTCTTTTGAAGGAAGATGTGAAACTAAGTTTAGATAGTAAATTTTTATGTCCCTAGGATTTGCTCAAATCGTAAATAATGATGGCCAAGAGAATTATGATCCAGGAATTTTAATAGTCATGATATAATCATAGTTAGAGAACATTTTTAATTACCATAATTTAGTGTTTAAATATTTATAGGCCTACTACATTATTTTTTGCAAGCAAGTTTATAGGCCTGTTGAAACTAATCCATGCAAGGTAACAATTCCTATGATTGTAAAGTACAACCAACAAGAACATAAATTTGCCCGTACCAAGTACAACCAACAACTCAGAAAATTGCCCCTGTAAACTACAACCAACAAACTCAGAAATATGCCTTTGTAAGGTATAGTCAACACAACATAAAACTATCCCTTCAAATCTATGTAGGCTAAATTGAAAAGACGCCTAGAACGACAAGGAAGGTGCTCTATCAACAATGATTGGACATACTTCTCTTCTAAGCAATTGTTTGTTGGGCTTGGGGGTGTATGATCTATGTGGCATATGGTATGAGGCATACCCCTAAGCTTTGTTGAAATCCATAGCTATGGATCACCTCTTGCCACATCTTTACTAACAAGTATATTGGTAGTATATGTATTGGCATTCTCATCTCATAGAATACATTATTATCCCATTGCCTCTTTGATATTTCCAAGAATGTTTTTTTCTGAGATTTTTCTTAGCTCCGATCTATGAATGTATTGCTACTATCCATCTTCATACATACCAAAGATTGTCACCATTTTGGAAAGCAATGGTGACGTTTCACTGTTATCCTTTAAGGACCATTATAATTATTTTTTTTACAATTTTGATTGAAATGGCAATGGTCCTTTATGTTGCGTCATTAAAAGATTTTCAAAATGAAAAGCGGTGACAATCTCATAGCGGTTGTCACCATTGATATGTTAATGGAAATATCCTCAAAAGTGAGGGTCATTGCAAGGCCCTCATCATATGTCATTGGCGAAGTTCAGTTTTTTGGTAACGGAGGCCCTTAGGTCCATCACCAAACCTTCATATAAATTGGTGAGGGTCACTATTTGTCACTAATAATCCTTATTAGTGACGAACATTGAATGTCACCATACCACCTCCACTTTTGGGGATGCAGCCATTGGTGACATTCAAATTTTGGTGACGTCCTCCTTTTTCACCATCAATGATGAGATTATGGTGACATGTCTCAACCCTCACCAATGATCGGTCATTGATCGTCACCATATATGCATCAAATGGTGAGGGCCCAAATAGGTCGGTCACCAACACCTCATAACGATTGGTGACGGTCACAACCTGGAATAATAATAATTATTAGTGGCAGACCTTGAATGTCACCACATACCCTCCACTTAAGGTGACGGTGCCTTTGGCGATGCTCAGGTTTTGGTGACGGGGCCCATTTTGACCATCACCAATGAGATTATGGTAACATTTTTGGACCCTCACCAATGACCTTTTTTCTTGTAGTGTAATGACTCTGCAAGAGAGAGGTGGAGCTGTTTTGCACCCCTCCATGCCCCCCCAATCTCTCTGACGCTCGCTATCTCTCTCAGTATCTCTGCATCGGGATCCATGCTAGTCACTCCAATCATAAATGCAAAAAAAAGAAAACATTAGAAACATATATATGGTATAATGACATCTCTTATAAATGAAAAAATGTACAACAAGTGAACATACAAATAATGACATGAGTATTTATAATTTATAATTTAAAATTGAACAATTGCACTAGAGAATCAACATAAAAAATTGCCATGTTAATTTTTTGTTATATTGGTAATGAACATGCATGCCTAAACACTAAGATGTTCCTCAATATGAAGAATTCTTATTACTATTTCAAACTAAGCCTTGTGACACTAACCTAGAAGTTCTTTATATGCTTGTAGCTTTGTGGAAAAAGGTTTTGAGTTAATCACATTGATTCATGGTGAAGAAGGTAAGCTTGGAAGAGATTATAAAATGCACATGTTTTACAAGTAAGTTACATTATAAAATACATGATCAAGATGATTATTGTCTCCTTGAAAGTGGTCCCAAGCCACCTTGACTACTCATTTGCCTTTGAGTGTGTTATGTTGGTTGAGTTACCACCACTTTATGTAAGTGATGATTGATAACCAAGTACACTTTTTTAGTTAGTGTGTCTTCTACGTGGTCCCTCTGGGTTACATGTTGGTTTTAACACAATGCAAATTTTTGACTATCTAACCAATGCCAAAAATACTTGTCCTAACCATAGGAGGTATATCACCAATAAGCTTTGGATCAATACTAAAAATGGAACTTGATGCAACCATGACATTAGATTTCTTAGTGCAGAGAAAAGTTGGGGCAATGAGTGTTTTTCATGTTCTAGCCCACCAAATTTTGTTAATTTTCTAGCATGACAAACATAGTTCTATCCTATTTTTTATGAGGAGGAACAAAATATAATTCGGTTTTAAGGCTTATATAAAGACAATTCCATGCAATGTAGGAATTCACCATTGGATTCAGAAACACACAAGTTTGGGATATATAATAAAAATACTAAATCGATTATCAAGTACCTAGGAGCTTTGCATAATCATGGTAGGAGACAAGTGATTCTTTTCAAACCTAGAACTATTGATCATGCTTGTGTACAATTACAATAACTTGAAGGATATAAGAAGAAACTATTGTCCGATGGGATAAAATAGAAAAAATGGAAAAACACACAAAAAGTGGAAAGAAGGGGAAAGGTACATGAAAGAAGCTAGCTACACTTGGATAAAAAACCTAGGGCGATAATAAGCATTGTCACGCTGTTAGGAACCCATGTCAACCCTTCTATTTGCTTTGTTAGTATATTGTTGTTGGACGCATATGCTTTGTAAGTCGTCCCGTAGTATTTGTTGATCCATAGTTTGTATTATTATTGTTGGACGCATATGCTTTGTAAGTCGTCCCGTAGTAATTGTCGATCCATAGTTTGTATTGGCCCATGGTTTGTATTGACACATGGTATTGGCGCCTAGACTTGGTATATATGTTTGTGTTGAGACCAATGAAGGTACCGTGAAGTTATTTGTATTGAGCTTGCTCAAAGGAGGTTGCCCCCTCGAAGTGGCCTGCGATCAATAGAAGCGATTCTGAGTTATGTCATTTCTGTTATCTCTTGTATTTTCATTTATTAATTGTTGCAGGTTCTTCACATCTGGTATCAGAGCACTTTCTTGGGCTTGTTGGGTGGAAATTTTGCCAAAATTTTTTTCACATCTGTTGCAAGTTCGGATCTGGGAATAATCCCTATCCACTTAACTGTGGGAAATGATTGGGCATAATCCCTAAAACTCATTGTCAGGAGTACCACAGGAACCCAAAGTAGCTGACCCATTGAGAGGACCTGCCAACGAAAAGAACAACGACCCCTACCTGATTGACTAGTTCCCACCCGTGAGGTAAACCAAGAGCTATCATTTGTGGCAAAGTGGTTATCAGTTTTACCAGAGCCGTGGAGTGAGGGGTACTGCCCCAATACGCAAGCTGTCAGACAACATTGGTGGCCGAGTGAAACCCCTGAACTATTAGGAAGACGAACATACCTGGGGTCCATATCTATTTTTAGCTGAAATGTTGCCGATCACTTCCGCGCCATTCCAGATCCAACCGTTTCAGATCTAGCCGTTTTTGATCCATTTGACGTTGTTTCAGATCCATCTTTTGCCGATCCCTTCTGTGTGGTTTCAGATCCAATTTTTCTGATCCCTTCTGCGCCGTTGCAGATCCATTTCTGCAAAATTCTGTTTTTCGCCATATCTCCCTTGTTTTAACTTCGTTTCCCTTGAAACTTCCCATACACCCTTGCAATCCCATTCTGCATATTTCATTCCTGGTGACCCTATCCCAAATTCTACTTCCCAAAGCCAGAAATCTCACATTTGTCTATTTTTGGGCTTGCCATAACTTCTTCAATTTTCACCCACTCGCCTCCAAATTTTGCCACCATGTTCATTCCCTATTTCTGCTTCTTTGTCCCTCTTTGAATTTTTTTCTCATTCTTTCACCCCGATTCTGAAATCCCCATTTTTTGCTTCCTTGTCCATTAGAAAGTGTCCAAAACCTAGTCAAACCCCAATTACCCATCCGAGTTTTTCCCAAATCCAAATTTCCCTTTACTAAATAAGCTTTTGTTTGCATTTTTCTATCCATTCCCAAAAAAATAAAATAAAAAAATCCTGGTTATGGTTGTCACCCACGTAGGAGCAAAAACCATGGAGGAAGCACTTGCAACCATACAAACCAAACTCCAAGATCTGGATGAAAAATTTCTCAGCCTCCATCTTCAACATTCATCCATGAACAATAAGCGACGGCAAGAATCTTCTGTAGCCAATGGGTTCTCTTCTTCCAGCAATTTTCGTGGCCCGAAGCTTGAATTTCCTCGCTTCAATGGTACTGATCCGAATGGATGGATCTATCATGCAGAACAATATTTCATTCTGCATAATACTTTTGATGTCCAAAAATTTCTACTTGCATCCTTTCATTTGGAACAGGAAGCCCTTTCAATGGTACCGTTGCTACATCAAGGCTCATGATGAGCCAAAATGGACAGATTTTTTCCAACTCCTTTTGCAATGATTTGGTCCTAGTGCTTTTGATGACTTCACCAGAGCACTCACTAAACTTCGTCAAATTGGCACTGTGAGAGAGTATCAGACAGAATTTGAGAAACTAGCCAATCACACCAAAGGATTGTTTGATGAATTCTATAGGAGTTGTTTTATCAGTGGTCTTAAGGATGAAATCCAGTCAGAGGTTAAAATGTTTTGTCCCAACACAATGATGTAAGTCCTGGGGTTGGCTAAGTTGGCAGAAGACAAGATTGCAGCCCAACAATCCTCCAAACCCACTTTTGTTCCCTTTCGAAATATGGGTTCTCAATGACCTCCCATCCCGCCAGCTTCTCGGCCAACTCCTATCAAGCATTTGTCTGAAACAAAGATGCAAGCATGCAAAGAAAAAGGGCTTTGTTATAATTGTGATGAGAAATTCTTTTGGGGACATAGATGTGTTCAACAAAAGCTCTATCTCTTGGATATGGATTCACCTCCTACCTCTAAAATTGGTGAAGAAGCTCTAGATACAATGGATGATCAGGTTGAGATTCAGGAGCCGCCTATTGACCCCCCATCTCAGGATGAACAACTAGAGATATCTCTCCATGCTTTATCCGACGTCACCACCCCCCAAACAATGTGGGTCAGGGGTTACTTCAAGAATCTTCCTCTTACAATACTCATTGATTCTGGTAGCATTCATAACTTTATTGACCCTTGGATCGCTAAACTAGCTAATTGTTTTGTCCATCCTTCAACTTTGAAGTCATGGTTTCCAATGGGGGCACCTTACCTTGCAAGGGGAAGTGTCACAATGTGTGTATCTCTCTAGAATATTATAACCTACGCTCTGACATGTTTTCCTTGTCCCTAGGTGGATGTGATGTTTTTTTGGGAATTCAATGGTTACGCACACTTGGCCCCATCTTATGGGATTTTGCTGAACTTTGGATGCAGTTTTCAGTCAATGGAAAACAGCACAAATTGAAGGGCTTACAACAAGGGTCTCTCCACATCATCAATTCACATCGCCTAGAAAAGATCCTTAAGAAGAATTCACATGGTGTCATCGCTCAATTCCATTCCATTTAGATGCACCCATCAACGATCTCCCCTACTTCCTTTGCTAGATATGTAGGTGTCTTTGCTGAACCAGTGGGTTTGTCTCCTTCAAGAGACCTTATTGATAAGCATTTAGCCACATCTACATCTCAGCAGGAAATGATGGCTATTTTGCATACAGTACAGTTTTGGAAGCCATACCTATTAGGGAATTATTTATGCATCAAGACTGTCTCCAGAGTCTGGAAAATTTCCTAGAACAATGGGTATCCTCCTTAGCACACTTGAAATGGGTTATCCAACTCATGGGTTATGCCTATGCAATCACTTACAAGAAGGGTAAGGACAATATGGTGGCAGATGCTCCTTCTCGCACATTTGATGACCCAGTTTCTCTTACAGCTATTTCTCTGCTTGTTCCAAATTGGTTGTAATATGTTCAACAGGGATATCTCTTCTATGAACTCCTTCCTTCTTCATCAATAGGGCACTCTGGGTTCCTCAAAATGTATGACCGGGAACAATGTAACTTCTTTTGGCAGGGACTGAAAATGACAATTCAATAGATGGTGGCTGGCTGTGATACTTTCCAGGTCAACAAGGGTGAAATGACACTCCTTTCGGAACTGCTCGAACCCTTGCCCATCCCTACACAGATTTGGACAACTATTTCTATGGATTTCCTAGAAGCACTTCAGTGGTACAATACCACATCTAAAATGACACCATATGAAGCAGTCTATGGACAGGCACCGCCAGTTCTTCTTCCATACACCCTCAGCAGGTCCCCAGTTCAGGAAATTGACTCGGTTCTTCGAAACCGTGATCATATTCTTCTCATTCTACAGGACAATCTTCACATGGAAATGATTTGACTGAAACAACAAGCCGATCGGCACCGTTCTGAGCACACTTTTCACGTAGTTGATATGGTTCTTCTTCATTTATAGCCTTCCAAGCAACCCTCCCTGAAACTCAAAAGGCATCAGTGGCCTGGAATGCAACCCAAGGATGCTACAGGGGAACCACTCCAGATTTTGCATCAATTTCCACATCTAAAGCTTTGAGGACAAGGATTTTTCTAAGGGAGAGGGGATGTTAGAAACCCATGTCAACCCTTCTATTTACTTTGTTATTATATTTTTGTTGGACGCATATGCTTTGTAAGTCGTCCCGTAGTATTTGTTGATCCATAGTTTGTCTTATTGTTGTTGGACGCATATGCTTTGTAAGTCGTCCCATAGTAATTGTTGATCCATAGTTTGTATTGGCCCATGGTTTGTATTAACACATGGTATTGGTGCCTAGACTTAGTATATAAGTTTTTGTTGAGACCAATGAAGGTAGCATGAAGTTATTTGTATTGAGCTTGCTCAAAGGAGGTTGCCCCCTCGAAGTGGCTTGCGATCAATAAAAGCAATTCTCAGTTCTGTTATTTATGTTATCTCGTGTATTTTCATTATTTAATTGTTGCAGGTTCTTCACATCTCTATAATATTGATGTCCGCATAGAGTAGAGTTGTTGAAAACCACATCCTAATCCAAAACAAAATTGCTCCAAAAAACAACACAAGAAAAACATGACTTTCTTGGTTGTAGAAGGATATCATATTGTAGACAAGATATTAGACATTGAAGGTAAGGTTTCCTATATCTCATTCCAAAGAGAGATATATTTGAGTACCATTAATCCAAATGAGGAAGGATAAATGACTAAATCATTTCATGTCTTTGATTCTTTATCATAGTCAAATTTGATTTCAACCCATATAATTGAGTAGCTTAGTTAGAGGTGCATGACCATCCTCAACCATACCCATTGCATTGGGTGAGACAATATATGGAGTTTTGATAGTCACACATTAGTGAAAATTTAGATTTACTATTAGTAAAAACTCCATTAATGAGGTAGACGCATATGTCATTCCATGTCTATGGAGAAATATTTGGGAGCCTTTATCTCTATGTTGAGATGCCATAATTAAAGGAAGAAATAAACAATAAAAACTTGTGAGGGATGGGAAGACTTATATTGTGCATGTAGATAAAATAAAATAAAATATTCCATTGATAACTACATACCATGTTTTTCTTTGAATGTGGAGTTGTTTTGTTGGCATTATTTTGCTCGTTCAGGATTTTGTTTGGCTATTTTGTTGGTTCATTGTAGGGTTTTTTTTATTGTTTTTTATCATAAAAATGAATGAAAATAGAATGTGGGCACAAGAATTACTTGGTGGGGGAGAATAAAATCGTTGAGGATTCCTCTACACAGCAAAATTGAATCCATGATTTTCCTTGGTCACCATACCCAATAGAGATGAGTGGAACATTGAGAATGGGGTCACAAGCTAATTTTTGGGGGAATAAATCAGCATTCACAAAACACACATGTGTTTTTGTTATACAAAATGTGCACGTGTTTTGGAGAACAAAAACCCACATGTGTTTTTTTTCTCTTATCCTACGTGGCATTCCAGGTGGATGCCCCAGGCTTGCCTTTCGTAGAGCTACGATTAGACACACTAGGGACACTAGGGGGGGGGGGGGGGTGAATTAGTGTCCTGCACTTTAATTTATTTTTCTATCATCCAAGAACATCATCAAACAAATTTATGCATTCATCAATATATATAAGCATTTATTAACCACTATGTGTAAGTGACCAACCAGGAGTATGCAAGTAGACACAAGATACACACACACACACACAAAGAGAGAGAGAGAGAGAGAGAGAGAGAGAGAGAGAGAGAGAGAATTTAATTGATTACATCATATTTGTGAACATCTCATTCTTTTTGTCATCCATGATCAGTGGTAAGTTCTGATTGTCTTCTACCCTCTTCTTAGCCTCTAATGATGGTAAACCACCATTGATTTTATGTCCATGAACAGTAGTACCCCACTGTTTATACTTCTTATCCCACAAGCAATGGTTTCTCACTACAAATTCTTCTTAGCCCACAAACAATGGTTTCCAACTACAAATTCTTATTATCCCACACGCAATGGTTTCCCACTACGTATTCTTCTTATCCCACATGCAATGGTTTCCCACTGCTTATTCATCTAAGGCCATGAAAAATGCTTCCCACAATAAAATGTTTTCCTCACTATTTAACTTATGCCCACAAATATCTTATGCCTACTAGAGTTCTGCTTTTAAGTCTTTAATTAATTGGAAAAATCAACTATACTATATGTAATCAAAACCTCAACAACAATGCCTCTCAGATTTGCAAACAATATTTCCTTCTCTTCTTGCTTTCCAAATTCTAGACTAGATCAACAAGATTTTGATCTCACACCTCTATGTAGCTTTTCTCAGATCAATTCTTTCACCACATTCTATTTTATCTTCAATTCCTCGCACTTCTCTTGGAATGGTGGATATATGCACCATTCAATAGATATGTGGGGTCTGTTTTTGTTTTGAATTTTCCCATTCCATGGCTCTCTAAACAAGGAAAATATATGCTCTTTGGTAATCTTTAGTTTTTTTATATCATTGTAACTCAACCCATATGCATATTTTTTCCTTTTTCATTCTCTATACGATGCAATGTCGTATAGGGAACCATTTGATCGGGTAATGGTGTTTATGATTCCATCTAATGACTCTACAAGAGAGAGGTAGAGCTGGTATGCACCCCTCCATGCCCCCCCAATCTCTCTGACTCTTGCTATCTCTCTTAGTATCTCTGCATCGGGATCCATGCTAGTCACTACAATCATAAATACAAAAAAAGAAAACATTAGAAACATATATGTGGTATAATGACATCTCTTAGAAATGAAAAAATGGAATATCCTGAATTTTGACTGACTATTTTTGATGTTATATACTAGGCTTAAGCCCCAACACATATGATTTATTTAGTTATATTGAGCATAAGCCCCAGTGCACATGATTCATTTCTTTTATAGAATTACATATTGGGCATGGACCCGGATTGATGCAGACTATTGTTATATACTGGGCAAAAAGCCCCAATGTAATGATTTATGTTTTATTATGAGATTGGGTACAAACCCTAATATATTGAGATTGATCTTTTGTTACATACTGTGCAGAGTTATGGTTTACATGATTGAGTTGTATGATGTGTTGAGCATGGACTCGAGAATACACGAATGACCTATGTACTGGGCATAAGCCCTGATGTACCTAGAGGATTTATTATGTACTGGGTGTAAGCCCCGATGTACATAGAGTGTTGGGCATAAGCCTTAGAGCACTCCAAGCTTGATAAAGAATACCGGATCCGAGATGATTTGTACATTCTAGATGTGCTTCACAACCACATTCTAGTACTAGTGTTGAGCGGGAATTCTCTGGAATTGCACTAGCGTAACGCCCATGTGAGAGTGTTGAGCTAAATCTTTGAAGAGCACTCGGGGTTACTAGATCTTAAAAGTGTTGAGTCGAGAAGACTCTAAATAGCACTTTTATTCATCACATTTATTTAAATTGGTTAAATTAATCATATTATATCTATCATCAAGGACTGCGAGAACTACCATGTTAAATGAGGGAATCCAACATGCAAGAGGGACCTAGAGGCACCTAAACCTAGCCAACTATCCAAGATTACCAAAAGACCTTGTCCAAAGAGTTGGACCTTGTACTTAATATTTATCAAAGAATTATTATGATATGTACATAATTGAATCAAAGAGTTAGCATATTTTAATTATTGAATAATCAAATTGATTACTTATAAAATAAAAGATTACTTATGTAAACAACATGCATAAAGGTCATGCATAAGACATTTATCATGTTGTTATTATTATTATTATTACTATTATTAATTGTGATCTAACTTAAAGATACCTCTAATTGTAACAAAATAAAGGTCTTTGATAAACTAGGAGTGAATAATTAATAAAATGCCTTTCATAAATATTATAATTCAATTTAAATTAAAAGCTGAAATATTATTATTTAAACTCAACAACTAAATTCCAAACAAAATCACCTATATAAAGAAGGGCAGATCCCAAGAGAGGTATCATCTTTTCGTACTATCATTATCTTATGGTAATAGAAGAGAATTATCCTACAGAACTGAAGAAGCTTACTATGTTCCCAGATCTGATCAACAGCCTATCCTAGGTCCTCTACTTCTCTTATTGCATGTTGGAACCAGATTGGGAGGATCCAATTAGAACCAGGAATGGTCCAAGGGTCATGGTTGGGAGGAACATGGTAGTCCCAATGTTATTCAATTAAAGATCATCCTATAGGTCAGCTAGTTCAATACATTTTCCATTAACAGGTGTTTGAGTGTGCAAGTTCTACAAGGGAAGATCAAGCTTCAAGAATCAGGTATGAACTACAATTTTTCCATACAGTTCAATTAGATTTAGATGTTAAGGTATGAATTATTATACATCATTCATGTTTCCTATACATTATAATTTTTATTTCCTTTTTATGGAGCAAGGGCCAAATGGCATGGGCTCTCAGGGTTTAAACTCTAGGTTTAAATTTTATTTATTATTTCTGTTGAAATTAAACATCTACCCTAAGTGTTACAAGGATCTAGCAGGGCTAGCCTAGCTAGCCTGTGCTAGATACCTATATAAATAAAATCACTAGTATTAAACTTTTAAATATTGTTAATGCCTGAACTATTATCCTTTACAAAAACGAAATTGTATTTCTCAAACCCTTACACTGTACATTTAAATTATTCAAGTATGGGAAAGCTAGGGTTTAACCTTTATACCAAGCATACAATCTATCAAGATTGAAACTAAGTTTTACAAGCATGAATCTTCACAAAACCAACGTAGTCAAACTCAGTTTTCTTTCATTTATTATTTTTAAAGAAACAAATAAAATAACGCAGGTCAAGTTTCGAATCTATCTGCTAACATATAACATTTAGGATCATGGGAATAATTAACACGCAGCATAAAGACCACCTACTTTGCATACAAACTTCCAGGCAAAACAAATTACCAAACACGATTTCCCTATTTAAGGTTTTTCAGTATTCTTGCTTCTCCATTATTAGAAATCAAGCTTAGACTTGGATAAAACCCAACATTACAATACAGGAATAAAAAATGCATAATACAGCTCCACTTTAAATAACCATTCATCCATGAAATCTACAGAGGATTAAACCATCAATTGGATAGAGGCAATCCAAAGACCCAACACATGATTTAAACAGAGCTACACTCTCAGCAATCATGCTCAACTATTATCAATAGAAATTTCTTCACGCCCGAAGTCAAAAAGAAATAAAACGCAGAGCCTTTTTACTTTAGAAATTACCAGAAGAAAATTCCAGAGCTCTCTCTGCAATTAACGAATTTTCTTCCACATAAACCCTATGCCTAAATCCATAAAACAAAACTTATAGGGGTACCTAAAATCAACAAGAGCATTTACTAGAAAACATCGGTGACATATCATTTCTCTGAAGGACATACTCAGTGAGAAATGCAAATAAAATCCAAACACCAATTTTACATTCAAACCCCAAAACAAAACGGTGTGGGTATTTCCCACCAAAGCTTTAAATATTTTTACAGAGCCATAGATTCAATCCATCTTCAGTAGCGAAAATGAAACCCTCAAGGGTTTATCCCATCATCTATCGAAAATATAAAACATCATAGACTTGACCAACAGGTTCAACATCCCAAACAGTCCAAATCAACTTCCTCATAGTTGTTTTCCTCTCAGTTACTGACCAAACCAAAAACGACCCAATAGAACTTCGAAATTAGTTATAGTAAGCCCAAAGGACTCAACAAAGTTACATTTTAATAGATATCAAAGCTACAGAGCTTGCAGCCATAGTTGCGATAGGAAGGAGCAAATATTGGGAGGACCTGGGCTTACCAGTGTTACGCCAAAACCCAAATCTTCCTGTCACTTGCTAGCACCCAACGCAGGGGATAACCATACCTACAAAACTGTCAGTGAATTCATAAAAGACACGAGTTAGATAGAGGCAAACAATCATCTGCAGAAAGAATAACGAAGAACCCATTAGCTACGGGAAGAAGATTACCCATTATATAATCGTAGAACCCTCCATCTCCATGCCACCATAGCTGCAACTGCACTGACCATGAGCATAGCTTAGGTCAGAGCATAGTCGAAACCAGACGCAACATGAAGTCATTTCCCCAAACCAAAACCATGAAATGACAACACTGTCATTTTAGACCAAAGTTTAAACCCTCCTTCCAGCTAGCAAATGAACCACATGAAGATCACTTGGGTGGCATTTAAAGCTACAACCAAACATCCACTAGTGCTTCAATATTTATCCAAACGATATAGTTAGGGTCTTGGTAGTGCAATCCCCTAGTTGTTTTGATTCATGTATTATTCAAAGTTATACCTTAGACCTTTTCAATTCATAGAACCGGGACCTTGCTAGGTAGTGGAGCTAGGTAGTTTAGGGAAGAGTCCACTTATACCTGCAAAAAAACATGTTCCAAGCAATGCACTAGCAAGGATTACTAAGTAATCCCAGGATAGTCCAATTACTCACACCTTACCTCTCGGCAGCTCCGTCGGTAGCATGACTACCAACACAAGGACCCCAGAAGTACTCACACTCTTCTCATAAAAGTCCATCAAGCCTAAGTTAAATGATATAAACAAGTTCAACATTTAAATGAAACCAAGCATGCATTAGAGCTAAAGAAACAAGGTAATTAAAAAAGAACATTAAAGTGTTACACTAGTATTAAATTGGTCATCTAGACCTTAAATGTTTGTGCTTATATTTCACATTTCCTTACTTCATCGCTTCCATAGAAAAACATATGATATAAGACCAACTTTCATAAAACATAGATTCTCATTTCTTCAACAAAGACTAATAGAACTTCCCAGTACTGAAGTTAATTTGCTATATATTACTTGTTAGGAAAATGTTAGTAGTAAGGGAAAATTTTTAAATTTTACTTTTTTTAGGGACATTACAAAAAATGTACAAGAAGTGAACATACAAATAATGACATGAGTATTTATAATTTATAATTTAAAATCGAAAAATTGCACTAGAGAATCAACATAAAAAATTGCCATATTAATTTTTTGTTAAATTGGTAATGAACGTGCATGCCTAAACACTAAGATGTTCCTCAAATATGAAGAACTGCTATTACTATTTCAAACTAAGCCTTGTGACTCTAACCTAGAAGTTCTTTATATGCTTGTAGCTTTGTGGAAAAATGTTTTGAGTTAATCACATTGATACATGGTGAAGAAGGTAAGCCTGGAAGAGATTATAAAATGCACATGTTTTACAAGTAAGTTACATTATAAAATACATGATCAAGATGATTATTGTCTCCTTGAAAGTGGTCCCAAGACACCTTGGTTGCTCATTTTTCTTTGAGTGTGTTATGTTGGTTGAGTTACCACCACTTTATGTAAGTGATTATTGATAACCAAGTACACTTTTTTAGTTAGTGTGTCTTCTATGTGGTCCCTCTAGGTTACATGTTGGTTTTAACATACTGCAAATTTTTTACTATCCAACCAATGCCAAAAATACTTGTCCTAACCATAGGAGGTATATCACCAATAAGCTTTGGATCAATACTAAAAATGGAACTTAAGGCGATTATGACATTAGATTTCTTAGTGCAAAGAAAAGTTGGGGAAATGAGTGTTTTTCATGTTCTAGCACACCAAATTTTGTTAATTTTCTAGCATGACAAACATAGTTCTATCCTATTTTTTATGAGGAGGAAAAAAATATAATTCGGTTTTAAGGCTTATATAAAGACAATTCGATGCAATGCAGGAAATTGGATTAAAAAAGAGACAAGTTTGGAATATACCATAAAAATCCTAAAGCAATTATCAAGTACCTAGGAGATTTGCATAATCATGGTAGGAGAAGAGTGATTCTTTTCAAACCTAGAACCATTGATCAGGATTGTGTATAATCACAATAACTTGAAGGATATAAGAAGAAAATATTGTCCAATGGGATAAAATAGAAAAAACACAAAAAAAGGGAAAAAAGGGAAAAAAAGGGCAAAGGTACATGAAAGAAGCTACCTACACTTGGATAAAAAACCTAGGGTGATAATAAGCATTGTCATGCACTATAATGTTGATGTCCACATAAAGTAGAGTTGTTGAAAACCACATCCTAATCCAAAACAAAATTGCTCCAAAAAACAACACAAGAAAAACATGACTTTGTTGGTTGTAGAAGGATATCATATTGTAGACAAGATCTTAGACATTGAAGGTAAGGTGTCCTATATCTCATTCGAAAGAGAGATATATTTGAGCACCATTAATCCAAATGAGGAAAGATAAATGACTAAATCATTTCATTTCTTTGATTTTTTATCATTGTCAAATTTGATTTCAACCCATATAATTGAGTAGCTTAGTTAGAGGTGCATGACCATCCTCAACCATACCCATTGGGTTGGGTGAGACAATATATGGAGTTTTGATAGTCACACATTAGTGAAAATTTAGATTTACTATTAGTAAAAACTCCATTAATGAGGTAGAAGGATATGCCATTCCATGTCTATGGAGAAATATTTGGGAGCCTTTATCTCTATGTTGGGGATGCCATAATTAAAGGAAGAAATAAACAATAAAAATTTGTGAGGGATGGGAATACTTATATTGTGCATGTAGATAAAATAAAATATTCCGTTGATAAGTACATACCATTTTTTTCTTTGAATGTGGAATTGTTTTGTTGGCACTATTTTGCTGGTTCAATATTTTGTTTGGTTATTTTGTGAGAATTCAGGGTCCATTGTAGGGTTTTTTAAATTTTTTTAGCATAAAAAAGGAATGAAAATAGAATGTGGGCACAAGAATTACTTGGTGGGGGAGAATAAAATCGTTGAGGATTCCTCTACACAGGAAAATTGCGTCCATGATTTTACTTGGTCACCGTACCGAATACATATGAGTGGAACATTGAGAATGCCAGCAGGGTATCTAGACCACCTAGGGTTGTACGGGTCAGGTGATAGGCCACATGTTGTCATTGTGTGTGTACTGAGAGCTTAGAGGCCTCATATTTTGTACTACTGAAAGCTGCAAAGCTTCAGATTTTGTAGAGACTTACTGAAAGCTATCGGGCTTCATATTTTTGTATTAGCACTACCATTTTGAGATTATATATATATATATAGGCAGTCCGGCGATTTATACATTATGTGTTTCAAAAAATAATGATGTGATCTTGTTTATATGCTTGCTTCTATACAGTGCATTATTTACATGTTGTGAATGCTTTTACATGTTATGAGTATTGTGTGTGTGCGATGTACCAATCTAGAATGAAGTTGGCCATCGAGTCGGCAACTGTATTTAACTCTCATGGAATGTGCAGGTATTGAATGGTTTCAAATGACCTTTCCAAGAGACGAACCCATCTAAAGAGGCGGAGTAGGGTAGGATCACGAATATCGTAAACCCGGTTAAGATGGGAAACCACCAGTTGAGAATCCATGTGGATGACAATGTGGTTCATACCCAAGGAAATTGCATTGGTTAAGGTTCCAACTACCGACAGATACTCTGCGGCATTATTGGTTGCGAATCCAAGGAAAATTCCTCCTGAACTGATGAGCTTACCTGTTGGGGAATATAGTACCCAGGCTGCCGAGGCAAGGTTACGAGTATCTTGGTTGCTGCCGTCCGTGAATCCATAGCACGTTTCCATCTGCACATGCAGACAGAACATGGTATGAGAAGTGAAAACAAGATCTAAAGACACTAAAAAACAAGTGCGTCACACCACACAAAAACACACAAGCACGCCCTGTACAGTATATACAAGAAAATTTATGCATGAGAGGGTCAGGAATAGTACTTGTTCAGGTAAAGCCCATTACGGGGTTCACCCAAAGATATTCCATCATAATCTTCAAGCTCATAAGATCCCTTTTCCAAAACACGTTTGACGATGTAAGGTCCCTGCCACATGGACTCGAACTTTCCTGCTCCTAGTTTGTCATGCTTCTGGTCATATGTGAGGACCAGGTCACCCTCATTGAAGATACATGGTTCAACTAACTTGTTGTATTGAGCTTTGATGCGTTTCTTGTGTGCTTCACAAGCAAGAGCAGCATCTTGGCGAGACTCGTCAAGTTTTGCTAAGTACAGGAAACGTTCTTCCTCGGCAGTAGTGTTAGGAAGAAGTTTGACAGCGAGTCGCAGAGACGGAATTTCGCACTCTATAGGAAGGACATCTTCCAATCCATACACCAGTTGGAAAGCAGTGAAAACTGTGGCGGTTTTAACGGAGGTTTTATAGGCCCATAATGATAAAAAGAGCATATTATGCCAGTTGGACTTGTGCATACCTACCATCCGTTGGACCATAGTTTTCAAGACCTTGTTAATGGCCTCGACCTGTCCATTGGACTGCAGGTAGTAAGGTGTTGAGATTTCATGTTGAAAACCCAATCTATCCCTCAGTTCATCAACCATATGGTTCTGAAAGTGAGAACCTTGATCGGTAACTATAGATTGAGGAACTCCAAACTGCACTATTACATGATTCAACATGAAGAGTGCGGCAATTTTGCCGTCGTTTTGGTATGTAGGCATTGCCTCGGCCCACTTTGTGAAGTAATCTACAGCTATGATGATGTAACTATGCCCCCCGACCGAGGTAGGATTACAATGCATAAAATTGATGCCCCATTTTGCAAAGGGGCCCACGGAAATAACCAAGTGTAACGGGGCGGGATGGGTGCGCTTCTTTGTATGGAAGTGTTGGCATGGAGGACATATTTTCACGGCCTCAATACAATCTTTGAAGATAGTAGGCCAATAATATCCTACGTGCAAAATCTTCTGGGCTGTAGCCATTCCAGAGAGGTGACCGCCACACGCCCCAGCGTGATAGTCATTCATAACACATTCAGCCTCATCGTGAGTTAGACAACGTTGAAGAATTGAATCGATGCCACAGCGGTACAAAGTATCATTGATGATCAGATAATACTTCGCATAGTGACGTATTCTACGATAGTCGTCGCATGACAGTTGAGGGTTGAAGCGTTGGGTTTGAAGATATAATAAAATGTCTCCATCCCACGGATCAGTCGTACTGATGAGAAACAATGATTCGTATGGAAAATAGTCATTGTGCTCAACTTCTACATCAGAATGGGGAAGGTCACAAATAAGCTCAGCAAACACCAGGGATTTTTTAGACTTGACTTTATCGAAAAGAAGATCGAATTCTTGCAGTATCACAATCTAGTGTGAGTACTTGCCCCCAAGCACCTGACGTGTGAGTATGTGGTACATGGGGTTCGAGTCTGTGATGACAGTGGTGGTGCGGAGAAAGATATAGTGGTGGAACTTTTGGACGGCGATGACCACCGCGAAAGCAAGTTTTTCGACATGTGAATATCTAGTTTCAATGTCAGTGAGACCCTTACTTTCATAGTATATTACATGTTCCCGGGCGTTTTGATCTTCCTGTACCAAAACCATGGCGATAGTGGTAGCAGAAGCAACGAGATATAAGATGTAATCTCGGAAATAATTTGGCGATTGGATTACGGGGGTATGCGTGATGGCATGTTTGATGCTGTCAAAGTATTTCTGCGCTTGATCGTCCCAAATGAATGGGACATCCTTCTTAAGCAATCTCATATACCCCTTAGTCTTTTCCGCGAAGTTGCAAACAAAACACCCTAAATAAGTCGCCTTCCCTTGGAGACTTTGAAGTTCCGTCACATCGGTGGGAGGTTGGCAATAGCCTCCACCTTTAAGGGATCGATGCGGATCCCATCCTTCGAGACGTTAAATCCTAAGAGGCATCCAGATTCAACGCAAAAGATACACTTATGAGGATTCAGATGGATGTTGTAGCGTCTGCATCTGAGGAAAATGGCTGTCAGATGATCCATGTGGAACTCACGCTGCTTTGAATGAGAAGGGAGATCGTCTAGATAAGGTTCCATAAAGTCCTTAATATCATGGAAGGCATATGACATGGCTCACTGGAACGTGGCGCCAACATTTTTAAGGACAAATGGGAGTTTGCGATATGCAAACGTCGCCCAAGGACAGATAAAAGCCGTCTTATGTTGGTCGACTGGGTTGATCTCAATCTGGTTGTAACCAGAAAAGCCATCCATGAATGAAAAGATGACGCTTCCGACACAATTGTTGATAATCTGGTCAATGAATGGGGTTGGGTAATTGTCCTTTGGACAAGCCTTGTTAAGGTCCCAATAATCGACACAGACGTGAATGGTGCCCTGCTTTTTGTTCACAGGGACGATGTTTGAGACCCAATCCGTCAACGGGATAGGATAAATGAAACCAACCTTTAAGAGTTTTTCAATCTCTGCCTTGACAGCTGCAGTCTTCCGGGGGTGTACTGGTCGCAACTTTTGACATACAGGTTTGATGTCGGGATAGGTTTTTATTTTGTGAGAAACAATCGTGGGGTCTATCCCAGGCATCTCCTCAGAGGACCAAATGAATACGTCTCGAAATCGCTTGAATAAGGCCGTGCCCATAGCTATTTCTTTAGGGGAACACTTCTGGCCTATATGAATGTGTTCCACTACACCAGGTTTTACCGAGATGTCTACTGGGGTGGTAGGCTCAATGTTGGCCAAGTTACCCTTAGTGTCTGAAAGGCATGTAAGTATGGGAGAATGAGGGAACAGGTAGATATCCAGGAAAAAGATGGTGTGAATGTTGTTCTCTCTGTACTCCAACGGTGGAAGAAAAGAGGACCTATGGTGAAGGTCATCCCACAGGCCATCATCAACATTCATAACTTCCATGATGGACTCATCTAAATGAAAAGTCCAGAGTAAGAGGTCGGGTAGGGATGATTCCCATTGTAGAGAACACGATAGGGAGGCCATGGTTAGGTGGTCCTCCGGTGCTGATTGGATAGCCTCATAAATACATTCAGCGGGTGAAAGAGGCATTGCTTCTCCAATCAGGTGTGTTGTGGCTTCGTCCGGTATAAGCCAAGTATCAGTAGAGCGAGATGAAATATCCGCGGAGATCATGTTCACCAAGGAAACATGATTAGGGGGGTCTGAAATGGGAAAAATGCCCATGAGAGATGAATCTTTCGAAAGGCCAACCCCTATACTATCATACTGCTTTGACGTTTGTCCAATGGAAGGAACATGGTCACCAGGATGAGTAGTAGTGTCCGGCGTGCAAAAATATAATTGGTCGATGGTAACAATTTGTCCTTAGTGGGGGAATTGCACTGTGTGGAAGACTGAAGAAGCTACCACCTACATGGCGTAAAACCAATTACGACCAAGCAAGAGATTATAGTCTATTGGGGCGGAGACCAATTCCACATTGATGGTTACAGTCTTTCCACCTAGCTCAACTACGAGAGCTTGTAAGAGCCCATGAGGTTGAAAGCCATGCCCGTCGAATGCTTTCAACATGGTGGGAGAACAATTCGATTCGGGAGAGCCGATGGCTCTCCAATAGGCGATCGACATGATAGACATAGAGGTGCCTTCGTCCAGAAGGGTACGATGGACAATTTTCCCAGCGAGGTTTGTAGCTACTTGAAATACAAGCCGATGGGAAAGACTTGACTTGAAATGGTTTAGTCAGAACATGATGGTATTCGAAGAATCAGGGTCAACTACAACAATTGCTGCGAGGAGAGTTTTGCGTTGATTGGGACAATTTTGCAAAACTTCCAGCGTGGACATGGCGTAAGGGGCTTTTGCCAAGTCTTCTACGATATTGTAATTCTGCGTCGCCCTAGCATTAGGATTAAAAACTGCTTTCCTAATCGTGCCCTTGGGTGGTCGCAATATCGAATCAAAGGATGGCTTCTCAATGGTGAGAGAAATTGATGGTATAGTGACATCAGGTAAGGAGTTGGAAGCTTTTTCAGCATTGCTCCCAACAGGTTCCTTCAAAGGGACCATGTCGTATGATCGCGAGCGAGTGTTCAAATTGATCATCTCATTTCGCACCATGAGAACATGCGCGGTATTGGATGATTCCCCTTGGGCTGGGGGAGGTTGAGCAATTATCTGCTGGTTTTGAGTGGGAAATGGGTCATTGAGGACTGCGGGAGTGGGTTTACCCCTAAGAAACTTTTGGACTTCATCTCTATGGGGACACTCTTTAGAGAAGTGATCATCTCCACACAATAAACAAGGATGTTTTAGCTTCCGTTTCTGTTTGGCATCGTCAGGAGTGCTCTTTTGTTCCTGCTGGGAAAAATATTTCTTAGGTTTTCCTTTGTTTTTCTTCTTACTTCCAGACTTCTAAGGTGAAGCTGATGAGACAAAATTCACTTCTTCAATAGCAGCAGGAGCGGATGACTTGGTGGTGTTGAGACCAGCCTGTGTTGGTAATGGGGATGAACCCTCGGGATTCGAAGAACCAAGAGTTTGATGAGGAGGCTGGGTGTGAAGGGATCCGATGATGCCATCAGCTTGGGGTCCCTTAAGTGGTTTCATAGGATCGTTAGCGTCATGGGGTGAGTCAGGAAGAATATCAAGCAAAGTGCGAGATTGAGTGTAGACTAGGCCTAGTACATGGGCACTCGCGATGGCTTATTCTTCGGTGACAACACCTCGCATGGAAACATCTCTTGCTATGACAGGGATGAGTGACTTCATAAACCAATCTGCTAGGAGTTGATCTGGAATGGGAGCTTTGATGAGACGACGTCTCCTTCGCCACTCGTGGATATGATCAGAAATATGAGTAGCGGTATTCTGACGAAGCGAGGTTAAAATCTTGGTACCGGTTTCATACCGTATAGGCAGCTGGAAATGAGTCAAAAATTTCATGGCAAGAGAGCCAAAGTCAAGAAAAGAGTGGGGTGGAAACTCAATGTACCACTTGGAAGCCGAACCCGTGAGAGTCCTTTGAAACAATCTAAGATGAATCGAGTCATCCATTTAGGAATTAGATGAACACCGTAAATGGTAAGTCATCACGTGGTTTTTAGGATCTTCACCTGGCTTGCCGTCAAATTTCGGGATATCAGACGGAAGTTTCACCGGAATAGGTGGCCAATTAGTTAGGTGGTAAATGGGTTCGTTGGTTAAATGAGATAGGTCAAGTAGGTCCAAGGTATCCAGAAAGGGCAGTTGTAGACTAGGCTGTGCCTATTGATAATACAGATAAGGCGTGTAAGGACCAGTATGACCGTAAGGTGTACCGGGAGGAAACTGGTCGTAGGGGGGTGTGCCGCCCAGACCATAAGGGGGTCCGCCACCATAAGGTGGTCCACCTCCACCATCGGGAGGAGGTGGAGGTCCGTCGCCACCAACGGGAGGAGGTGGGGGTCCATAACCATAATAAGGCGGCCCACCACCGCCTCCACCTGGATAGGGTGGTGGACCACCTCTACCGCCAGAAGGATGGGGCCCTCCACCAGCACCACCGCCACCATAGTAATTAGGTCCTCCACTGCCTCCACCAGGAGGGGGTGGTGGACCACCTCCACCACCCGAAGGGAAATGTCCTCCTCCACCATAATAGGGTGGTCCCCCACCACCTCTGCCTGGAGAGGGTGGTGGACCATTCCCACCACTGCTGGAAGGGTGAGGGACATTGTTGGTAAAATGAGGAGGGCCTTCACCAAAGTTAGGTGGGGGCCCATCTCCTCCAGCAAGAGGTGGGGGAGGACCAATCGGGGGTGGTGGTGCTTGAGGGATAGATGGTTGGGGACCATGTTGCAACACAGGTTGTTGCCCCCATAGAGTGTATGGATTCCCGGGATAAGGTATCCCATATGGTGCGTTTCCAAGATTAGATTGGCTCGACAAAGGGTTAACAGAACTTGGATACGCTTGACTCTATGAGGGTAGGTTTACATTGGATGCCCCCCCAACATGAGATAATCCCATGGTGGATGGTCTAGCGGGTTTAGAAGTTCCAACGGAAGGTCCGTTGGGGATTCCACCACCTACGTTCTGGTTAGGAAACTGGGGTTTCCCCCCAGCCATAACAGGCTGACCACTATTCAAAGGTTGAACCAACGTAGGTTGTTGATTAGCTACTGTAGTAATAACGTTACCAATGAGATAATCTGTGGGAATGGAATATCCTCCCCTTGAATTTTGAGGTGGGGGATGAGTTGGTAAAGTAACTGTGGTAGTAACAGGTGTGTTGGACTATTGTCCTTCCACCGGTTGGTTCACTTGAGGTGCAGGACCGGACTCTTGTGAAGGCTGACTAGTCTTGTTAATGGTTGCGTGGTGGGAATATTTTTCCGGTGATCCAAAAGATATTGGATGAATTGAGGTATCTCTTTACCCCGGGTCGTTAAGCATGGCACTTGGTGGGTCGTTAAGTACGGATTATGGTACTTGGTGGGTACGCGAAGGAGATCGATATATCGATAAGTATGTGGAAGACTACAATACCCCCAGGATATAGTCCTGGAAAATAACGATAGCTGCCATGCTTAACGACCCGGGTAAAGAGATACCTCAATTCATCCAATATCTTTTGGATCACCGGAACAATATTCGTGTATTGGATCTCTGAAATCAATCCAAACAAAACCAAACACTCAATACACGAATCAAGGAATGGGATCTCTGGCTGGATCTTACAGCACAGAGGGAGTTCATACAACAAACCAAAGTTCAAAATTGGCAAATGGAGAGGGGATGCCTGCATGCCAAATTTTAACAAATCGGCGCACTCTGTGCTTGTACACAGTGCAACGTCGCGGTTTACCAATGCAGGAAGTGCGACGACGTCGCAGTATACCAATGAAAAGGATGCGATGAGTGACTAATAGGTAAAGAACAGAGGCCAAAAATGACACAGTGTCGCTCTGTTTCCACTAACCAGTTGCGACAGGTGAAGTCTAAATTAAAAAATGAATCAGATCTCCCAGCAATGAACCATGGAATGGTTTGAAAATGAGTTATATAAACTCAGAGGAAGCAAATCAGAGTCTTCAATATGAAGATCTGATAGTGAAATCAACTCGAGAAGCAAATCACAAATGGAAGGCTTGTGTCAAGAAATCAACTGAAAATGACTTTCAGGAAAATACAGAATCAGACATGTGAGTCCCCAGTATGGTTGCCAGATTTTTTTGTCGGACAATCCACTCAAGTGGACGCGAGATGGATCTCCCTAGCTCAATGCGAGTCTAGAACAAATAAGAAAGGCTACGAATGCATTTCCTAGATCTACTTAAGGATCGAATACTAGATGTCTTACCTTTCACTTCGCTATCCTTTCTCCTGAATGCTGCTCCACATCCCACAATAGTCAGATCCAAGCTACAAGACCTGTCAAGACAAGAAACAAGAGAAACAAGTAAAGGGCATCTATACAATAAGAGATCTGAGTGAACAGTTAAGCAAGTAAACTACTCAATATCATTACACACATGAACAATATTGGTGGAAAGCATTTGTATTACTATAAAAGTAGGGAAGTACATAGCAGAGATATAGAACTACAAACGAGGCTTAACGCTGCAGCGCTTCTCCAACAAAGCCATTTGCCATTTTCTCCTAAAGAAGCTTGAGTCTCTCAAGGATGAGTAGGGATCTCTCAAGAGTGATTTCACCAGCATGTAGACACCATAGACTTCCTCCCTTTGGAGAGGGGTAGAGCTTCTCTTATATAGGAATAAGTGGATAGGGTATGGATAGGATAGGTTGAGATATGGTAGGAGAGAGATAGGGGATCCTCCCAAGGTTTTAGGAATCGAGTACCAACTCCCCTAGAGGTCAGGGATAAGGCCCCAGGTCAGCAAGTTTCAAGAAGAACCTCGAAGAAGCTATTTTTTCCCATTAACTGATTTCGTCACACCCTGCAATGAAGCAAGCTGCGACGTCGCATGTTGAATGAGTGCAACCTACAACGACCTATCAAAACATGATACAACTGGGTACAAATCCTCCCAGGTTAATTACTCAGTCAAGATATCTTCAGGGGTGTATACACTGAATCTCATGATGGGTAGATTTTGGGTGTAACAATGGCTTCAATGGAGCATGGGAAGCCCAGAAATTCATATGGTAGGGTATCTACTCTATTTCCTTAACCCACAAGTCACTCTACCTCATGGGAATTTGTTTTTTCTCATTCCCATTCCATTGTGGAAGATCCCAGCTTCAGTTTTCATCCATTACTCATGCCCAGCAGTGAGAAAGACCAGAAATCGCAACTTTGCAAGAACCCACGTTTTGAAGTGCCATAAACACCCAGAATTTGGTATTGACAGCGAAATCCAATGGGGGATCCATAGATATGAACCTTGGGGCGAAATTGAGAGTATGAGATACCCCGAAATCCATTGAAAACCCAGTTTTTATAACCTAGAAATCCAGTGACGGGATTGAGTTATTTGATGATAGAATTGTGAGAAATCCAAGTGTGCATGTTTGAACAGAGGATTGGATTGCTTGAATTTAGCTTGAAATGTCTATAGCTCTTTGGTTGAGCTCATTGGCTTAGCCTCCTCCTTTTCTTATTGCATGCTTGATAAACCCAACTGTGTGTTGGCTTAGCATGATTGTTTGAGTGAAACCATGGTTGTGAGTGAGCCTGTTTAGTTCCTTCTTAGTGGATACACATCCGAGCACGGGGGTGATTTCATAGCTGAAATAATATAGGATGGACATAGATCTATGGTTGGGTGGAACGTTGCTCTCACATAGCCAGTTGTTGGACAGTTTCATCTTAAAGATAAGTATTCTCTGTGGTTTAAATTGTGATAATTTTGTGCACTGTTCTGAATGTTAATTGTTCATGTTAATGAAATGAAATGATTTTCTTAATATGGTTGATATGGAGCTTGTGCATTTCCTGAGTATGGGATTGATTATTGTATGATTGTTTCGTTATTCTCCCTGGAAGAAATAGGATGATGTATTCCCTTCTGCGTGTGTGTTATTATGGTTATTCCATTTTGTTTATATTGAGTATGATTCTGCACTACATTTCAAGATAAGTATTCTTTGTGGTTTGAGTTATGTTAATTCTATGCTTTGCAATGTTTTAATTAATGACTGTTGTTATATGCTGAATGCATGATTAAATGGTGTATGGATAGTGTGTAATTCCGCTGTGTTTATTAAGAATGATCTGCATGCATAAGATTTTATTTATTCATGAATTTTCCAACTAATGAATGGGGCTGAGCTTGTCAAATAAGACCGGTATGTTGGTTCATGTTTCCTTCCTTGCAACGGATCGATGGGAGGGATGTGATAGTTGAATTCTGAGGATAAGGGAGGTCTACCCCAACATATGAATAAATTTTCTTTCTCCTTAGTCATTTCAGCATTGCAAATGATAATGTGACATTTCCACAATAATAAATTTGTTTGTCTTCTCGGTGTCAATGGGCATGTTGTAGTTTCCATCTTCAAATGCAACTCAAAATAACAGTGCAATGATTGAACTTCTATAATTCCTTATATTGCTAATATGTTTATTTGTATATGATTAACTAACATCTTCGTACATTGCAAGTTATGCATGACTTTAATGGATGTGCATTTGTACAGGTTGGATACATTGTGACTTCATGCTTATTAAAAGAGAATCATGACTTCTTACGATTGGTTATCAATACTGTCCGCAATGATATTATTGGGAGGAATGAGATGTTTCAATGTTTGGCACTTACTATGGTAAGATCTTGTCTTGGAACCTCTATTCTGAAATAAATTAGGTTCTTTCTAATTGTAGTAGTTTTCCTGTTTAACCTATGGTGTGCATCCAGACCACTACATGATTGGGAGATAAAATGGTTGTTACTTAAGTTAAATGTAGATTTCCCTGTGCAATTACAAAGATGTCAAGTGTCATTTTTCCAACAAGTGTTTGCAATATTGGACTTTGGATTTACATAGAGATATAATCTATAGACTATAATGTTAGCTAGAAGAAATTTAGCGAAAAACAAATTTAAGCATTGTTGCTTTGATCAAAGCCAATTCTAAAGAACAAAAAGAATCAAATGCGTAGATGTCGTTACAACTTTGAAGAGCTATCCTTAGCAAAACTTGAAGTCTTTATTTGTAGTATATGTGATGGGAGGACCATGGAGACCAGTTCCAATTCCCAAGAAAACATAGAGTCTCAAGATAATCCCCTCCAAGATTATCATTCTCCAAACGCTGCTATACCAGGCCGAATATAAGGCTCAATGTGTTGATAATATTTGACTACAATACTGGGATGACTTAAGGTCATTTTCCATGCCCATTTCACTTCCTAGAATGCTTGAAAATAATGACCTTAGTTTTTACAAGGTCAAATAGTGTTGATTTCTTAATACTAACCTAGACCTCAAATAGTTGCTAAGAAAGAATTAGTTTGGCTAGATCTCAAACCAGAAATGTAAACATTTAGGCCAAATATGCTTTGGACCAGCTTATCTTCAGCTTATAATGAGGTCACATAAGGTTGAGAGACCTGTAGAACACTAAATGTCAACTGTAAATTTACAAAATCCTAGGAATTGAACAAGATGCAATTTTTCAAAATTTGAGTGAACAAAATGATGACCTAGAGTAAAAGGAAATCGGGGCATATGTTGATTACCTTCTTTGGGGACATCAATTATGGGTGGTTTATTGGATCTAATCTAGTACTGTTTGAGCCAAATTATGTGCAAACACGTGAAGGAACTTGTTTGGATTTGAATTCCTCTATGGGAAACTAGGATGGTTGTTTGAACCACAAGTATTTTTTTTATATGTGTGTCCTTTTATGGCTTATTTTTTATATTTTATATTGTGGTATATTGTCATTTTCTAGATATTTAGAAATTTTCTTTATCATTCATTATTGAACGTGGACATCTGATGGAA